>CAUJNA010003274.1:472500-695000 GCA_963377175.1 Effrenium voratum
GGATCAAAGGCGGATGTATCCTTTGGGCAGACAATATAACGCAAGGGTTCGATTTGGAGAACCATGACCACGACCCACCCAAGGCCTTCATTCCAACGTTGCACTCGGTTGAGATCAAACTCCCAGATCGGAGGCAAACAACAACGCTTTTATCATGCATGGAGCTGTTTCTCTTGGGAAACTTGTATTTCCATTTGTTGGATTCGGGAAAGCTTGTGGGAGAAGTGGCAGAGGTTGCCCCCAAGAACGGAATTGGAAGTTCTGCTTGCGAGGCTTGCCATTCACTATGGGCTTCGCAGGTGCCACGACACAGCGCCGAACTTGTACACATCGACATACCTCTTCGCCTCCTTTAATGTGCTGCCGGCTTCTTTGGGAATCAGAGAGGTGCTGAGCTTGCAACTGGGCGGTTTACTGACTTACCTTAAAGACGAGCAGAAACCAGAATTAGTGGCCAAGGGGGCTTACAGTTTGAGGAAGAACGGTGACGCCTGTTCTGCAGGGCGAAGGATGAGTATCACGGGGAACCGAAATTATGATAGTTCTAAGTCCTGGGGATTCCATGTTGCTTGCGCCCGGGTGGCCGCAGGCCTGGAAATCCACCTGGACCTCTGTAACCCTTGAGGGGAGTCTGGAGACCTTGCTACGAGTCTCTCTCGGGACTTGCACCTTGCCGAATTGGGCTCTCAGCTCTCCCATTTGGTTGGAGCGAGAGCTCCTTGCAAAGATGGGCGCCCGGCCACTAGGGAATTGCTTTGGAACTGATAGGGGCGAGCAGAGCAACGGATTTGAGTTAGTTGGTTCAGAACCAACTGTTCCTCAAATTGGCGACTTTCCCCTAGTTTCTGTCACAAAACTATGTGTTTAACATTTCAATTCACCTATAATCAGGCACAGGGTGCTTCTTCTTATTAGTGTTGCATCTTCTTTGATGTCGTGCGCGTCATTGTGTTGCCTTGTTGCCGAAGTAGCGGTGGCCCCACCAGAGAGTTCGGCATCACCCTTGAGAGCGAGTGCTGCATTTGAGCCACAATCAAAACCTGGGAAGATGAAGGTTGGTGAGGCACAATCCCAACCAGAAATAGCTGCGGCCGCCTTCTTAATTCCTCACATGGTTCTGGGTAGACCATTTTAGTACTGGGTTTTGATTGTGACTCATTTGAACCTGACACAAAAAAAGGATCCGCGAGTTTTGCCAGGTGATTTTCACCATTTTCACGGTCATCTCCACCTACGGGTGCGGTGCTCAGTGTGCCACGCAACCATTTTAAGCTCAAGGCTCCGAGGTATAGAACCTTACACGAAAACACGTGGCATCATCCATGAAGTCTTTGTCGAATATCTCAAAAGTTGAAAGACCGCAAGTTGCCTTTCCTACCTGCTTTGTTGTAAACGCATGATGTTCAATGTAATTATTGTTGCTGGCAGTGTTAGAGATGCACCGAGCAGGAATTTGTATCAGGCACTGTTCACTCCCCAAGCCAACCATGAAATTGAGAATCAAGCGTGTGCCTTGCAGTGATACTCCAATTCCACTCCAACTTTGTGTGCGGTTTGTTTAGTCACTCTGGGCATGGTATGATTAAGGTGACACCCGGGGGATTGGCTTGTGCTTTGGGCGGAGAAGCCTTTCAAGGATGCCTCCCAAGGGATGTTGCAGATCGAGCCCCGATTCCATGGCTGCGTGCCAAGGCTTTACATGACTTGGCCCAGTTGAGGTCTTCGCAAGAGCGGCTTCTCCAGGATATGCCTGTTGTTACTACGCAGCTCCTTCATTTGTGTTCCACGGCTCCGTTCTCTCTCACTTACAAAAACAGACATAAAGTAGTAGGACGCTAGTTTTGCCCTGATTCTTGAAACTAGAATTCAGCAAGGCCCTTTGCGGGCTGTTCGAAAAGCCGAGCCTCCACGAAGCGCAGGCAGCCAGACACCCCCAAATCACGGCTGAGGTTGCAGCACATGCTGGCCTCACTGCTGCGCAGGGGAGCCCAGACTGACGAAACCTCGAACCGACGCTTCTTCTTTGCGAAGGACCATGTGGCTATGGGTCACAAGCTATGCCTCCATTTTGGGGCGGATGAACACAAATGGAGCGCTTCGTCGGGGATCGGTGTTTGGAGACCATGATTTGGGAGTTTGAGGCCTCGGTCACGAGAAAGCGAATGGCATGCGATGCTTGAATGCCTTCAGCTAGAATGGCGAGTCGCTGCCTTCAGGAAGGAGCGTCACGAAGTTGGCGCAGGCGGTAGGCGAAACTAAGTTCACAAAGCGCCTTTGAACACGCGTGCGGTGCCCCGTCTCACAACTGATATGTTGTGGCGGATGAGACATCCAACCTGGTGGAAGTACATGGAAAAAGACGTACAGCAGATGAGAGAATACTTGTAAACCAGAAGAAATGGAACTAAGATACAGGCACCAACATTCTAAGATACCAAGATTTAGTTTTGTTTGCCAGGCATCCCACCTCTCATTCCCTAAGGGTCCCTCTTGCATCCCCCCTGTCTTGACTACTTGGCGGGCTACCTGGAGCAGCAGTTCACAGGGAGGGAGGGAGGGAGGGAGGGTTTAAACATAGGCACCGCTGAAAAGCGGGTAGCGCTGAAAAGCGCACCATTTTTTTCTGGACACATGGTAAAGATGACCAAGCAGGCCTGGCCAGAGAGGGAGGATGGTCATGGGGCACTTTAGCCTGCACCAAGACTGCAATATTCAATGGCCTAGTGGTCAATATATATCCCTGCTTTGCTTCAGAACTGTAACAACTGCAAAGCACTATGCATAGAGGGCACAGCCATTGAGAAAATGCATGTGGGGCTACGTGTGCTGACCATGACCCTAAGTTTCATGCCCTGTTGCACACCCGTGCACCAAACCACACTGCAGCCACAATGTGTTTGCACACAGACGCTTGCAGCCAAAGAAGTTGCCATTTGACTGTTTGGGGCAGCTGGGCACTAAGGCTCAAGCCCTGCACTGAGGTTCACTAAGGCCCCAGCAGAGCGGAGCCTGCTGCAAGCTAAGGTGCAGACACTAAGGCCCAGGCATCTAAGGCCCTCACTTCAGGGTGACACAGGCCTGGCAGGCAAAGAGGCAATGTTGCCACTCACTAGGGCGCAGTCACATTGTGGGGTTGTAAGCCTGCCAAGGCATGGACTCCATGCCTTGGATTTTCCTATCACTGTAGGGGTTGGGAACAAGTAAGACAAAGGCCAGAGGCTTAAAGGATGTTCAAGGCAAGTTTTCGCAGTTCACCCCAGCCCTTGTCAGACACTAGGGAGGGCCCCACTGACTTTTGAAGGTGTTGACCGATTGGAGGCTGGGGTTCTGCCAGCCAATGTTGCACTTTCGCCAGGACAACTGTTCAGCTTTGATGCTCCTTGATGGGATTGTCAAATTTGAACACCAATTACACACTAAACATTAATGCCAGAAACCTTGAAGACATCATGCAAGGGGGAGGGCAAACCTTCAATCAACCAAGTGGCGCAAAACATCTAATTTCCAAACAGCTCCATTGGGCAGGAAATTCGTTCAGCACCAGACCAATAAATGCTCCAGTCCCCCTCCCTGCCCCCCAGCTGCAAGCCATGCGCGTCAGCCCCAAAGCCCCAAGTGCATGTGCTGCATCGGTTGACCCTGATGAGTGCTGCCCGCAGGTGGGCTCTTCAATTGCAACGCAAGGAGAAGCCCATTGATAACACAGCGCAAACAGACATGTACACAGTGACCTTGAGCCTAAACAGGCGCAACTGAGCTGCTCAGCAAAGGCCACGCACGGCACATGCAACCACACATGGGTAACACACACACACAAACACCCACCGCTTCACAAGCTTTTTTCCAGAACGGCGCCAGGTAGCCAAGTTCAAGCTAGCCTGCAGGCCTGTAGGCCTGCAATGCTGGCTTCACTTCTTAGACATCTCAGGCTTCTTGGCATTTGATGGCTGGCTCTTGGAAGAAGAGCTCTGCTCCTGCTTCTCCTGCAAGTCCATGATCTGAAAGTGCAAGTCTGCATTCTCAATGCAGAGGGCGTCCTTTTCCTGCGGTCAAGTCAGGGGTAGCAACTGCCAGGCCCATGGTCATGCTTGGTCAACCCTGCCTGGTTGCACTTGTCATAGACCCGCTTCCACATCCCCTGGTGCTTCTCCAGAACAACGTCCCTGCCCTTCTTGATCTTCTCAGTCTCTTGCTCAGCCTTGGCACGGAGGCACGTTTCCTCCATCAGATCATTCGCAACGTGCTTGAGTGCAGAGTTCAGCTCCTTCACATCATTCTTCAAGATGCCAATTTTCTTGTTGGAGGTTGCAGCCTCCTCTGTGGCCACCTTGACAGCCTTCTTGAGTGTTCTGACACCTTGCCGCTTCTCATACGAAAGCCCTCTCTGTTGGGGCATTGCCTGCAAGCTGTCTGGACTGCAAGCCTGCTGGCCTGCATGCTGTGCTGTGCTGTGAGCCAAAAACTCATGGCAGTTCACATTGGGCATGCAAAGGTGCCCACCCACGGCAGGCACATCATTCCACTGGCTGGCCATTCGTTCAACATTATCATTTCGGTATGCGCACACAATTACCCAGTACAGTAGCAGGCTCAACAAGACAACAATTTCCTCTCAAACTGACATCCTCACAGCCGACCAGCAGATTGGCTTCCCCAAAGCACCTGGGCATGGCTGAGCGCAGAAGACACAACTTTTCAAGGATACCCAAAGGCTAGACACAACTGGCAGACAGCCCACAGACACCACAGCTTCAAGAATCCAGGGGTTGTCTCTTTGTGGCAAAAATATAATGAATCGAGCTTCACAATGTTAAACAGTCACCCCCTCAAAATAGCAGTGTGTCACACATTACAGTGGCACGCAAGTCCGGCCCCTCACCTGGTGCGCCCATGGTGGGTGTCTACTTCAAAGCATGGCAGCTGTCATTAAAGGCATCCTGGAACTGCTTTTTGGGTTGTTACTCTCTTTGGTTTTGCCTGACCAGCATCATTGCATTCACAATTTTGGATGGGCCATTTCTCCAAGTGCAGGCAGTGCTGAGCCACTCCAAGGCCAACACACATGCCTTCACTTTGGGGAAAGAACTTCAAAAGAACGAGTGCGGGCATTTTCCCCTGGCAAGCCTTGGATTTTGGGTGGACCATGGCATGGATGCCCCATGCCATGGATGCCATGGCAGGGACAGGGCTGTTGGGATTTTGGGCACCTTCCAAACCCTGAAGAATTGGCGCACACACACACAAAGCCCAGGGTTGTGGACATGAAAGCAGCCACTGAGGCCATGGCAATCTGGAGACATCACCTGGCAGACATGGGATGGCAAGACCCGAAAGGAGAAGTGCCTTTTCAATATGAAAAGAATCTCGTCTCTCTTTTTCTGGCATGCTCAGCAAATATATCGCATGGCTATCAAAAGAAGTAGGCAGCAAACTGCGACGCAGTAGTGGAGACATGCGATGTCCCAGGACAAGTTCCTCACCAAAAGCCTGGTCTCATGCAACTCCTCTTGGGTGGCCTCAAGGGTGCGCCTCATGGGTCCAAGGCAGGTCTGAAGCTCTGCCTGCAGGTCTGCAAGCCTTCCAAGTGCCTCCTGCAGGTCTGCAAGCCTTCCAAGTGCCTCCTGAAGCTCAGGTGTGCAGGAGCTGTTCATGGCTCGAAGCAACAGGAAAAAGGGCCACCTAGCACACTGTGTGCTTGAGCAGAGGGGGCTCAGGAGGCCTGATACGCCAACGCAGCACATGGCAAAGACCACCTGTGGCTAGCTGCGCAAGGTAAACATGCAAGGATGGCCGCCCCACAGCCAAGGAGGGAACAGGGGCTTGATGTGGGAACCTGGCTGCAAATGCAAGAAATCCCACGCGTGCAGCCCAAGTTGGTCTTGAGGACCATGAACTGCCAAAGAGCCCTAATGACACAGGGGTGGGGGCACAAAAGTTAACTTACACGCTTGCGAAACCGGGTGTGCAAACGCATGGATTGGCCAGGCGCAAACTTGTCTCCCACAGGCTAGGGCAAAAGGTCAGCAACGGGGCCAAACACTCCTGTGTAGATGAGTTGGCCTGGAAAATGCTGCTTATTGGACAAGGCATGGGCTTTGCCTCATGGAAAAATCCCATGGTGTCAGGTGACTATCATCAATTTACCATTGCGAGCTCAAACCATCCCTCCCTGATCCCTGCCAGCCTGGCATCAGATCATCCTGCCAGCCTGCAAGCCTGCAAGCCAGTTCTTCTTCACTTGGCCACATCCTTGGCACACTCGGCATCACCCTCAGCCTCCAAAGCAGCGCCATCTTCCAAGTTGGTGGCCACAGCTCCCTGCTCTTCAATCCATGCGCGAAAGACAATCAAGCAGTTCCCGCAACAGCAGTGATTGGGGTGCTGGTCTTGCTGCCAGTAGGTGTCATCTACATCAGAAAAGTCGCCCAGCTGGAGGGTTTGGGTGCGCTGCCTCTTCCCCTGCCTGGCAAAGTAAGATGGTGCAGCAGCATCTGCTCTTGGAATGTCTTTGGCTGCCACAGAGAGCTCAGTGCTTGAAGGCTGGCTCTGGGCTGACTGAAGGATCTCAGCAGCCTCCTCCAGAGCTTCATGCAGCGTCTCCATGCGACGCACCCTTGCCATGGCAACGGAGTGCCTGCAGGCTACTCTACAAGTGCAAGCTGCAAGGTGGTGGACTGTGACTGTGGCTATGTTGAATCATGCATGTGTGACAATGAGTAAACATTCACAGGCCTGGTGGCCTGCAAGCTTAGCTTGAACACTCTGCACCAATCACATCACGCATTACTGGACCATGCGCTGCGCACTCCGGTGCAGTATCCTGTCAAGCTCTTCACATGACATGACATCTGTGCGGCGCTGCTCCCTGCATTGCAGCTTTTGTTACGGATCACCCAAATGTGTCTGTGAACAAGCCCAAAATGCTGCCAGTACTCATTGGCAGCCGGCTTTTCAATGCAGTGCAAGACTGCAAGCCTGCATGCATGTGACCTACATATTTGCAGCTCAAGCCTGCATGTCTGTGCAGGATCTCAGAGCTTGGCAATGACATCCTTTGGCAGGGAGCTGGTCGCCTTCATGCATGCCTGTGGCAGCATGCCCTTGAACTTGTTCGCCTGGTCATCATACTCCAACGCAAACACCATCTCTACATGGGTGAGGTTGGCAAGGTTCACGTAGCAGGAGATCTTGGCTGGGGTGATCTCAGCAGGGGGGAACTCGCCTCCCTCATTTGGCTCCAGAATAGTTGGTTTCAAGCATGCTGCCTCCAGGGCATGCACCTTCCAGTTGACCTTGCCCTGCTCTGTCACAGCCTCAACTTTGTGAAGGTGGATCTGGCACTGTGGCAATGAGGCTGCAGTCATGGCTTTCAAGACCTCCTGCAAAGGCACTGGGCTGTCAAGGAAGCCTGCCAAAGCTGATGGCAAGGTCTTGCCTGATTTGGGTCGCAGGAGCACCTTGGAACTCTCGGTCAGCTTGTACGGAATCATGCCGCCTCCCTGCTCCAGCAGGGTTGAGGCCTCTGAGCCTGTCTTGAAGAGGCCATGGATGGGGAAGAGCACACCGCTCAAGGTGGTCTCCGCCAGGCCCTTCACATAGACATCGCCCATCTTGGAGACATAGAGCTCCCACGTGCCCATGCCCGGTGGATTGCAACGGCCCATGCCCTTCAACTGCTCCGGCTTCAAGCCAGACTCAAGCTTCACCTCTGCCCTGGAGACCTTCTCCAACCTAAGGGTGCAAACAGGCAATGCCATGAGCCAACGCATGTGCCCTGCAAAAGCTTCTCTTGCAAGCTGAAAAGTACTTATCTGCTAACCAAGGAGCTGTTCCACAGGAATGTCTGCCTCTCGCTTGTTGCGGACAGTGCCAGCCGGATTGAACTCGTCATTGTGCTGCTTCACAATGTCAGCCCATGCCAGCCCTGACCAGACTTCACTGCTTGGCAGGCTTGTCTTACTGCAGGCCTGTCCCTTGTCCATGGTGGTCTTCAAGAAGGGCAACTCCAAGTTGGTTGTCTGTGGCACTGTGAGCTCAAACACGGACATGTCCAGCTGGGGGGCCTGGGACTTGTCTGCAGGCCTGGGGGCCTGTAGGCCTGCAGGCATCTTGGCCAATGCATACTCACCTCGCGCAATTGCACCCTGGACATGCTCTTCCAACATGGTCTGCACATTCTTGGCCACAATCTGCTTCACAGTTGCGCTTGGGGCCCAGCACAAGCCAATGTAGGCCAGGTCTGGCCAAGTCTTCATGCCAGCTGCAGTCCCAGTCTTGCAGGAGTTCAGACTGGCGACGGCCTTGCCAAGCTCAGCGTCATACAAGGTCTCGTCACGGATCAGCACAGTGTTGGTGGTCTTCAGCTTGGTGCCTGAGAGAATTGTCAGCAGCAAGTCATAAAAGAAGGCATGGCCACTGTAGTGCTGACGCCTTTCTGCGTCTGCATCCCGGTTGGTCTGCCCAGTCTGTGCAAATGCCAAGTCCTTCCAGAAGTTCAGCATGTCGACCCTTTGCATGACATTCAGCAGGCCCGGGACAGCCTTGCGCTTCAGCAATGTGGATGAGCCAAAGATGTTTTTGGCCTGCAAGTTATCTGCAACTGTGGCAGAGACCACCACCCACACCTGCAGGCCCAGGTCTCTCTCATCAGAGTACATGGTTTGCTCATTGAAGAGCGCCGTGCACCTGAAAGCTTTGATGCTCTCACAGGTCTCAAGTTCAGCCCTCCACAAGGCTTGGTGCCTGGCCACGCTCTTCCCGCAAGGCCTTCCCTGCATTCTTTGTTCCATGCCCCTGCCCATGTTCTGGCTGGTTGGGAGGGAGGACCACACACATTGAAATGTCTGGATTGCTGGCCAGCTCAGCACTCATGTGGGCAACAGTGTTGCGCACCAGTGTGCTGGCCTGAGCTCCAAGCATGGGCACATTCACAAAGGTGATGATGGGCACATTTGACTTCCCCACAAGCAGTCGTGCAGCAAGAGTCTGGTGCACAGAGCTTTCTGCAGACTGGCAGGCCTGCAGGTCTTTGCAGGCCTGCGCTTGGTAGTACAATCCATGCTCCTGCCAAACATCCTTCACAGCAGCAGCAAGATGCTGCTGCCACTCACTGTCAGCTGCAAGTGTTGCAGTCTGATGGCGCGTGGCTGCTGCCCGGTGCGCTCGCATAGCATCTTGCTCTTTCCTCAAGCCTCGGGCCAGTCCGATCAGGACACGCAAGTTGGCCTGCTCCTCTTCATCCATGTCAAACGCTTCTGGAAGAGCTGCCTGATCTGCAGTGCCCTCCGGGGTAAATCCCAGGTCTGCAAGCTTGAAGTCAGGCCTGCAGGCCTGGATCTCTGGGAGGAGCTTGCTGTCAAAGTGCCCTGTCCTCCAGGCGTGCTGCAGCTTGCAAAAGCCACCCTCTCCCAGCAGCTTTTCCAGATCTGATTTGAAATGGACCATGAAGCTGGCCATCAGCATAACCTCTGCTTCTCGGCCAGAATCCCTGAACTGGCCACAGACCTGCGGCTGATAGATTGGTGGAGCCTGCCCTCGGTCATAGTACTCCTGCAACTTGGCATTCCATTTCGTCTCAAGCCTTTTCAAGAACTCTGCAACCTTGTCCCAGGAATGCTTTGATATCTCATGCCACAACGGGTTGCTCTGGGCTGAGAACTTGCCTCAATGGCGCCGCTGTCTGGGCTGGAGCCTCTGTCCCCCAGATGAGCTTGAGGGCCCTGCGGAGATTCAGAGGGGCCTCATCAAAGAAGTACAATGCCGCAATCTCATTTGTGTTGATTTTGGCTTTTCCAACTGCCTGCTTGTTGTGGCGATAGATGGTCTCCTGGAGCAGGTCCTGCCTGCACTTCCGTGAGCCAGAGTTGATCTTGTGGCTGACAATCTTGTCAAACCTAGGGCTGCCCACTTTCAAGGACCAAGTTTTCAAGGCTGTCATTTTCAATATAGATGCGGCCAAGCCACATGAAATGGATGTTGTAAATCATTGGCCTGACCCTGGCTGACGCATCTGTCTTCACCCTCAAGCTCTCCAGGGACTGCGTCTCGACAGAGCTTTTTGGGTTGCAGGTGCCATAGAGACCTCAGGCAGCAACTGCAGCAGCAACAACAACAACAACAACAACAACAACAACAACAACAACAACAACAACAACAACAACAACAGCAGCAGCCACGTCTTCAAGTGCAACAACAGCTTTTTTGCATGGTTGTCAAGGTACACATGGCTCCTAATCCAATGGAAGTGTTGAAACTACCTCCAGCCTACACTTCAATGACACTACTTCCAGCCAAGGGGCACAGGCACTTCAGCAATCGCTTGGCCAGTTCACACTTGATGGCCTGCTGGTCTGCTGGCCTGTCAGTGGACTCCATGATGCCCAACTTCAGCACAGCCCAGCACAGCAAGTGGCAGGCCATGGTCACTGAGCTGCCAATGCTGATGCCCACAGTGAAGCACTCTATCTCAGGGCTGTTGCCTTTGGACCAGGGGCACCCCCAATCAAAGAGGAGCTCCAGTGGGTATTTGGCAGTCTCATCGACCATGCCCAATCAGCAGCTTCTGCATGTCGAACACTGCGTGCAGTGGAGGTGCCCCCTTCACATGGGACTGCTCATGCACGCCTATCTGCCACAGCCTCAGGGAAAACTTGGTCAAGTGCTCCATGCCATTCTCAGTGTACTTCAAGCTATCAGGCCTGCTGGACTGAAAGCCTGTCAAGGCCCTGGCCAAGGTCTTGACACTTGTCCAGCAAGTCATCAAGTCTGGCTTTGTAGGCCAGACGGGAGTCTTCAGTGGCAAGCTTGTCTGCAAGCCATTCACACACATCCGTGAACTTCGGGAAGCCCTGGGCATCCTTGGTGTCCATCTCCCCCTTCAGGCAGGCCAAGCACTCGTTCAAGATCTTAGCCATTTCGTCTTGGTGACAAAGGCCATCATCCACGTCCATTGCTAAGGTGGCCAAGCAAACAAGGCTTTATTTTAGACACAGCTGGCAAGCCACACACATCCGCAACTGAAGGCTCACATCCACAAGCGCCCAAGGATCACATGCAAAACTCAAGCCATGGACACAAAGGAGTTCTAGTTTGTGAAGTGGCCATGCCAAGCGCATCGCTGATTTTGCTCCACAAGCCCTGCTGCACTTGACTACAGGCCTGCTGGCCTGCTTGCCTGCCCCTTGCAAACTGCCCCCAGTTTGAACTGATGGCTCCCATATCAAGTGCTACGAGGCCGGACCAATTCCAAAAAAGCTTCCGCAGCCTCTACAGCAGTGGACTCAGGCCTGCACAGCGTCCACCAAGTCCTCTCATGGTGATCCTTCCAAAAGTTGGATGGGATGCTCTGGTAAAACGCTTCCCGTCTGAAACGCCACTGCATTTTGCCATCCAGATTCTCTGGGCACTTGCGGCCAGCAAAGGTTGCCCGTGTAGGCCAGCTCACCTTGGAATCCTCAGGCTCAGAGAGGGCATTGGCCTCAACAGCGTCCTCAATCTCAGGAGCGTCCTCAATCTCAGGAGCATCCTCGATCTCAGGAGCATCCTCAGGCTCAGGGGTGGCATTGGTCTCAGGGGCAGCCTTGGTCTTCTTGGCCTTGCTCTTGGCGGTGGCCTTGTTGGCAGTGGCCTTGGTCTTCTTGGCCTTGGTCTTGGCCGTGGCCTGGGTCTTCTTGGCCTTGGTCTTGGCAGTCACCTTGGTCTTCTTGGCCTTGGTCTTGGCAGTCGCCTTGGTCTTCTTGGCCTTGCTCTCCTTGGCAGTGGCCTTGGCAGCTGGCTTGGTCTTGGCAGCCTTGGCCAACTTGGCATCAATCTTGCGGGTGTCCAGCTGGAAGCCATTGCCACCACCATCAGGCTTCTGAGGCTCCAAATCAGGCACCACGATTCCGGTCTTCTTGATTGCTTTTTGCTCCATGTCTGTGAGCACCCCGTTGATTTCGGTGAAGTTCACCCTTTCCTTGGCAACCTCCTGGCAAGGCGTCTGCAACTCAAAGTCAAGCTTGCGAGGAAGGGGGGTGATGCCATCATCTGATTCTTCCCGGGGCCGCACATTGCGTGCAGTGTCTGGGCTTGGTGTGGCGCGCTTCAGCACAGGCGGAGATGCTGTGACCAAGCCGCTGTTTCCAGGCAAGCTGTCAGCTGCTGGAGCCTGCAGGTCTGCAGGCATGTCAGCAACTTGGCCTGGGACTGCACCAGGTTCATCGCAGAATTGTGGGTCTGGCTGACTGAGCCCGCCCTCTAGCTGCACAGGGAAGCGTAGTGTCCCACCAAACATATCAACTACAGCCCAGTTCTGCCCTAGTGCCCACCTGACATGGAATGGCTGCAAGACAGTTCAACACATTTGCCAATGCCAAGTCGCACCAAGTAACATGCTCATGCCATGAAGCAGCCGCACACCTTTTCATCCCCACACCTGGCATTGCAAAATGCTGCAACCCCAAACTTCCCCATGCTCAAACAAATCCAAGGTCCTATGACCATGGATCATAAGACCCCTCTTCAACGGTTGCAGGGCAAAGCTTAGTCCCTGCTTTCGTGTGAGCCTTGCCTTTGGCTTTGGCCTTGCCTTTGGCTTTGGCCTTGCCTTTGGCTTTGGCCTTGCCTTTGGCTTTGGCCTTGCCTTTGGCCTTTGGGCTCTGGCGATTCAGAGCAGGATCACCGCCCCATGGATCTTCAAGATCTTGCAGGTCCATTACTGGGGCTGCAGGCCTGCTGGCCTGCATGCTGGAAATTGCCCAAGTTCTCCATGCTTGAACCATGGCCTCTCCCATCGCACTTGGGTAAAGCCCACTTTCCTTCAAGAGCTGGCCCTTGCCATTCACTTGCACAGACCCGTCTGGCAAGTCCACACGGTCCATGAGAGGGATGTGCTCACACTGGCATCCACAGTCCCGTGCGCATGGAGCGAACCAGGCACTGTTGCACATGAACTTGAAGCGTTTTTTGAATGTTGGCCGCTTCCACTCAAAAACGCATCTGTCCACAAAGAAGAAGCTGAGCTTGCAGGCCATCTCCTTTTTGAAGTCATCAATGTGCTTCTGCAAGAAGGAGAAAATCATGCTTCCAGATGGATTTTCAAAGCAAGCATGCAGCCCTCTAGCAGTGGCCACAATAAACAGCAGAAAGGCAACTCGAGCCATGAAGTTGCCATCCCTGACCAGTTGTGAGGACGGATCGCCTTCAATGTTGCCGGCTTTCCTTTTTGTCACAGAGCTGCAGGCCCACCCAAATGACTTGCACTCGGGCGCCACGCAAAACAAGCCACCCTCCTTGACCCTCATGAGCAGAGTCACAGCCTGCAAAAACCCAGCCTCCTGGAGGACACTGGCTTGGCCAGGGTTGAGGTAGTCAAACCCTTCTGCGCTGAGTCCTGCTTTCCGGGCTGCCTGGACCACTGACTCAGCCATGGAGAACACCTCTAGCACATCCAGGTCACGAGGCAGTTCTGTGAAGTGGGGGCTGGTCAGAATCGATATGGCCGTAAAGCCAAAGATGGTAATGGCACAGTGGGCAACAGGAGGCATGGCGCAGCTAGCTTGCAAGCCTGCAGGCCTGCTGGTTCAATATTCACCTTTGGCTTGAACCACTTAGTTTGACACAAGGAAGCAAACTGCTGGCCACACTTGCAGGTACTGCTGCAGGAAGCCATGAAAGATGCCATGCTTCAGTGCGTTTTTTTGTCTTCTGCCCCTTGACGCCTGCAAGCCTGCAGACCTGCCTAGTGAATCTTGGCCACCAACTGCCAGCAAGCCTTTGGCAAGTATGGAAAATACAGATGCCCCTCTGGCTGTGTAACCTGCACATGCCTGGATGGCAGGCTGAGCCAAGGCAAGTGGTAAACCTGATACCTACGGTCATGGATCAACTGCCTCAGGGCCAACCCAGCTGCCCTTAGCTCATACTTGTGCTCGCAGAGCTCTTGCAGCCTGGAATACATCTGAATTTGCTTGACAGACAATGGCGCTGCAGCAAGCACCTGAGAAGGCGAAGCCCCTACAACAGCATTGCCTTTTGAAGGCAGAATCACCAAAAGGGGAGGCTGAGACAAATTCACATCCCGGACGTACATCTTTACACAGCAGTAGATGCCATCAGGCTTCACTGCCTCATTCATCAGGCTTCTGTGGCGTTGGCTCAGCTGCCTTCCAGGCACCATGGTGAAGCTGTGCGGTATCTCTGCATCAGGTTCTTCTTGATCTGCAGGGATTGCCCTTTGCTTAAAAGCATTGGACAGAGACACATCCAGGGGATCAATCCAGCTCCCAAAATTGCGCACAGCTGAGATATGCCGTGCCCGAACTTCTGGTCGATCTGCTCGCTTTTCCAGGCCTGGGAAAGACACTTTTCCACCCTGCATTTTAACAACAAGGAACACAGTCAAGTTTGGACAGCATATCATACTGTCACTGCCAAGCAGCAATCTTGGATGTATGTGAGAACTTCTGTTGGGGTTTCCCAGGTTCTCTTTCTCTTCAAGAATGCCAGGACAAGGGCAAAGAGCTGGTCAATGTCCTCATGGGTGTGCCCAACAGTCAAGTTGAAGAGTGTGGTGGACTTGAAGATGCCACGATATGACAGCAAAGCCAGAAACTTGAGCAAGTACTGGTTCTTTGCAGACTTCACAGTGTTGTCCGCCACCACCACAAGATGCTCTGGAAGCTGTTTGCCAGCCTGCTGGCCTGCAGGACTGTCGGCCTGATCCTTTACCTGCTGGATGGTTTGCGACAAGACCTCAATGAAATAATCTGACCCACATGAGACCTGCGGGTTGGCCATGTAGAGGTACGCACCCCATCCATGGGCCAGTGCGGCAGTAAATGTGACTGATGGCCTTTGGATGTTGTCAAGTTCATGAGGCGTCTTGCGCCACCCCCATCGGGGCCAGGCAAATTTGCTGTGATCCATGTCATCAATAATGATGACCAGTAGGTCACGACAGGCCATGGATCCATGCCGCAGACTCCAGTAGAGCACCCTGTCTGCATATTGATCTTGTTGGTGAGCACGCAGCAGCCTGGCTTTCATCACTTTCTCATCCCACCTTACAGATGGTTTTGAAAGTGCAGCCTGCAGGCGAAAGCAAATGTCACACTGGCTGTGCTGGCTAGTCTTCTTCATCTTAAGACTTTTTCCAAAAGCCATTGTACCTTCTCCGGAAGGTGTCATAACTTGGGAGTTCTCCTGGGCCTGCAGGACTGCTCTGGTCTGCAGGCCTGTCCTGAAACTTGCTGTGCATGTCCAGCAACATGTCCCATTCAGCGTGGAACTGCCAATACAAGTCACTGATCTGGCAGTGTTGGATGTACCGCTTCGGCAAGCCAGAAACCTTTGCCATGCAGGACACAGTCAAGGGGTCAGAGACATTGCCATAGATAGTCTCCTGGCATGCTTGCGCCCAAGAGCTAAGTTTAAAGTAGCCTTTTGCACAAACAAATAAACGGCTAGGCATTACAACACAACTTTGAAGGCAGCCCCTCTCCTCCTGCCATGGGTCATCAGGTGCGCAGTCTTCATCTTCAGGCAGAGCTTCTGCTGCAGACTGGTAAACTCTTGGAAGAAGTGGTCACACTTCTGTGTGGCAAGTGCGTCCCGGGGCCTGCTGCCAAAGCTGTGTTGGCCAAAGCTGCACGTGCGCATGTCTGGCTGACCAGCCATGAGCTTCCGTATGGTGTTCTGAGAGCTTCCCAGCTTGCTGCAGAAGTTGTGAAAGCATACCTGGGCATCCCCAATGTAGTACTCAACTTTCTGACGTTCAGGGCCCTTCTGGCTGGCATCACCATATGTTGCCTGCAGCAGCTGGCAGCGTTCATTCTGTGAGATCTTCCAGAAGCAGCTGCAGAGGGCCTGCAGGTCTGCAAGCCTGATCCCCTTGGCTTTGCACCCCTCCATCTTGCACTTTCTGGGGCATGGCTGAGCCCATCTTTTTCTGCACTCATCAGGATCACCTCCTTTGGTCTCAAACGTGTTCTTGGCCTTCTTGAAGGTAGATGCTGCAAGCAGTTCTGCGCCAGCGCCCAAAGAAACTTTGCGCGTCTTGGAAGGCTCAGCTTTACTTACCACACTGTCAGCTTCCGCCCATGGGTCTGCATCTTCCTGCCAGGGATCTGCCAAGTCCTCACCCCATGCTGCCAGTGAGGAAGTTGCAGCAGAGGCTGCATGCACAGTCTCACTCCATGGGTCAAAGTCTGGTTCCTTGCAAGGCTTCTTTGGCCTTTTATTGCGCCGCCACTTTGTGATGCTACCATGTGGGGTCTTTGGCATCTCTTGGCCCAACAACGCAAGTCCATGCCGCAAGGTGTCTTCAACAGCAAAAGTCTACGCTGCAAAGTGTCTCAACAACACAAGTCCATGCTGCAAGGTGTCTTCAGCAACACAAGTCTATGCTGCAACGTGTCTTCAACAACACAAGCCCATGCTGCAAAGTGTCTTGATCTGGGCAATCCTGGCACAAACATGAAAGGGGTGCAGGTCTGCTGCCTTTTTGCTACACTGCCCAATGACTCTATGTGCCCCCAGCAGGCCTGCAGGCCTGCGAATTAGTCTCCTGTTTGGGCATCACCCTGGCGTGTTTGAGCCTTTTTCTGAGCCTTAGCCAACTTAGCTTTGGCTCTTTGCTGCTTGGCTGACTTCCTTCTGACAGCAGCAGACTCACGCCTTTGAACAACTTCTGGGTGTTGGGCCCACATCTGAGCCGCAATGGCCATGGGCACTCCTCTGGACAACCAAAAGCCCTTGAAGTTACTCTGCTGCTCACGCGGGGCAGCTGAAGGGTCCAGGTCCATGGCAGGGTGACTTTGCAAGCTTTCCAGGAAGGAGGTGTTGGCAGCAGTGTCACTGTCACTGGTCAGCCACTCATTGAAGCATGAAGGCCCACCCCGACATGGCCGGCAAGCTTTGGAGTTGCCAGGCAAGTCACTTGTCCCAAGGCCAGAGCTTGCAGGGCCATCCTCTGCCTTTTGGATGCTGGTAGCCTGCAGGTCTTCTCCAAGGATCTGCAAAGCCCCACCAAACATAACCTCAGATGAGCGCAACGGCAGAGGTTCCAAGGCAGGCCCAAACCCACAATCTGTTTGGGAGCCTAGGCCTTCCCTACTGGATTTTACTGGATTGGCCCAACCCCCCTAATCTGTTCGGGAGTCTAGGCCTAGAGTCCCTACTGGATTAGTGGCAGTGGGCCTTCAATTCCCTACTGCTTTAGGTGTACATCGTACACCTAATCCAATCGAGAATCTAGGCTTAGATTCCAGATTGGTTTAGGGAGGTTTGTGCCATTCCCTACTGACCTAGGGGTATGCCATTCTTTGGAACCACCCTGGCTCAATCTGGAATTGCTACTTTGCCCCTAACTCAATCGAGAATCTAAGCCTAGATTCCCTACTGAGTCAGGCGTACATCGTACACCTACTACACTCGGGAAATGAGCCTTCACGGTGCCTAAACCTTGTCAATCCACGTCGGGACTCTAAGCCTAGAGTCCCTACTGAGTTAGGCCCCCTGGCCAGCCACGGCCTACCCCGAATCCGTTCGGGACTCTAGGCCTAGAGTCCCTACTGAGTTAGGCCCCCCGGCACACGGCCTGCCCCTAATCCGTTCGGGACTCTAAGCTTAGAGTCCCTACTGCATTAGGGCATCGGTCGGGAATCCAGCCTGGCCCCCTAATCCGTTCGGGACTCTAAGCTTAGAGTCCCTACTGAATTAGGGCATCTGTCGGGAATCCAGCCTGGCCCCCTAATCCATTCGGGACTCTAAGCTTAGAGTCCCTACTGAATTAGGGCCTCTGTCGGGAATCCAGCCTGGCCCCCTAATCCGTTTGGGACTCTAGGCCTAGAGTACCCCGCCTGGCCCCCCTAATCCAGCCTGGCCCCCCTTGCACATTGCTTGAACACGTTGGTACAGGAGTATGCTGGAACAAGTGTTTGTGAACCAGTTGTTTTCAAGCGTTGCTCAAACACTTTTGCGCACTAAGGATTTGGCTGCTGCAAGTGTACTTGATTGTGCGGTTTCCATGCGTTGCCCAGGCATGTTTGTGTACGCAAACATGCTGGAGCAAGTGTTCATGGGTGAGTTGCTTCTTGGGTGTGGTCCGAACACTTTTGCCCACAGAAGAATTTGCCGGAACAAGTGTTTGGGGGTGCGTTCTTGTCACGCGTTGCTTGAACACTTTTGTTTGTATTATAATTATTATTCTAGAGACAAGTGTCCGTGAATGCGTTGCTTTAGCGCATTGTTCGAGCCACTCTTGTGTTCCAGGGTGGCTTGCAACAAGTAAAACCTACTGTCCTGCTTGAGCCTGCATCCCCCCTCTCAATTCGAAAAGAAATTACTCAGCCAGGCAGACCTTGGGCCCAGGGTTCCCACAGATTTTAAAATCAAGGGCCAAAAGATGGCTGGCTTTGCAAGGCTTTCAATGCAACCAGCATGCCAGCAGCCAGGCAGATGTTGCATCAAGGCTTGGCCCAAAATACTGACTTCTGATGCGATTTCAGGTGAAGTTTGACCTTCAGGGGCCCGCCACACACACAGAAACAAACACTCCTGGCACTGGCACCTTTGACAAAATTCAAGAATTCAGAGGCTGATGGCTCGCAATGCAATGAGAACAGTCAGAAAAAAACTACACTTGGTTGCTCCCTCACCTTCAAAACCCTTGCAGGAATTTAGGGCACAGTCTTACATCTGGTAGGTGTTGCTTGTCAAGCCTCACTGGCCCTGGTGTTGAAACAGGGCATGATAACACATACACACATACACACACACACACATGCACATGCACGTGCACACACACACAGACACACACACACACACACACACACCACACACACACACACACACGCACGCACACAAACACACACATGCACACATGCACACATGCCTGCACACACACAAGTGCACACACACACACATGCTTTGCGCACACACACACACACGCATGCACAGACGTACGCACGCACGCACACCCGCACACATGCATGCACCCACCCACCCACACACACACACGTGCATGCACCCACACACACACACACACGCACGCACACACACACACACCAACACACAGGCACACACACACACAGAGACACAGAAACAGGCACAGAGACACAGAGCCACAGAGTCACAGAGACACAGAGTCACAGAGACACAGGGAAACACGCTCAGAAACGCAGTTGCACACTCTCTTACGTGCATGCACACACACATGCACACAGACACACACATGCCAAGGCATGGCTTCCATGCCTGGGAAGAATTAGCTCAATCCCCTGAAACAAGCCCTGGAATGATTCAAGCACTAGGCACCTGAAGTGTTAAACTTGAAGTTTTGCAATGTGGAAACTTACTTGCCCCAGGCAGCACCTGGAAATTCTCAAGCCTGCCTTTGCAAGGCATGTCCCCAGACCAAAGGAAAACCCTGCCAGTCAGCCAGCTGACTCTTGCAGAGGTCCAGTGGAGAAAATGTCTTCTGCCACTCTGGAAAGAAGCTTAGCAATTAGGTGGGAACACATCAAATGCACATTGCCAGTTGCATTGGTCTGGAAGGGCAAGCAGACTGTAGGCATTCTAGCTGAGAATCAAGAATTATATCTTTGGCACGCTGCTTTGTTCATATGTTAGTTGGCAGGGTGGCAGGCTGGCTTCTCAGTTACAAGGCCAACAAAGCAGCTGACAAAAGCAAATGGGCACTTGAGGCCATGAATTTGGGCATTTTGCCAGGGCGTTCTGCCTGCCTCTGCCTGGCCTTGCCATGCTCAATAAGTAGGCGGGAAAGAAAGCAGGCTGGCGTGTTTCTTGTCAACATTGTCAGCAGAAGCAAAGTGGGTCAGCCCTTCCCTACCCTACCCTATCAGGCTGAAAAAGCTTGAGCTGCCCAAGCTCATGATACAGATACTGATGCAAAGCCTAATCACGCCCAATCAAGTCCAGCTATGAAGAAGCTGCCAAGGAGCAACAGGCCAGCTGTCCACGGGGTTTGCAAGTTGACCTTGGCAGCTAGCAGGCAATGAGTGGCAAATGAGTTGGCGTATTGTGTCACAGCATGCCAATTTCAGCACTGACCCAATTGATGGCATGACAGCTGTGCAAAGCAGGTCAGACATGAGCCACTCACAACGCCCATTACAACATGCCCTACAGCAAGCCGTTCGAGAAAATTGTTCTAAGCTATGAGCCCTGCAAGGGTGGTCCTGCTGGCCAGCTAGCCTGTTGGCCTGCTTCAGCTTCTTGCCCTTCTATTGCACGGCTGCACAAGTCTGCAAGACAAGGACACTTCATGTCACAATTGCCAATTGAAGACTTGGTCTACGTTGCATTGCGTGGCCAGTCACTGAATCTGTAGTAAGCCATTCCTCTTGATGTTGTGTGTTTGCAAAAAGCCTCTTAGCCAAAATGGCTGACAAGATGCAATGCTTAAGAACTTCAGCCAACTGCAAGATCACAAAGACAGCCTCACCATCAACAAGGGGCTCCTGAGGCTAGATACGGCCAGGAGAAAACATGCTAAACAGGTGTGAGAGGGACAGGAGTGGTGAATCATTTCAGGGTTCAGGCTGACTGCCCAACACACCAAAAAGGGTGTGGACAGGAGGTGACATGATAGTGTTCAAAGACATATAGGAGAGCCACAATGCCCAAAAAGTCAACACCATTGTTTTGAGCAATGCGTCCCCCAAAATACTCTTTGACACACTTGGCCTTGGGTATCCACATGGGCAGGCGTGAGGTGATTTTCAGGGTCAAACGCCTGAGAGAGATGGCCAGCCTGAAATTTTGGACTAGAATTCCTGCTGCTGGTGCCCCTGACTTGCATTATCATGATGGCAATTTCCAAACATGGGCCAGGCTCTGACCAAGATCTGTGCGCCCCTTCCAACTGGCAGCAGGGCATTGTTTCATGGGTAGGCAGTCGGCATTCCACCTGCAAGCCTGCCTAAAGTGAGGCAGCCAACCATCATCATCCCTGAAAAGGAGAATGCCATGCCACAATGTTCAGTCAGTATACCCAATGGAGCCCAGGAGGGGGCAAGCTAGCTTTGGGAAGGGCAGGCGGATGTTACTACGTATTGGTTTTGGGATATTATTTGAGATGAAGGCCAAGGCAAGGGACCCATGCCTTGGATGCCCTGATTGCAGGTTATGTGTGGCCATTCCAGCCTTGACTAGTGTAAGGCAATGAATGATGTGATGGAGGGCAGGGGCTTCAGCAGCAAATTCAGCTTTGATGTTGGAATGAAGGCGCCAAGCAACCAACGATTTCCTGAAAGTAATAAGAATGCATGAGTGAACCAAAACACACCCAGATTCCAAAACGCATTGGGTTGTCTACATATTCCTTGCTCAACTCTCCTCCATGCAGGCAGCTTTTCCAGTCACGCACACTGGCACCTGCTGTCTGGCCTGGGCGGGAGGTGAGGCACACTGCGCAACACAACAAAAATGGCTGCAAAGATGGGCCAAATTGGCATTTGTCCACAACACCAGCTCAAGGGTTCCCAATGTCTTAAAGACAAAATCTCAGTTGGGGATGACTTGAACAGCCAACCAGCCACACATACCCTCATGGACTACCTGCCTGTCAATAAAAGCAAAGTGACAGCTGAAGCGGATGTCCAGGCCCCCGGCTTGTGTTGTGTTTTTGCCTGACCAAGGGCAAGCAGCACCAGCCCAAAACTGTCAACTGTCTCAGCACGGAAGGAAGAAACGCATCCCATTGGCAAGCGTTCTTTTTGTCTTCATCGCTGAGTGCAACAGCATGAGTGCCAAGGGCGGCAATCTTTCTACCACGCTCGAGGGGACAGCTGTGAGACAATGTGCGCACTAGTTGACCCCCTCAAGCAATTCCAACCCCACTGGCATGGAAAGTGTGGGGCGCCTGCAGGCCAGGCAGGACCTATTCCAAGTCAGTAACTCATGCGCAGGAAGTTTCAATAAAGGTTCAAGGCTAGAATGAGTGGGCAAGATAGGCGGGCCTGCTGGCCTGCAGGCCTGAACATAGGCTTGCCAGAAATTCATGATAGGCAGGCCTGCTTGTCTACAGGCTTGATGCCAGAAAAAGACCCCTAGGCTGTCCGCCTCACCATCTGCCACAGCTCATCTGGGACCATGTTGGTGCGCATCTGCAGCATAAGGACAGGTGTGCAACTTGGAAAAAACAACAGCAGCAATAAACTATTAATGATGATGGCCCTGCCTTGATCATGCTCATCTTAGGCCTGCGCCAGGACCGACTCGAGGGATCATGTGACCTGAGGACGCGCTTGCTTCCATGACAATTGGCTTGTGAGACTTGGTTGGGCCCCAGACATCTCCATCAAGACTGCCACGCGTTCTGTGCTGCCAATCTTCTGGCACATGCACACGCGTGGGCAATGCAGGCAAATGAGGCATTGGCATCCAGGATTCCTGGACATTGTCAATCTGCGTCACGCACCAATTGGGAGGCAGCTCATCTCGCTCAGCTCTCAGAGGCTTGAAAACAGCCTTAGGTGCAGCAAAGACATGGCTAGATACTCTAGGGGTAAGGCTCTCTGGTCAAGGAGTGGCATCAGTGCCAGGGACATAGGTTCGGTTGTCCCCCCGCTGTGCAAAGGTGCCATCAGCCTGCTCCCTTAGCTCAGACAAATGTTCACACCTGCCAAACATGCCTTTGCCTCAGCAAGGTCAGGCAAGAACTGAAAAATGCCATGCACTTGGAACAGAACACTGAACACCATGGATGGCAACTGTTCCCTCAATGACCAACAAGATGTTGGGTCTGTGAGCCAGGGCCAAATCCTCACAGCCAAATGGAACTATAACTTGATGTTGAAGAATGTGCCTACACTTCATGTGACCAACTTGTCACCTGATACTGCCAAGTTACTGGAGCACCTTCCAGAAGTGCACATGGTGCACCCCCCCCAGGCTCTCTGGGGACCGGTAGAAGCACCAGCAGAACTGACCCTTCTCATGCGACCACCAGCTGTACAGCTCATTGTTCGCGAAAAGGTCTGCAGGCCCTGGAGTCAGGAAATCAGCTGTGGCTAGGCTCAGCACTACAACACAATACTCACTTGTCACCTGCTTGCTGACTAGGCACGGAATGCATGCCTGCGAGCCTGCAAAACAACGGCCTCCGATCCCAGCATGTCTTCCTGCTGGAACTCAATCGCCCAGCCATATGGGGACTGGTACTTGTCCCAATGCGGCCCGAAGTGCCGGGCAAGGAATGCCCCCACCGTCGCCTTGCGTGCCCCAAGGCAACAAGACCCCCGAACACAAATGTCCAAATGTGTCCAAGAGGCGGGGCTTGGGTCCGGCTGCTCAACAAGGCCCTTGTCAGGCTGGTAGATGCCCAGCTTGATCAGGGCATCCCTCAATACCAGCATAAAGTCGCCGACCTTTGCTGCTTGTTCAAAAGGAGCCAAGCTGGACACAACAAAAGATTTCACCCATAATGCCCAGGCACATGCTTGGCAAGCTGGAAGTTGACATCCGAAGGATACAGGTATCCGAGGCTACACTCACTGAAGCCATTGGAGCCATGGAGGGACCAGTGCCACAGCATGGCTGGCGTGCATGCGCACATGCCATTGGGCAGGTCCTTACTTTGGCAGCTTGGCCAGCAAAATGGTCCTGTTGTTGGGCTCCCCTTGCTCAGTGGACGGTCTTCTCATTCAAGACTTCAAACTTATTGTGCAAAGAAGGACTTGAAGTTGAAGACCAACGATTCGCACACAGGGTGAAGGTGAGATTCCCCACTTGAGAAGGGTGGCGTGGCCAACTATCTAGGACTCTTTTGGCAACTGCAACTGCATCTGAGCATTGTGGTGGTCTTGTTGCAAAAGTGTTTGCCAGCCTCACCTGAAAAACTTAAAAGGTGCAACATGATGTTAGAGTGCAAGCAGGCCATTGACAGCCATGCTCTCAAGGTCTGCAAATGGCTAGGATCAGCCAGCCATTCAATCAAGCCTGAGGTCACAGCATAGTTTTGGCTTGGCTACAAGAACTAGCAGGAACATGCAAGCCAGCAGGGGTAAGCAGATGCCGCCTGGCCTGCATGCCTTCCCCGGTCTGCATGCCTGCACTGGCCTGCATGCCTGCCCCGGTCTGCATGCCTTGCTGCATGATTGCAAGCTTGGGCAGCACATTCAAGGCAGCCAAGCCTCAGTTGTCACCACAATGTCAAGGCTGTGGCTCATTTTTGATTGAAAAGAGGCCCTGAGCATTGCACAGTGCAGCCTTGTGACTCCTGGTGACTGCGTCAACCATTGCAGGCTGGTAGGTGAGGCCAGTGAACCTCTGCTCCAGGCTGCCCTCTGTCAGCCAAAAATATTGGCGCCTTGGATCAGACCTTGGCACGTTGGGGATGGGCATCTGCTTCCTCAAGAAGTACTGCACATCGTCCCAGCTGTGAGGGACGCTGTGGCTGGACACAGGCTGATGTTGCAGGCCAGCCAGTGCCTGATCTGCATCAGGTCCAGCAGGCCTGCCTCAGAAGCAGTGCACTGAAGTGCAGTGTTGGTTGGGGTGGGTTTGTTGCCTGTGCCTGGGGGCCGGTAATAAGTCTTAGCCAAGGAACTGGCCTGCAGGCCTGCCTCCCCTCTGTGGCGTAACTCAATCACCATTTTGGAAATGCCACACTGCAGGTTGAATGTGCTCCATTCCGTGCTCAGCAGGGTTGTTGCCTGCAGTGCTGGAAGACACACCAAAACAAAGTGGGAAGAACTAAGAGTTTGTGGCCAAGTAAATCTAAGGGTCCTGCCACACTGGCCTGGCCCACTTCTTGCTCCCCATGGAAGACCTGCTTCTTGAGGGCCACAGTCAGCATCTGGTGCCCCTGCAGGGCCAGGTAGCCCTCCGCGCCGTCCCAGACCTTTCAGCTGAAAAACCCAAAGCCTGCTTACATGGACCCCCACAGTGGTGAAGCAGTCTTGCGCAACAAATTGAGCAGCTGACAGGCGTTGGGCCTTTGGCAGCATCTGTTTGGGCTTGTCCCGGAATGCCAACAATGCTCCTCAAGAAGTGTGGGTGGGCAGGGCCACAATCGGAAGCCATCAACTTATTCACAGCACCACACAGTGAGGCCAAGATGCACAAAGTATGGTGCTGCATCACCAGTGGAGGTTGCAAACTTCACCCTGTACTCCACAGTCAAATCAGTCAGCACCGCTGCCATGGCAAAGAGCCTACTTGCCTGCTTGCCTACTATCCTGATGCCAAATGCCTGCTGGCCTGAAAGGTTCTGCAACAAACTCACAGTCAGCGCCATGGGCAGGGGGTCCCAACCAGTCAGTCAGTCAACATGTTGTGACATGTGGCCAATGCAACAGAATCAGTGTGTCAAAGGGCATGCCCAACTCCAACATACATGAGCACGAATGCAAATTCCACACAATGCTGAGGTTTGTTGGGCCAAAGTGACACGATTGCCAAAAAGGAAAAGCAGCACTTTTGCAATCACCCAACGCATCCAAGGATAGAACTGGGAAACAGTCTGGACCCTGGTAGGTTTCCATTGCAGCCAGGCCTGCTGGTTCTTGGCATTGCCAGGAAAGGCAGGTCATGGCCTGTGCGCGGGCACAGGTTCAGGAAAAGAATGAGTGTGTAGCAAGCATGATGATGATGATTAGTGATGATGATGATGATGATGATGATGATGATGATGATTAGTTATGATGATGATGATGATGATGATGATGATGATGATGATGACGGTGGTGGGGGTGATGATGATGATGATCTACTGAATCCCGTTCCTTTGCCTGTTGAGGCGGGGCAGGAGGTTGATGACCCATCAATGCCTTCTCCTTAGCCAAGCAGGACAAGGCTTCAGAATTGTGCCCTCAGCAAAGAAGTTCCTAGATAGGCAAATGCCAGCAGCTGAGAAAAGCACCAGCCGGTTCCTGGCTGCTCGCACTTGATCCTCAGTTAGCCCCCACACACACGCGCATTCTCTCTTTGGCACACGCACATTTATGACTGTCATGTTCTTGCCAATTTAGTCTGGCGTCTCTGGCAAGCTGGCAGGGTGGCTTCCTTCTTGTGCCAACCTCATTCTGGTTCTGAATGATGTAGAGGTTGTTCACATACATGGCTGAAAAGCTGCCACAGCCAACAGCCCTTGAGCCTACACCTGCTGCATCACAGAGATCAAGCAACTTGCTTGCAGCAGCCCTGAACCACAACTGCAACCACATCTTGCTGGCAAATCCAAGAAAATCAAGAGGCATCAGGCTGTAAGAGAAGTGCAAGATTGCATGGGGGAGCTAACGATACAGAGCTTGCCAAAGGATGACGGCATTCACAATGGCACATGAGTTTTGATGAAAAGATAGCCCCTTACTGTTACCAGCAATTGTTCCTTGTCAAGACATATAGAACCCCCTGCAATAACATACACCCAAAATCAAGGCGCTTGGAATGCAAGGCGCTGTCGGCTGGCTTGTCTGGGCCCAAGGCAGGTTGGATGTCCTGGCACACCTCCAAGGGCAGCAGGCCTCAGCCAGAAAGCGGCCAGGGTGAGAGGCAGTGAGTCAGGGTTCCCTGCACCAAGCCCGTTTGGGTAGCAACTTACAGTTACATCAACTCAGGATTAGCTCACAAAGCATGTTCAGTGCACTGAGGATGGTCTGAGGCACCAACAGGCAAGCAACCTGAGCATGGCTGATGGAACCCCTCATGAAGAGGCTAGGGTGGGTTGCAGCCATGCCTTGGAAAGCCAAGGCATGGAGGGGCAAGGGTAAAGGATAGCTTGGTAGGTCAGGGGAGCTCAAGCTTCTGATTGCAGAAGCACTAGGCCAAACAGCATTTTGTTGTTGACATCAACGCTCCATTGGAATATGTTTTTGCAGCCATTTCACAATGACAGATTGTTTATGGACCAGCCCATGGGTACTGTCAGAATTTGAGCCTTGGCTGGGTGGCAGAAAAGCAGGTCAGACATCTCACCTGTGGGCTTGAACGTTTTCTGGTTGGAAACAGCTGCCATCAACCACACACACAGAGTGTTCCCTGATTATCCACTGGGTTGTCCCTGCATCTTTGGTGCTGATTGAATTTCTTGGGCGGGACACTCCAAGACATGAGGAGCAATGAGTGCCCTGAGGGCTTAGCAAAGTTCCAGAGAAACAGTTGGCAGTTTCAAAATGCCTTGTGCAATACTGGAGGCTACCCAAATTCAGCAGTGGCCAGAACAGTACATTGCATTCACTTAGTGCTGTTTGGAATGGCATGTTAGCCCAGCCCTCTGCCCAGCCAGCCTTTGCACTGCCTAGAAAGCTGTGTGCAGACCTCAGTCAGACCTCAGTCAGTGTCTGAACCTTAGTATGCAGCAGGCTCCGCTCTGCTGGGACCTTAGTGAACTAAGCCTTAGTATTGCAGGGTTTGAGCCTTAGTGTCCTGCTGCCCCTTTTTGCGGCTGCTTTTATGGTTGACGGCAAGTGTGCAAATGCAGCATGGCTGCAAGTGAAAGCATAGAGCTGACTGAAGCTTCATTTCAATTTGACTTTTGGTGCTATGGTCAAATGGAAACTTAGGACCAGAAATTTCTGAACGCCACTACCCAGACACCTTGCAGCCTACACTTTGCCCACCTGCTCCCTGACAACTATACATGTCCCATGCTTGCAAAGTGTTCTTGTACATCCCTTCCTGTAAATCCAGGGCTCAAACAACCATGTGATGCATTTAAGATTAAAATTCACCATGAAGCTTTGGGATTCAGTTATTGCTGCAAGTAATCTTGTGCTTCAATGCTGCAAAGAGAACCAATCACTATTTAGCTTCATGATGTTGAACAGCAAGTTTGAAAAAGGTGGCCCCAATGCGAATGACATCTCAGGTGATGAACTAGCAGGTCCTGTGTTTTCCAAATGGTTGTGCCCTCTGTGCTGGCAAGTACTTTTCAGTTGTTACAGTTCTAAAGCAAAGCAGGGGTATGGACCACTAGGCCATTCAATATTGCAGTCTTGGTGCAGGCTAAAGTGCCCCATGACCATCCTCCCTGTCTGGCCAGGCCTTGTTTTTACCCTCCCTCCCTCCCTGTGAACTGCTGCTCCAAGTATTCCATGAAGTAGTCCGGGCCACAGTGCAGGGGGTGGGCACAGGGAAGGGTTGGGATGTGGGCACAGGGAAGGGTTGGGATGTGGGCAGGCAAATGTAACTGTGGGGGGGGGGACATCCTTGGGGAGTGGGAAGTGAGACAGTTGGAGGGCATGTGGCACATGAAGAAAGGACACCTTGGAAGTGGGAGGGTGGGTGGAAGTGGGAGGGTGGGAGGGTGGAAGTGGCATGTTGATGAGGAATGATTGGCATGCCCTGCCCCCCCCCAACCTCAAATCATGGGCAAACACTGGTATCTTAGAATGTTGGTGCCTGTATCTTAGTTCCATTTCTTCTGGTTTTTGTGTAATCAGTATTCCCACTGCTTGGACTGCAGCCACTACTTTTCTCAAGTCATAAATTCATAAAGGTTGCAATTCCTGCATTGGCCAAGGAGCAACATC
The DNA here is from genome assembly GCA_963377175.1 of Effrenium voratum. NCBI lineage: Eukaryota > Dinophyceae > Suessiales > Symbiodiniaceae > Effrenium > Effrenium voratum. The sequence continues at coordinate 500,976 of CAUJNA010003274.1, forward strand.
TCCGCCTACACTGCAGCCTCGCTATTTTGCCCCTTCTTGCATTCCATTGCACCGCACTCCTTTTTCGTTTGGCAGAGTCCAACTTCACGCCACCTTCGAGATTTGTCCCTTACGGTCGAACCCTCCACATCATTGTGCACTCGGCCCATCTTACTAGGTCCACTGGGTCCATTGGGTGCCCTGTAGGCCCATGCCATGTTTCCAGAGCGCCAGAGATCTGCATCGCTCGGTTCCTGCCGACAGATGGTGCATTACCAGATCCGAGCTCGAAGACTTTGTGAAAGAGGTCCGCAGAACATGGGAGTCAAATCAGATCCCGTGCAGTGAGCCCAGGAATTCTTTGCACTGGGATCCCCATCATGGCCCAAATCTATATGACGTGAATAGTTATGTAGTGAAGCCTGTGACACTGAAAGCTGGAGGTGCCAGCTATGCTTTGATGAAGCATCCAGAAGGTTTGGAGTGTGAGGTCTTTGTATCTCACTCCTGGCACGGAGGAATTTCCACCTAGGACGGGGAATTTGTGTGGCATGGCCCCAGCTCTACCAACGTGACAACCTGTACTGCTGCCTTTTGTCAAATCCACAAAATTTGGACTTGGATGAATTTATTGGCGGAAGTCTGTACGAAAGTGCATTCGCGTTAGCATTGCAGAAAGCATCGCACTTGCTAGTGGTTCCAAATCCTTCCACGGGAGTCTACTCGCGGCTTTGGTGTGTATTCGAGGCCTATCTTGGAGCCAAATGGAACAAGATTTATCTATTGCCCGTGGTGCCAGATCGAAAGGAGACCTTCAAACGTTGGGTCCGAGAAGTCGGCGTTGTTATGTTGTGTGGACTTCTTGCTGGAGTTCCGGTGTGGTGGAGTCTGGAGTTCTTCGTTGGGCACGGTGTCAGTACAGGTCTGTACAGTTGGCTCGAGTTGATATACCGAGTACTTTCCTTGCTGGCCCTCCTAATCGTGGTGCCCTGTTTACAGCACTCCTGGTCTTTAGATATGATGAAAGCCTTGACTTGCATTGGATGCGTTTTCTTCCTGCTTGATGTATATTGGATCGTAATTGCGATATCGCGGGATGGCGCTCTCTGGGTTACGGTGTGTTTCCACCACGGCCGGTGTTCGAACCTGACTCTCATGAGTGCCTGGGTAACCATCATGCTTGTTCTCTTCAAGAGCGAGAAAGCTTGCTTCGAACAGCAGAAGGAGATGATGCAGTTCCACTCCTTGCGTGATGCACATTGTTCCAAACTTGAGGATGAACAAAGAATCAGGCAGGCCATTGCTGGTGCTGAGGATGAAGTGGAGACTGTGATCGACATTCTGTTGACTGCAGGTGCTTACACAGACAACCTACGGCGTTCCTGGGACACTGGCTTGAACATTGAGAGGGCGGGAATGACTGATGTGACGACCGGGGTTTCCTTCTCCATGCTCGCTTGGTCAATTACTGCACTGGATTTGCTGTCAGATATCAGCATAGTTCACGTGGCTCACAGCAGATATTTTGGGCTTCTTTGCCTGCTGTACACCGTCTCAGTGTTGCTCATCCCCTTATCGGTCTGGAGGCTGGAGAAGCAAGGTCCAGACACTGCAGTTTTCACTCTGCAGACTTGGGGCCTTTGGGGCATGTTGTGTTTGCAAGTGCCGATACTGCTGTGCTATTTGCAAGGATATGATGAAGTGGAGGCTATTCACCTGGTGGATTTCTTTGATCAGAGCGTCCTTGCAACTGTCGATACGCAGACATGGGCAGAATCTGACGGATTTCCCATCCACATCAGTCGCACTGTCCTTGTCGCTCGCTTGCTTTGCATGATCTTGGCGTGGACTATTGTCTGGGTGGGCGTAGATCTCTGGAGTCGCCTGCGGATATGGCTGACTCGCAGGGCCTGGTCGCGAGACTCTGAGGGCAATTTTTCTTCCCGACTGAACAGCGACAACGATGATGATGATCAAGATTCCAACATGTCTGGAGGCACTTCAAGCTGAACGGTCAGCGAACATCCGAACGTTCTCCTGCAAATTGACATGGCTGTACTTCATGCTTAGCATATGTCTGTTCACGAATTCGGACCCAGCCCCCGCAAGCCGCAAGTCACCGTATTACTTCTTTGTGACTGAGATTAGCACGTTGTTTTTTTGTCTTCTTGTGACTGGGACCGGTACCCATGCACAGCATTGCTGTTGGTCTTGTCTTCGTAGAAAGCCAATCTGTGGCGTGATTTCAGACTCCAAACATCATTGCTTCCACAGTGCCATGGAATCGGGAGCTGTCCAAAATATACCGAAACACAACAACATACATATTTGCCAGGTTCAATGTAGACAGAGCGAGTTGCTACTTGAAATGCTTACCCTCAGCCCCTGTGTCCCAAACGATGGACCAAACAATGGGCTCATGGCCTAGCCAATTTGTGCCTCTTTGCCAGTTTCCCATAATTGAAAGGTATAGTATACTTGAGAACCCACTGACCGAAGCAATGGCCTCCAATACCCCGAAGTAGTGGCTTCCGGGCTTTTTTGGGGGTTCTTGGATTCTTGGATTCACTTTTCGAACTCATGGGACAGCATGGGACATCATGGGACAGCAACCAACAGCGACCAACGAGGCCGTGGGCTGCTGCCGAGCTCAATCCTCGGGGACCGGGCGGCGCCGGAGGTGGGGGTTGGAGGGGGCACGTGGCATGGTTGTGGGAGACTTTTGGGTGCGGGCTGCATGTTCCTTGTGGTTTTTTGGGTTGGGTTGGCTGGGTCCAAGTTAATGTCCAGATAAGCCACATGTCGTCAAGCAAGGAAATACAGTATTCCGATGATAAAAGATGTTCCTAGCACTAGCTAGATGCTGGCTGAGCTGAGTCAAGCGAGGAAAGGGTTCTCGATTTTTCGCAGACAATCCAAGCAGCCTGAAGCGTGGCAGCATCGCAAATAGGTCTACATCATCCTATGTGAACACTGTTCAGGAGAGTGCAGTATTGCCAGCTGCCAATCCTGAGAAAAGCTCGCAAAGGCTGCAACCGGTTAGGTGGCATCATTGCGAACACTGTTTGCAGAAGGAAACAACTTGATGGAGAAGGGTACATGAGAATAAAAGCAAACCCTTTCCAAACGGTGGGTTGGTACGTCGGTCCCGTCCTGTTCAAACCTAGCCCCCATGGTACGACAAGCCTAGGTTTGTTTGCTTCCCATCCCGCGGAAAAATCCTATCAAGCAAGTTTGAATTTTCTTCCAAATAGGGGCTTGCAGCCCAGCCCATCCCAAGGGCACTTCTTCTTGGTCCCTTTGATTATTTTCGGGGCGTAACAGTCTCAACCAATCCGGCCCAGTTTCATATGCAGTGTGTTGTTGGGCGAATTTGCTCTTTCTTTGCTCTGGCTAAGTAGGCAGGTTTGCGTTTTTTAACGTCTTTTGTTTTTGCTAAGGAAAGCATTTAAGGATCGGGTGCTATGCAGGGCACCTTGGAGCTCCAACAGAGCGTCATCTTCGACCCGCAGGCACGGTAGGGCGTACAGGGAGGTCGTTTGGGCATCGATCCCGTAAATCAGTCACTTCCAGGTTAAACACACATTCGAGTTTTGAAAAAACTGCAGTTTGCGAAATGATATACTGTTGCCGCACACAAATGAGATCCAGCACGCTGTTTCAAAGACACTTCCAGAATCACACAGACAGCCAAGATTGAGCCCATCCATGTCTTCCGCACATCCACGGGTATGTGCTACCTATACTCGCTGGCAACAAGTTGAGGCACGGATTTGGACAACTTTTAAGGTGTCGAGAGGATTGCAGGCAGGTTTCTTGTGGGAGCTCCTTTGAGCGCCCCTTGTTGCATGGCAGGGTCTTGCATTTGTGAACACACCGTTTCTATTACACAGAAAGGCCGAATGGGCAGTTGGTCCAGGTTCGTCCAGTTTGGTCCCTTGGTCCATTCGTATGTCATATGTTGTGTGGCACCTGTTGAGGATAGTAAGCTTAATCCGCAAGCACGTGAGGTGCCGCAAATAGGGGCTGGACAGCAGGTGAAAGAGCAAGGAAGTGTAGCTGTGATGAGGCTTCTTCAATTGACCACGAGCAGGGCCGAAAAACGGGTATGTCCTAGCTAGCAGAAAAAAGCCACTGGTTCTAAGCTCCTGTGTGCAGGTCTAGGGGTTTGGATGGCCGCTGTGTTTTCGGTTTCCAGGGTTTCGGTGATCAGTGGCTGCTGTAGTCCAGCGGATCCTTGCGGGTTGCCTCAAGCCGCGAGAGCCAGGAGTTCGGCGACTCCTTACAATGTCCGACCTGTCTGGAGGCGCGAGTCGGATGTCCAAGATCTTGGCTTCCCGCATGCGTATGGACAACCTCAACCAAGATGCATGTGCACGTAGCTACCAAGCGGCTACTACTTTGAGAAAAAGATCCACTTGTGTGGTTTGGTTAGACGGGGGCAGGGACTCATGTATTGGGGAAAAGCTGGCAGTGTCGCTGATGTCAGAGGACAAGCGCGTGTTTTGTTGGTCTTCTTCCTGTGTTTTCTCTGGGTCATGTTTTGAACGGTCAGTTGCACTGCTCATGACATGCTAGAGCTCTTCGGTTGGAGCTTGCAGTGAAACGGATGTCAAGCCTTGAGCCTTCAGCTAAGCTGCGGGGCCCCAGCATGAGTTTCTCAGGCGTTGCGCTAATTACCTGGGCCTTTCACCTTCTAGTGGGCGAGGGGCTCGTGTTTTTTTGGGGGATTTGTCAGGACTTCAGCAAGGAAAATACCATCAAGAAGACGATTTGTGATGAGCTCAGCTGAAGATTCGTTTCTCAGGGCCGGCACCTTGAGCAGCGATTGCCGGAGAAAGCGCGCTGCCCTTTCAATGAAAAAGGCCTCTACGCGCATCGACCGCTGAATCCATCTCTGAGCTTTGCCTCAGACCGCGGCCCACAACTGATACGCAACATGGCCCACGTGTCAGAAGCGAAGCCCAATTGGATTGGAGCACTCGTGCCGCATGTTTGTTTCGATTCCCGGGTAACTGTTGCGAAGGCCTTCACCGCTCGATTGGCACTGAAGGCAAACAAAGCCCATGGAAGCAGTTTTGACCTCGGAGTCCTGACCCCTATGTGTGTTTATAAGAAGTGTCCCACACAACAAGAGGAAGCCACTGCAAGGGGTCTCCCTTGATAATTGCCAGGAGCTTTCGGGTCAGGAGTTTGCACCCTCGCATTGCTGTTACCCTGCCCGGCGCGGGAGTAGTTCTGCCTTGAGCTGAAACATCCGCCTTGTTCTGGATAGTTTGTGCCTTCTTTGGTGTAGTATCTATTGTTTGGCGTCAATGGCTGGGAAGTGACGGCCTGCCCCGCAGCATGCAATGCCAGTTGCGCAGCCAGCGCGGGCGGGGGGGGGGGGGGGCAGGGCGGCCCTTAAACTGATACTGGTTTCGATGGTACTAGTAGCGGCTAGGCTTTGAAGCCCGCATGTTGGTTTGTTTGCTTGCTTGTTTGTTTGTTTGTAGACCTCCTCCGAATGACGATGATCGATGGCGTTGTTTTAGATACCATGGATATTTGAATTGCGCATTCAGATTTGCTTTGTTTGTGGAATGGCATCTCAAAAGAAGTCAAAACTCTTTGCTACATCTTCCAACATGGGCTTTCACAACCCTGGCAAAATAATTCTGTGTTGTGATCCAGGATTGAGGCGCAGTTGTCGCAGAAAAGGAACATGATCCTTTGAGAGCCGGAATTCGAACCTCGGTTTCCACATCGGTCCTGAACTTGTCCAAACTGTTGCATGACCGGTCCCGTGACTGTTGAGACCGCACGGGCACGCCTAGTATTGAAAGCTCACAGCGGTCAATATCGATTCCGCGAGGTTGAGCGAAGCTGGTGATTGGTGCTAGTTGATCCCCACTCATTGCAGAGGGTTTGTGTATGTGCTTTGCATAGAGCTTAGGTAGATGCGCACATGTGCTTCCAAATGCACGACATGTTGGATTTCTCCAGCTATTGCATATTGAGACTAGGCTTTTTGGATAAGGCGCACTAACATTGAGCAATATTATATTATATATTGTCCTTTTTTGCGGGACTGAGAGCTTGATACCTGCATGCTTGCTTCTCCAGATGTTGATACTCAGCCACATAGTCCCTTGATGAAATATGGTCTGGGTATGCCTAGGTCGCAAAATTCTTGCAACATTTGGATTGTACTTGAGAGCATCTAAAGGCTCGACACTAGGAGTGTGTGAGCATGTTTGGGCGATCGCCCAAATTCATTGAGGTGTCAAAGGCGCCGTTCAACGCGACTTTGTTTGAGCGTGGCCTGAACACGTCTCTGGGACTTTCGAGTACAAGCAAGGGATGAATGTATTAACTGGGGCCGTCTATGTGGAATCCGACTCATGCCCTTGGGCACTGCCTCGTCCTTTTCCCGCGAGCAAGGAACCCCTTACTTGGCTACACTCCTGAAGGTAACCACAGGGATGCCCCTGCCAAGGTAGCCATTACTTCCATGAGAGCTGCTTGGCGCAATGGTGCCAGCCTCAGTGCATGGCAATGGACGGAGAACAACTTCCAGGGGTGGGTCATATGTCAGGTTCCGTAAGTTCCATGCATGTATTCAATCAGGAATGATAATGGTCAGCATGGATGTGCCTTCGAGTACTGTCTGGCACGCTGACCTTGCTTGCAGTTTCAACTTGGGCAGCAAATGGTGCAAATTCATCACCAATAAGATGGAGGTTCGGGTAATTGAATGTGCTCCAATTCATGCATGTTATCAGCACCGTTCACTTAAGCTATCAGCAGCGCTTACTCAAGTAGTCTCAGAACGCTGCATGTGTTGTGTGTGTGTATGTGTGCGTGTATCAGCACCCAGCCGGATGCCTTCGCTGACCGGTGCCCGTTCAAAGGGAAGTTCATCGGAGCGTCTTCCAGACTGAAGTGCTTCAGCATTGATCTTTGCAGGCCAACGACCATTCGGTCTAAGAGGAAGTTTTCGATTTGTAATGTGCATCGCTGGAAATCAATGACAGAGGGGCCTTCCCACTCGCCAGAGATCGCAATCCTCGTGTTAGCCTTGGCATTGAGTCTGACTTGAGTTCTGGGAATCTCCGCAACAGGAGTGAAACTGAAGCCCGTGTAGGTCATGGTAAGTTGTGACCCATTGAATCCCGAGCTGACGGGTTCGCCTTGCAAGCTTCAAACTTCAGGCTAGAGCGTTTTGAGGTGGCCATACGGATCAGTTGGAACGGAGCCCTCATTTCCCATGTGTGACCCATGAAGGGCTATTGCACAAGCAGAGAGGCAGAGACATCCATTCAAGGATGTTACAAGATTTGACGTTTCAGCCCAATGGGCCACAAGCCTTAACAGAATCTTATTATGATATGTGTTGTTTTCTCATGGGCTGTCTTTTTTTGAGCGCGCCGGCTGGTTGTTTGAGCGTGCGAGTTGCTGAAGCGTCGAGCTTCAAGGGCCAAACAAAAACGTTGAGAGGGGGGGTTCAGCGGGTTGTTATATTCAGTTCGGATCGCTTGCAGCAAAGGACAACATCACGCGTGTAGCATCCGCAAAAACACCCCCTCTAATAAACCCATTCTAAGTCACCCGACAATTCTAAGTCACCATTCTAAAAACAGCCCCAGTGGCTAGCCGCGTTTGCTTTTTGGACCGAGGCTGAAGGTCAACAGGACCTGCCCCCTGTGTCGCCAAGACCTGGCGAGGGCCACAGTGGGTTCTTGGGTTTGGTGGGAAGTTGGATTCATGGTGGTGTTTGTTTCACTGGGTACGGTGGAAAGTGAGGGAAATATGGGGGCTTCAGTTGCAAGCATTTAGCTTTGGTGAACGTACTTTGGCGGGTATCGCACCTTGGACATGAACATCAATTCAGGTGTCAACTCATTGGAGGGTGTTTGGGAGTCGAAGCTTGCTGTTTCCACGGGCTGGAGGTGTAGCTGGCCAGCATTGTTTGCCTTGTGTTAGGGAGTTCTGGCCTTGTCCCATATTGGGTGTGCGACAAACTACGGGACACCTAAAAACGTTCAGTTTTCGTTTGGTTTCCCTTTAAACCAACCTGAACAGGTTTCTGCCAAAAAGAAACCCACATTCCAGTTTTGTTGAGACTGGTGAAGCTGTTTGCAGGGTCCACGGTCCACATCCCGCCCGTGGTCTTGGATAAAATTGCGGCCGTGTGTATCTTGTAACAGCTTAGGGACTGTTTTCCACATGGGCAAGGGCGGATCTGTGTTTGCCAAGTTTGCCAAGTGCATTACATGGCACGGGGCGAGCGGTGCAAGCGGACTCTCGAAATGTGAACTGCTCTTGGATTCTGATGTGTGCCTTGTTTTCAAAGCACCCTTTTTGGAAGAAAATCCCAAATATAATATTCACTTCGACACGGTGTCCCATTTTGGGAGAGAAAGCGCAAGGCCGACACTGGTCATCCTGCCCTCTGCACTCCACAGCCGCCGCCCCGCGGACAATGCCAGGCCGAAAGCCTGGAAGCCGGCAACACGCAGCTCGAGGCGCGCCGGGAAAAATGCCACACTCGTTTCGAGGCGTGCCACGCGGTGGCATGAGGGTGGAACAACTACATCTCGGTTTGATCCAATATTGGTCTTCGTCTTTGGATTCCTGGATGTGGGAGTGGCTGTCATCCACGTTGATCTTGGCTGTGAGACTCGAGGCATGCCTTGCCATTTGCTGTGTCAAACACGCACGCAGGTTGGCTGTGTTTGTTGGAAGGCGATGTGTTCTCAGGAATATCCCATCGCTTCTTCCACTGCCGTGACCCTTTCATCAACTATTCGGAAGTGCCTTTCTTGCTTTTGTGAGTCGCAACAGAGTCCGCTTTGCAGCTCAGTTCCACTCCTTGGTCCGGTTTTCCTCAAACTTGGGCCACCCACTTGGAGAAGTGTGTGGCGCAGGAGGGTATTCAGAACCAAACGGAGGGTGGCGTGCCGCCGGCGCTCATCGGCGCGGAGCGGCAGGCCAGATGAATGTGGGTGTGTTGGGAGGGACGAGGGGCTGGATGCTATAGGTTTGGAGCCATACTGTGGATGGACGAAATCCTGCACCACCTAAGAAATCATGGAATAATGCTTCCCCTGTATTTTTCCCAAGAAACAATTGTTTTTGCATGGTTTCTTAGGTGGTGCAGGATTTCGTCCCTCCACAGTAGGGTTGACGTCCACTGGTTCTTCTCGCCACGGTTGTTGACAACTTGAGAGCCAGCCGTGCTTGACGTGACCCCTGCACGCCTGTAAGAGTCACGGGGCAGAGTTTGACTGTGCCACACTTGAAGCCTCCATGCACAATGTACAAAACGGACTGCCAAATGGTCTTTGTTGAGGCTGTAGTGGGATCAAAACCATGACCCGAACAAGCGGCATGCCATAACTCTGACCCTGTTTGACACGTCACCAAAAGGTAGTTAGTAACTTCGCGCCTTATCGTTTGCAGACCGGAAAAGCACATATCCAACCCATTGGGATGGGCCTGCCACTGTACGGGAGGCTCGCTCATAAGTTGCCAACGTATCCAGGCGGGTATTTTGGTAATTAATGCAGACTCTTTTTCCTGAGGGTTGCGGTATGCCGCTATGATCCGCTATGCCACAGCTGCAGGCCCAGCCAGAGGAGAATGCCACGAACGAGGCCAGCTGATGGGAGAGACTTGAGGCTCAAATCTGCTCAAGTAATTACCGGCTATGATCCTATGTGGTGGTCCTGTAAGTAGAGTGATCAAGATATTTGTCTAGGCAAGTTGGCAGAACTTGTGTACCTCAATTGCCATGATGGCAAGTCTACCATTGATATGGACCCTTGGCTTCCAGCCATTGCCAAGTGCGACAGAGTTTGTTCCTCAAGAACAAGGATGTCGGCTTCAGGCATGGCGACATGTCAGATTCCGTGTTGTTATTGTGTGTAGGCAATCAAGTTGCCAACATCGGGTGCATTCTTATCATCAAGACCCTACTTGGATCTTGAGTTGAATTGTGTCATGGTAGTGTTGCGTATCAAAGCAATTATCGATCAAGGGTGACCATGCAGGATTCTAGACCACGACCCAGACGAACATGAACATATTGAGCAGCCGTGGCTGCCCAGATTGCATACAGATACGGAATCACCGTGAGCTTAGAACGAACAATAAGTAGTGTATGTTGCTCAAAGAGCCAGCCCCCGATTCACACACTTCTCTCGTGCAATCACAATGATGCACGGAGCAAACAGAAAGGTTTCAAACACCCTGCAACACCAACTGTTGGCACCATCCCCCTAAGTTTGGCCTGTTTTTCTGCCTGGCACTTGACAAATGTGCTGATTCGGGTGGCGCAAACGAGCTTTCTGAAGATGATTCGCGCCCACCTTGAGCACCCATTTGCAAATACCCGCATGTAACGCGCGCGCGCGCGTACACATCAAGCCATGCATATGTCCTTCAGGCCCTTGCAGTTGTGCCGGTGCCGGAGGAGGCGAGCCGTGCGCGATTTCTTGCGGGAGGGGTGGCAGAACGCTGCTTCAACGACTGGCTGAGCGTGTAGGTGAGTGTTTGCGGTTGTTTTTGAGATGGACCATTCTCGTGTTGTTTGAGCATGAAGATGGCGTGCAGGTGAAATGGATGTGAGGGTAGCCACAGAAATGGCAATGATGGCAGCAGGCCGATCATATGGTGTACAATTGCTAGTGTATTTGCTTTCAAGAATCACGTGGTCCAGTTCACGCTGGTTGATGCAGCAAAGCCTCGATTTGAATGTGCTTTGAGCAGCCAGCAACACCAATGGGCACGAGCTGCTCGGGGGATACTTGTGAAGGGCGGTCACCCTTTTGGGTGTTTGACGTAGGGATGCGTAGGGCTTCCATGCTGCTTACCAAGATGAGGGCGGTTCTGCTTGGTAGGCGTTGTTTTTTGGTTTAATCAGGTTTGTTAGAGCAACCATTGAGACGCCTTGCTGAAGTCAACTGCCAAAGCACCAGATAGCCACTGGAGGTCAGGGAAAAGGCCACTGCAGCGGTCGGTTTCGGGCGATCCAGGCAGCTTTTGAGGAGGTTGCCAGAAGCCCGGAGGCGCGGCTCGGGGAAGGTGGTCCTTTGGTTTGCTAAACGGTGTCCAGGCGCTGTCGCCTTGTCCATGTATTTTGTGCGGTCAATGGAGTATACAATCTGCTTGGATTCCCGAACAGATTTCGACTGGCCCGCTGGAGTTCGAACTCCACTTTGCCATGGCCGAAGTCTTGGGCGATCCCATGGCATCAATTTGTTGGATGAAGCAATGGCTAGAAGTACTTACAAGCCGCCGCGGCAGTACTTAGTACCTGCCACCGGGCCTGGGTGAACACGGATCTTTAGACATCCCTAAACTTCTCATTTCGGACCCAGACATGTTCAGGTAGCCCTTAGTTGGTGGTTTGGATTGATGGTCTGTGGATTTGAACCCCTGGCTAATGGGGTACAGGGAAAGCCATCAGGTGGTGGTCCAGGCCAATGTGCGGCAGAGGTAACCAAGGCCTGGGCTTTCGACATCGGACGGTCGGACGCCATGACCCCATTAATACGTGTTTTGCGAGTGAAAAAAGGAGCTCGTAGCTGCAATGGCACGGGATTCTTCAGTAGACTGGTGAGCTCGACGTTCTTGTTGTCGTTCTCATCTTCGATGTATTCAAAAGGCGCACAGGCCAAACTTCCCTTGAACCTCCAATGTATTCAAAAGCAGTGTTGCATCCCTGCATCAGTTGTGGGGTCGCTTCTCCCTGTCCAGGGAAATTGGCGTTATCGCCAAAATTTGACTCTCTTTGTGTCGTGAACTGGCCAGTCCCAAGACCAACGAATCAATAGAGGAGAACGACGTAAGTAGGAGTTGCGCTGGCAAGGCACGCGGAAGGCGTGCTCAAGAAAAAAATGTTGCGGTAGCCCCTTCCCCACCAAACCCTCCCAGGTAAAGCCCTCGCGTCCGAGACACGCTTGGAACCCAAAGCTCGTCACATGCAAAGAGCGGAAGTTGCCCACAAACCAGCAACGAGTGTTTGATAGTTCCTACCGCTGCACCACTTTGAAACCATGGGAAGCCATTTGGTATGTACAGGGGAATCATCCTTCCAGAATATCTTAGGTGGTATCCAATACCTTGCAAAAAGCGGAAACGCTTGCAACAGGGCAGCGGAAGGAAGCGGCAGATTTTCAGGAACCTTAGTCTTGAATCGCAAGTAAGTCAAGATGGATTTGGCTGGCTTGATGCTACACAAGGCACGACAATTGAGCGTCCGGTGGCTGAGGCCTGCTTGAGGTCATGCATGCAAACAAACACATAGAGATCGTGGCCCTTTCGCGAACCTTCTCGAGTACAATGAATGATAAGCCGCTTCCACGAACCTGGGACACAAATGTAAGCGATATTTCCTCCCGAATACCACTTTTACAGGTGACTAAGCTCACGAACAAACGCCTTTGTCATGCGAGGGCAACACGGCAAACATTGCTTAAGCCCCTTGCTTAGACCAGCGACAACGAACCTTGAGGACCAGATGCCCACTTGAAAAGCTGTGCTTTTGTTTCACGAGACCCTTGTCAACGCACAGCAGGTAAGGCACTGACCAAAAACACGAGAAAACGCTGCGCGAATGCGCGAAAGCTCCGCGAAAGCCCTGCGTTCGCTCCGCGAAAGGGGCCCGTATGACCACTTGACAGCCTCTCCCCAGGCCCCGGAATTCCTTCCCACGTTGCCCAGTCAAGTATCGACCCCAGCTTGTCCGCTTCCCGAAGACAAGAAATTGTGGTTGCACGCAGAAAAAAACGAAAACGAGCTTCAAACCCATGTCTCAATTTGCGAAAGCGACGCGAAAGCGATTCCCTCATCCAAAACCTCTCGCGACAAGACCAGCTCCGCAAAACCTTCGAGAAAGGGATTTGATGTTTCTCTTCGGCCGCAACTGGGTTTGGAACACTGCTCAATTAGCTGTGAATTTCCCAGCGTGTCGTTCAACAAGTGGCCACGCAAAAAACTTGAACTTGGGTAGCTTGCGGGTTGGAGATGGACAAATAGTTGATTAGAAAAACTGGTAGATGCTCGGAAGATTGGGCCCAAGGAACTACATTCCAAGTCAATGCATCGAGCCCGACCGTCACAGCAACAATGAGACAGGTTGGCCAACTGAAGGTGTGAAAGACTTGAAGACACCAGGTGTTAGCTACAGATTCCGGAATGCAATGAATTCAGAGGGCGGGCATTTAGCGACCTTCTCACCTGTTTCAGATTTGTTCAGTCTGTTGTGGCCAGATCCATTTCACACCAAGCCAGGAGTCAATCCCTTTCCTCGCCTTGGTGCTCACGAGACAGCCAAATACGCATGGAGCTGAGGCCTTTGCTTTTCCCGATCAAATTCGGTTGAAATGTCCATTAGACTATGGTCAAAAATTGAGGGACATGACGAACTCTTGAGACTAATGTCTCACAAAAACCAGAGGACTCACGAATGTTCACATTTGTTTGAGGGTCACTCATTTTATCTCATTTCCTTGAGGGGAAACAACCATTTTGACCGTCATGTGCCAAGGTTTGCAGCGCCTCCAAGTGGTTTGTGTTTAGTGGCATCATGCGGGGGGGTGGGGAGGCTTTTCGAGAAGCAGCCGTCCTTCATGTAGGTGCTACCCCAATATGGCAGACTCACATTTTCCCTGGATGATATGCGTTGGCATGTGTTTCTTTGCAATGATGGCTTAGGTGGATGTTCCAAGCGCTCATGCAACGAGTTGTCAACTGCCATGGTAGCTGTTGAACAAGTGACCTTCGGGGCAAGGCTGCTATTCCACTTTCATATTGCAGGCCGCCATGCTAACGACATACCCCGACTACGTAGGCACGGCTGTTGTGTTTGTGTGATGTTGTTGTTGATGGTTGTGTCGGTTCCATGTTAATCTGCAGAGGAGTATTCCTTTGCACCAGCCGTTCGGAGATTCTGCTTGGCCTTGGCCCGCAAACCCCGTGGGTGCTGGAAGTGCGGTGCTGAACATGGGGCATAGGGCGGCAGTGGACGCAGCAGATCCTAGCTCAAAGCCAGCGCAGTAGTTCTGCGCAGCATCAACCGGATCCCAGGTCTGGGTTTGTTATCCGAGCGCAACTTGCTCAGGGGATTTCTATGAACTCAGTTTAGAACCCGCAATTCTACAGACATCTTCGTTTCATTCCTGTCGGAGCCAGCAGGGCCTTGGCAGCTTTGTTGCCTGAAAGAGCCCTCGTGTCAGCTGAAATGCCAGTCAGGGCGATTCGAGTGAACAAAAGGCCCTTGGCAGAAGTGTCGCTCGGCGGCTTTTGCGTGGGCGTTTGCTTTCCACGGCTTTGCTAGACTGGGCGTCCACCAACTAGGAGCTGCCACTTTGAGGTGAATGTTGCGCCTCTTTTGAAATGAATACTCCAAGATATCCCAAGCCTCATGTGCCAGAGTTGCATCGATCATCCCAGAGACGCAGAGCACCTCGCGCCTGTGTAGCCGTTACCTGAAGGGACGAACGGCGGCGCATTGAATGCATGGTTGAAAAAGCTGCATATGTTCGTGCTCACGCCTTGTCAGGGTCGTTTTTGAGAAAATACCTTGTCACGAAAGCTCAGCTCAGATGAAGTCTTGGCTTGCCTAGCAATCCAACACGGTCAGGAGTCAAACACAAGGAGTGTCTCTACAAGCGAGCTTGTTGGGGAACCCTGAGGACAACATTTCATCGCTTCGATGGTGCGAAAAAGACGCCCCGTCATGACACTTCAGGAGTTTAACAACAGGTAGATCTTCGTAACATGGTATGTGTTCCAAAAAGGAGAAGTATCACAGCCGAGTCGATTCCGCTTCAGCTTGTTTTCGGCCTCCTGCTTTTTGCCCTGTTCGCCTGTTTCCGTGATGTATTTATGTTGGCAAGTCCCTGCGCTTTCTAGTTGGTGCTCCTCGAGTGGGACTTGTGTGGCAGCACTTGCCTCCTCTTGGTTGCCCGGTTTGTACGGGAAGAAAGGTCAAGCATAAGTAGGGCTATGTGCATTACAGTACATGTCAAGGAATCTTAGCGGACACTAGACCACTGCCTTTATCGCTTTTCACAAGAACTGCGAAGAGAAGGAAGGTTGTGCATCCAAGAAGAAGGCGGAACACATGTTTCAGCCTGGGCTCAAAACCTCCCGAGACGAAGCCAAGTTTTGCAAAATGGCGAAGGTGCTTTGCTTGCACGGCTGGCGCACCAATGTGGAGTTCATGGCGCCTCCGCTAAGACCCGATTTTCTTGACGTGCACAACTGCAGCGTTTTGCCAATAAAGTTCTGCTTGTTGGTTCATTTATGTCCTTTCATTTGCCGACGAAGGAAAGGCTTCGTCCAGGTCCTTAAACTGACATTTCACTCTATTGATGCGTTTGCTAGGGGTTGCGTTGGCACTTGTTTGCTTTACATGTTTGCAAAGCTCGTTTGGCAAAAGCCACAGATTGTTAAGAATTCACTACGAAATTGTCTATGAACTACTCCGAGCCACATCAAGATACATCAAGCATCTCCAACAACAGTAGTATTCAGATCGACCATGGCCTTGCTGTCCTTTCCGGTTACATGATGTATAAGCTATCATCTGAAACCCTGTCATCATCCAGTGCTGCATACAAAATAAGAAGCTTCTGGGTTGTTCTCATTTGCCAAGTTCTCTTTGTTTATCATGTCAAGGTCCAAATGCCGCAGTGAGCCAGCAAAACTGCGTCAAGAACACGTTTACCGCATGGTCTTATCCTATTTTTGGGGTAGAGGGGGAGCGGGTGGGAGAGAAGGTGCCGGGTGTTTCTGAGAGGGGATGACATTCATTCCGGCACGATGGCTAGACGCTTGAGCATGAACTGTGGAGTCAGATGTGCATGGCCGTTGCGCCAGAATCATGAAGGCATAGGGCGCGTGTGTGTGTGTGTGTGTGCATACTTGCCAAGTGCCTTTGCCTGCGTGGCTAAACGATGGTCAAATGGTTTCCTATATGCCAGTGCGCTTATGCTGCGACTGACAATCAGGAATATTTTGGATCGTGGCGTGGACCGCTAACAAAGCACAAGTCAAAATATGATGTCCTGCAACGCTGATATCCAGAAGAAGCTGTCTTGAATCCAGCGCTTCAGAAGTATAGCATTCCAAGTGCTGCCAGTTCCTTTACCTCCGGCACTGAAAAGGATTGGCGTTGAGGTGCAGCTGTCCAATCTTACGTTATCGCGTAGAAGCTGAAACGAGCCGGTTGAGAACGTGCCGAAGATGATGCTTCCAAGTGGCTGGCTTTGCTTTTTGGACAGGGTTCCCAAGGGAAAAGCAAAGCGCGCGGAGCTGGAATCCGGGGAAGGTGCTGGAAACCCATGAGATCATTCCAAGAAAGGTCCAACTTGAGCGTCCCTGCAACTCTCCACACGCTGGAGGAATCGAAGTTTCTCCAAAGAACTGAGGAACATCATGCCGAGAACGACAGGGTGATACGCCCTGGCGCAAAGAATCCCCGAGAGCCAAGAGAGGAATTGCGATCCTTTAGACTTTGGGTGCCAAATAGCCAAGAATTATTTTATTCTCAAAGGAAGCCAAAGTCAATAAATATGTCAGTTTCTCCAAAAGGAAGCCAAATGAGTCAATTTCTCCAAATGGAAACCAGCAGTTCAATTGCTATGTTCTAGAAAAGCAGAACGCACATGTCAATTTCTTGCAAAGGGGAACCATCTATGGTGATGAATCCATTTGGCCATGGGTCAAAAATCGGTGAACATCCCAATCCCCACTAAAATAGGCTCTAAAATGGGTGGTGAATTAATTCGCCTACTTTAACGTGATACAACTTGGTTTTGACAAACATCCCGCACCCCCAGTGAACATCTCAATCCCCAGTAAAATAGGCTCTAAAATGGGTGGTGAATTAATTCGCCTACTTTAACGTGATACAACTTGGTTTTGACAAACATCCCGCACCCCCAGTGAACATCTCAATCCCCAGTAAAATAGGCTCTAAAATGGGTGGTGAATTAATTCGCCTACTTTAACGTGATACAACTTGGTTTTGACAAACATCCCGCACCCCCAGTGAACATCTCAATCCCCACTAAAATAATTAGGCTCTAAAATGGGTGGTGAAAATACCACCCACCCCAACAAGCTCGGTTTGACCACGGCCCATTTTGCTCGTCCCCATTCGAAACCCCCGGCCCATTCGCTTCCAGGAGAAGCAGCTGAAGAGCCTCAGGTCGAAGCTCCCGAGCTGGGAGTTCAGCGTCCTGCAGGGGCTTCTTGGGCTGAACCGGGGTGAGGTTTGGGCGGGGGGCGGCGCGGAGACGCAAACCCGTAGGTGTCCTTTTTTTATGTCCGTTTGGGCTAGGACGGTTTGAGTTTGGGTTAGTTTGGGTTAGTTTGGGTTAGGACTCAAAAAACATATCTCCTTCTGGTTCTGCCATCTTTTTTAGGCTGGTTTGGTGAGAAATAGATGGGTTCCACTGGTTTAGATGGGTTTTATTCCAGATGTACCAGGGCCATCGATTTTTCCAAGTGGCCACCTATGCTCTAACTCTCCCTCAACACACCACCCTTTTCAGGGGAGACACTTGCGGACCCAGAACACCACCCAAAGAACGTTCGAATTCCGAGAATTTCCAGTTTTTGCCAACCTGTTCCTGGGCTCGGAAGGCCTTTTGATTCCTCCCGAGGATGGGCTTGGCACCAAATGCTTAGCACAAGTTAGACTTGGGACGCAAATGGGATGGGACGAATGGGACCCATCCCATTTCCCCCACTTCCACCCAGCTTCACCCCTTTTCAACCCATCGCGTTGTCCTCGAAAAGGAAGCCGCAAAAGAAGGGGCAAGATATACTTTTTAGTTGTTTGGTGCCCACTTGGAAGCCAAAGCTATCGATGCGGCATGGCGGCATGGCGGCATGGCTGACCCCTGAAAGCCCGCGATCGTTTTGTATGGGGTGCATGGCCCGGGGGGGTTGAGCGTTCTGGAGATGTTGTTGTGAAAAAATGAGACCTCCCCTTTGAGTAGATTTTAAGAACCAGCCATATTTCATGCAACCAGCCCTAAAAGGTACTATCCAATGGACACCAGCCCATTTCATGAAATTGGGACACAACAGGCAAACCGGCCATATTTTCTATTGAACCTGTTCTTCCCCTGGACTCCGCTTTGCCCCGCAAGCCCCGAGTGCTTGCCGGGAGTCCAGAGCAACTTGGCGCTTTGCAACCATCCAATTCTCGGTCTTCACTGGCACACTGCTTGCTCACTAGCTGCGCGCGGCCCGTGTTTTCTTTGCTTTGCGCCCAGATTTGCGCAGCGAAGAAGTTGCCAGCAGCCAGTCCTTGCGCTAAGCGCTTCGCGCTGCCCAATGAGCTTGCTTCGAGGGTCGTTTTGGGAGCGGGAAGTCTCGATTTTGGGAATGGCCCTGTGTTTCAAAAGGCGGCGACTTGGGGTAACTGGAGTTTCCTATGGAAGGCCAGGCAATCTGGGACCCAGAATCCAGTCCGGATTGCCATGGAATCGCTTGCATCTCGGCTGAACTGCCATAGCTGGCTGTGACCCGCTCCCCAGTTCCATTTCTGGAATCCTCCTTTGAAGAAAGATTGTTGCCCCACAGGTTGCGGGACATAAATGTGGGTTGGACATCTCTCCATCCAGGCCCATCTCTGGCATGCTTGCTGCCGATGATGACGTTGAGAAGGACTGACTGCCAAGGTTTGAGAACAGATAGTTGGACAATTGTACTCGTCTTACGAGTCGCTCTCCAGGGATCGGTGTTTCGCTTGTGTTGGCGGTTGTCATCGGAGTGGAATAACCTTGCATCATTCTCGCAATTTGCTGTATGAGACGGCATGATAAAACGTCTACACTCATATACTGTAAAAAGGGTGTGCAGTGTTGAGTCATTGTCCAGGTAGTAGCGGGATGATACAAACACTTCTGAATTCCCAACCTGCCAACGATCTAACGACAACATGTGTTTTTTTTCCCGAAAGCACGGCGAAGGGTTCTTCCGCTGGGTTCACTTGAGTTGTTCTCATGAGAGTCATTGCAAGGAGTCATTGCAAGGAATCATCATCATGAACGTCATTGCAAGGTGTCATTGCAAGGAATCATCATGAAAGTCATTGCAAGGATCCTTGCACTTGCAACTTGCACTTGACTCCTTGCACTTGCAACTTGCACTTGACTCCATGCACTTGCAAGTTGCACTTGACCCCATGCACTTGCGACTTGCACTTGACTCCTTGCACTTGCAACTTGTACTTGACTCCATGCACTTCGCTCCTTGCAACTTGCAATGGCTCTCATGACTCCTTGCAATGACTCCTTGCAATGACTCCTTGCAATGACTCGTTGCAATGACTCCGCGCAATGTCTCGTTGCAATGACTCCTTGCAATGACTCCTTGCAATGACGTCAAGTGCAATTGACTTGCGAGGAGTTAAATCTCTTCTTAGGGCGGAGGGGTAGTGCGGACGACACCCTACGAAACTCTGCGGGGATTGGCGTGGTCGAGGCGCAAAAAACAAACTCGAGGTTTTGTTTGCGATTTTGTTTTGGCTCGCGTGACCCTCTGCGGGGATTGGCGTGGTCGAGGTGCAAAAACTCAAGGTTTTTGCGATTTTGTTTTGGCTCGCGCGACCCTCTGCGGGGATCGGCGTGGTCGAGGCGCAAAAACTCGAGGTTTTTTGCGATTTTGTTTGGGCCCGCGCGACCCTCTGCGGGGATCGGCGTGGTCGAGGTGCAAAAACTCGAGGTTTTTTGCGATTTTGTTTGCGTGCGACCCTCTGCGGGGATCGGCGTGGTCGAGGTGCAAAAACTCGTTGTTTTTTCAATTTCTGTGGTGCTCGCGCGACCCTCTGCGGGGATCGGCGTGGTCGAGGTGCAAAAACTCGAGGTTTTTACGATTTCTGCGGTGGTCGTGCGACCCTCTGCGGGGATCGGCGTGGTCGAGGTGCAAAAGCTCAAGTTGTTTTGCGGCTTTTGTTGTTCGAACTGCCCGGGACCGGCGGGTCGCGGGTTCGATTCCCCCCTGGTCCGCAGGCGGGCTTCGCAAGCTGCACGGAGCAACTTGCATAAAGCAACTTGCGCAGAGCAAGTTGCGCAGACCATTTTGCGCAGAGCAACTTGCGCAGAGCAACTTGCACAGAGCAACTTGCACAGAGCAGCGTGCACAGTGCAACTTGCAGGGAGCAACTTGCACGGAGCAACTTGCACGGAGCAACTTGCACAGAGCAACTTGCACAGAGCAACTTGCGCAGAGCAACTTGCGCAGAGCAACTTGCACAGACCAGTTTGCGCAAAGCACCTGGCCCAGAGCAACTTGCGCAGAATGGTCACGGGGCTGTGATGCTTTCGGGCCAACCGTGGTCTAGTCGTTTTTTGGTTTTGACTTTCAACCTGCTGATTAATTCATCTAAATAGTTAGGTTCGCGCCAACCTGTTTAGTCGGCGCACGCGGGAGCGAGACCAGCTTGTATTCTGGGATCATGCCAGGTTGATAGCTGGGCCGACTATGGGCACGTCGTGCTGGGTTGATCAGTGGTCTCATCAGCGCGTGGCTGTGGGTCAAAACCAATTGGGGTCCAATTTTGGTTGGTAGGTGAATTCACCACCCGTTTTAGAACCAATTTTAGTGGTTGGATTGGGATGTTCACTGGGGGCTATCCGGGATTTTGACCCATGGCCTTGTTATGGCGGGTTTATATGCGAGTTTCAACCATGCACCGACGTCCCTTGAAAGATCATAGGTTGGTCAACCACCCTCCGACGGGCTTCCAACTATGATCCAACTGCAAGTTTGGTAGGGCGGTTCTCGGCCTTTCTGCTTCCTTTCTGCCATACTGTGCAGCTGAAGAGGATTTGAACTGTCATATTGGATTCAACTGCAAATTTGTAAGCCAATCACATTTCACATTTATTCGACACGCTGTGGCTTCTCTTGAAGGCGTTCTACCGATAGGAATGCTTGGCGCCCTACTTCCAGTGGTGGGAGCCCTTGGCCGCCCGGCACGGATCCAAGGCCATTCGAATAGACAAGTTCAGGATGTTGTTCTCTGAGTGGAGCTGCTTTTTGCCCAATGAGAAGGCTCACGGCAAGGGCCCACAAGAAATCTTGATTTTGGGTATCAAGTTGTCGTTACATGATGGCTTAGCTGGGTACGGAAGGGATTTTGTGCTGTTTGCAGGGCGCTGGCCCCAAGTAATTTGTGTGAGTTGCCACGGCAAAAGTGTAGCCGCAGGTGTGCACTTGACTTAGCTCCCCACAAGTGTTCCACTTGGCAAATGATTTTGGCTCCTGAGGTGTTTGAACTTTGTTTTCCTCTCCCTTCTTATTGCAGCCACGCACGCCGGAAAGAATGTCGCCGAGGCGAAAGCCAAGGCCAGGGCCTCCACGCAGCGCTACCTGAGACCCTGGTGGAGCGGGAGGAGGAAGACTGGGCCATCCCTTAGGCAACGAGCGCCTCATGAGCGCTGATGAGGTGGATGCGATCCCTTGACCTCGGCTGAGCGTCACAGGGCATATCACCGTGCGTGCCAGTTGCGGTTGACTCATTCTACATACATTTTGACCGACTCTTTGGCAGGTGTTTTTGAAGGCGTTGGAAAAGAGTCCTCTTAGATTTTGGCTTAACCTTGCTCTTGGAGCCCGCATTGAGAAGCAATACTGCGTCATTTTTTTGGCTGTCAGTGCGTAGTCAGCGTGGCTGGTGTTGGCAAGGCGCCTGATAGCGACATTCCCAGAGACGCTTGAGGTGGCCAATCATGATGGGGCATGCAGGATGTTGGGACAGCGGCTGTCCGATGACTTGATGGAGACCTTCTACAAGGCGGCTTGTCTGTGCTACCTGCCCGGGAAAGACTCAGCATTGCACTTGCGAAATCTTAGATGTAAGGGATTGTCTCTGTTTCGAGGCAGAGCCTTTGCGCATGATTTTGCACCAAGTTGGAGTCATGTTGGAGTCATTGCTGGCTTTGTTGGAAGTACTGAGTGTGGTGGATGAAAGCGCTCATAGCATATATGTTTTGAGTGTTGAGGGCGCAGCAGGGAGTGGCCGGGGAGTTGAGCGGCCGAGCAATCCTGAACATGTGGGCCTGTTGTTGAGTAGGTACGGCGACAATCGCGTCGCAGTGTCTATGTGGCGTTGCGTGTCGGGGCGGACAGCGGCCCGGGTGAGAACGTGACACGGCCCTTGGAGACGGAAGCTCATGCAACAGTGCGAGTGTTCGCGACAGCAGTGAACGTTGTGACGGCCTTCTCATCTTCTCGGATGAGGCTGCACGGAGCTGAGATTGAGGTTGCAAATGACAGCATGGTCAGGTCACTGGTCACAGTATTTCCCCAGTCAGCCATTCTGCAGCTGGGAATCACATTGTTGTGGGGTCAAAGCAACATTAATGTGAGAGTGTCAACGCATGTAGACGACAACCGTGCTCACAAGGGCCACTGACCCTGACTCAGACCACCTGCGGACTTGCGCTCTTGTTTTTTGCGTGGCATTGGAGCTGCTCATCAGGATCTCATCTGTGAGAACAGTGATCAAAGGTTTGACAGCAGACCTGCCGCAAATTGTCAATACCAACCGTTGCTTGCCACGCTCCGCCTCACTTGTGCAGTTTTTATTGGCAGTGACACCTCGCGGGCAGATTGGAACAAAGCCCACCGGATTTTGCAAGAGTCAGGTGTCCCCATTTTCGTTCAATGCTCAGGATGGAAGCCTCAGATTTGGTGTACTCCTGCCAACTTCATGTTGCGATCAAAACGATTGCAACTGGATCACTGGCGGCAGAACCACTTTAGAAAAAAGCTCGTCCGCTGGCAGGAGAATGGGCTGGCGCTGCATGCCCGTTGTGGTTTTCCGTGTTTGGTCTTATAGTTCCGGGACAGAGTCCAAGAACGCGCAGTTTTGGATGCAAGTTTGAAACAGAGACGCGGAGAGCAGATGGAGCACCTCACCAATGTCAGCCGAGCGCGGTGGAGCGCGCGGTGGCTCTTCGTGGCAGCGGCGGCAGCGCCAAAGCGCAGCGGCAAGATGCGTCGTCGCACGGAGTGTTCGGGGACAGTTGTCGAAAGTGGGAGGGTATTGCGGCGTGGCGCATCATGGCCTATGCAAGTTGTCTATGTGTGCTTAGGGGTGTGGAGAAGAGATTCAAAGTTGAGGTCAAGGGCGATCGCGGTGCTGAACCGGCTGACCGCAGTTTAGGCTTCGCTTCGAGCGCAGGGCGTGGAGGAAGGGGGCTGCTGCGGGGCAGTTTAGAGAAGTTTCAAGAGTTGAAGGTACGATGCAGTGTAAGCGCTTTGACGCTGACAGCGGCGAATTTCGAGCATGCAATGAAGCCCGCGTTAGTGTCACCCACAAAGTTGGAACACAGGCAGGTGGCTGGAATGCGCAAGGTGCAACGACAACGGGAGCGCGGGCTATGTGTAGAGTCACTTATGAGCTCGCAGGACTTGTTTTACACTTGCAAAACAGTCGTGGGAGTGACAGCTCCCGCTCCCGATCTTCTACAGCAGGGGGCTCCCGTGTAGAGCTGGCGCAGATGTGTTAGCTTTGTTGTTTGCCCTTTGTTTGTTTCAGCGCCACGCGCGTTTCGAGTGTGGCTGTGAGGGTGGCCTTAAGGGAAGTTTTTGGTACTCCTCTGTGTCCGATGCAGAGAGAGCTTCAGCAAATGTCCGACCGGACGGGATGCCGGTTCGCGCCCAGGCGCTGGAGCAATTCACGCCAAAGCTCGCCTGCTGTCCTGGTAGCGTAGATGAGGCAGTTTGGGGGCGGTGCAACGTTAGTTGGCTGGAGAAGGCTACTTCCACACGACAAAGGGCGTATGTAGCTCCCCAGGTTGAGACCCAAGAACAGGCCTGTTTGGAAGACGGGCCTTCCTCTTATGATGGAAAGATTATGAAAGAGGCAGGTTTGTTTGTATGCAAGAGTGCCTGAGTAGATCCGTGGGCATTTTCGCATCACGGAAGCAAGTTCTTTATCGTTTGCTAGTTCGTTCGCTTTCTTGAAGCTCTTTCGCCGCAGGGGTAGGAGGCGTAGCAGTATTTTGCGTGTGTTTCAAGGGCCCACCTACAGCAAAGGCAAGTGTGGCCTATCTTGCGCAGCGTTTGGGCAATACTGGAGTAGTTTTGTGGCGCGGAAGCGCTTGCGTGAATGTTCATTGTGTTCATTGAATTGCGCGTTGCCAGTCGGAGTGACTTGTAGCTTTCCACTGCGCGACCTTTGAAGGGATTGCGCAAGGGCTCAGGGATTGCGCAAGGGCTCACGCATAGGCAAGTTGGAGTTCGCCGGTCTGGAACACAATGAATTTGTCTGTTCTTGGTGAAGAAAGGGGCCAGGCAGCGCAAGATCACCCTGCTGGATGCAAGGGGCGCAGAAACGACGCAGGTGGACCAGACATGCGCAGGAAGCGTTTAGCAGTTGGCCTGCGTGGTCCGCGCCCGGGCCATGGCGCCTGCCGGAAACCACTTCCAGCGTGGCTGGCTCAGTGGTGTCGGTTGGCTGGGCGATGTTAGCGCAGGCCACGCTTGCTGGCAAACCGCGTTTTCCTTCCACGCGAAGTGAACTGATCATGCCGATCTTCGCTTCCCTCCGTCCTGACGGGGCCTCTTCTCCTGAGTTTGAGAAGCGCCAATGTGGCACGATGGGGGGGTTGAAATTCTCTTTGTTTAAGGGTTACCGGAAGAGGGGTTTTCGCCTTAGTTCCCATCAAAACTAAAGCCGCAAAAAGGGGCACCCTCCAAAAAAGACAGACCCAGCCTCGGAAAACAAAAGAGAGGCCCACTCGTTGCGTGCGCGCGTGTTGCGTGCTGTTTGTGTGTGTCTGCATGTCTAAGCTTGTCGCTGTTTGCGCGTGCGTGTGCAAGCCTTGGGAGCTGTTCATGCGCCGGTTTGGCTCGGCATTAGTTGTAGGGCAAAGGCCTTTTTGGGTGCGGGGTGTGGGTTGTGGTTTTGACGTTTTGCTTATGTGTGCTGGTTGTGAGTTGATGAATGTAGTAATCACAAGTTCCTGTACACAGGATGCCTCGCACGCTGGCTGTGAGTCCTGTTCGTGACAAACCTTAGTTGCAAGGTGTATGTGCGACGATGAGTCAAGCGGGGTGCGTGCTCTGTTCGTTCATAGCAAGGCATTTCTGGGTGCTGTTTTTGACTCACCTTCCAAATCGGCGGTTGTGTGGCTAATGTTTACCTCTGATTAATAAACACCCTCCCCAAATAGCTCTTGCAACTTGATTACGAATTGCTAAGTATTGCTCACAGGTTTGCCGTGTTTCAATTGATTTAGTATTGCTGGAGCCTCCTTTTGCAATTGGATTCGGGTTTCCACTTGGTTTAGTATTGGTGGGTTTGAATTTTTGGTTGATTTCGTATTGCTGGATCCTCCTTTTGGGATTTGACTTGAGGGATTTGAGTTTCCAATTGATTTAGTATTGCTGGTGACACTTCTTTTTTTTGGGGGGGAGTAACCAGGAATCTGTATTTAGGGGGCCCCCCTAAATAATGTTATTCTCAACCCCCAAGTACTACCCCCCTTGCAGGGTTGATTCGGGGCCACTTTTCAATCAAGAGTATGTAAAGAATTTGCAGTTTGGGAGCTAGTATTTTTTGTAGATCTGAAATTTTAAGGCAGGCGAGGCAGATACTGACCAATCAGACAAGCTGGTGGAAGAGGTTGAGATGATGCTGGCGTGTGTGTGTGTGTGTGTGTGTGTGTTTTTTTTGTTTGGTGTGTTTTTTGTCAGTGTGTGTAGATTCCCCGTCAAAAAACACAAAATCAACATAACTTTATTTCGGGGGTGTATTTATCAGTGCCGGCTTTAATCGGGGGAGGTTTTAATCATACGTCGACATTATTTGTTTAGTCTTGAGCGACAACTTGGTCGACTTACCAAAGAGATGTTGGCACAACGTATCAGTCAGACTCAATGCTGAGATTAGACAATGATTAGACATTCTGCCCAGGAACGCATCAAGCTCAACTGCTCAACTGAAACCAGCCAAGCTCCCCCCAGGTAACGTATAAGCTGAATACAGCAACCGATTCTTTCTGGATGCCAAACATGTCAGCATACTGATTTTTACAAACACCTAGAAAGGCACCCGCCGGAGCTGTCGCGCAACATGTGCGGGTACCATTCAAAAGTACTAGCGTGGACAGGAATGAAAATTATTTGGTTCGCTTGTGCTCCCCCTTCCCTTGCACAACAAAGGATTGGGAGGTTGACCGTTCAAATCACAATGAATGTCAAATGAAGACAAACACGATCTAAAATTCTACGTGTTTTGCACGTTACTCAGGATGGCCTGGAGGGGCAGATGTCTGCCGTGCGTTACGTGGCGGAGCACATCCGTCGCTTGTCTTTTTGTTGCCCTTCAGGGTCGGTCCCTTAGGGGTTAGGGGTTCCATGAGTCCCCCTGGATGACCAACCCATTTGATAAGTGGTTAACCCTGGTTTTAAAAAGATAGAGTAGGAGACTTACTATCCAAGGTTACTAAATACTGTGCATATGCAACCGGATTTGCCCCTTCGCCTTTTCCCTTCGACTGAGGTCACAACGGCCCCTTCGACGCGGTGCTGGGCTTCTCAGAGGGCGCGGCCTGCGCCACGGCCTTCGCGGCGGCTCTGGAGGGCGCGGGCAGGTGGCCGCAGAAGGCCGGACAGAGGGGACGGGCGGGTGGGTCCAGGTCGTGGAGGTTGTTGGGAGCCGGCTTTTGGTGCTGAGAAAGCCAGCAATGGATGGGTACCCAAGGCTCTCCAGATGGTGTTGCAGATATGAGAGCTGTGCTTCAGGGGAGGGGCGGGTGTAGTCAAGGTCAATCAGTTTTGGTTTGGTGGTGCGAGATCGTTTGGGCGATCAGGTTTGAGGTTTGGCCTTGGGGCGATTGTTCTCTTCGAGAAACACGAACATCCCAAATGGGGAACAAGTTGACAAGTGCTTGCCCGCCAGCATAGCTGATGGAGACGTCCTGCAAGAAAGCAACAGATGCATGGGCTGCATTGCAACGGGCACCCTTATTGTAGACGCAGTGTTTTACGGGATTCATATCTGAATTGGTTGACAAAGATTGTATGCCCACGTAAATTTGCAATCAAGCAGGTTCAAACTGTCGATGCAACGCATTCATTTGCTTGGTCTCACAACCGCTCAATCCAGCTTCTTGAGCAACATGTTAAGCTGTTTGATCCGGGGCCAACAGCCACCAGGAGTTGGCCAACTGAACTGGGTGTGAATTCTAAATGCACACGCAGCCGCACGATTTGCCCCATTCCATTCCATTTCCATTCCTGGTTTGGACTCCAACCTCATGGTTGTTTGGTGCCGAGCTCGGCGCTAATCTCCCGTCCGCTAGGCCAAGGCATTCGGTGCTTGGCCCATGCCATGTCATTT
Organism: Effrenium voratum; assembly: GCA_963377175.1. Lineage (NCBI taxonomy): Eukaryota > Dinophyceae > Suessiales > Symbiodiniaceae > Effrenium > Effrenium voratum. The sequence continues at coordinate 528,319 of CAUJNA010003274.1, forward strand.
CCAGAGTGCCAGAGATCTGCATCGCTCGGTTCCTGCCGAAAGATGGTGCATTACCAGATCTGAGTTCGAAGACTTTGTGAAAGAGGTCCTTAGAAGATGGGCGTCAAATCAGATCCCGTGCAGTGAGCCCAGGAATTCTTTGCACTGGGATCCTAGTCATGGCCCAAATCTATATGATGTGAATCGCTATGTAGTGAAGCCTGTGACACTGAAAGCTGGAGGTGCCAGCTATGCTTTGATGAAGCATCCTGAAGGTTTGGAGTGTGAGGTTTTTGTATCTCATTCCTGGCACGGAGGAATTTTCCACCTTGGACGGGGAATTCATGCGGCATGGCCCCAGCTATACCAACGTGACAACCTGTACTGCTGCCTTCTTTCAAATCCGCAGAATTTGGACTTGGATGAATTTATTGGTGGAAATCTGGCCGAAAGTGCGTTCGCTTTAGCATTGCAGAAAGCATCGCACTTGCTAGTGGTTCCAAATCCTTCCACGGGAGTCTACTCGCGGCTTTGGTGCGTGTTTGAGGCTTATCTTGGAGCCAAATGGAATAAGATTTATCTATTGCCCGTGGTGCCAGATCGAAAGGAGACCTTCAAATATTGGTTCCGAGAAGTTGGCGTTGTTATGTTCTGTGGACTTCTTGCAGGAGTTCCAGTGTGGTGGAGTCTGAAATTCTTCGTTGGGCATTCCTCCGGTACAGGTCTATACAGCTGGCTGGAGTTGATATACCGAGTACTTTCCTTGTTGGCGCTCCTGATGGTGGTGCCCTATTGGCACCACTCCTGGTCTTTAGATATGATGAGAGCTTTGACTTTCATTGGATGTGTTTTCTTCCTGATGGATGTAGATTGGATCTTTGTTGCAACATCACGGGAGGGCGAAGCCTGGGTTTCCTGCTTTTACGGTTGGTTTTCGAACCTGACTGTCTCGAATGCTTCGGTGACCGTGTTGCTTGTTCTCTTGAAGAGCGAGAAAGCTCGCTTCGAAGAGCAGAAGGAGATGATGCAGTTCCACTCCTTGCGTGATGCACATTGTTCAAAAGGCGAGGATGAACAACGAATCAGACAGGCCATTGCTGGTGCTGAGGATGAAGTGGAGATTGTGATCGGCATTTTGTTAACTGCAGGTGCTTACACAGACAACCTCCGCCGTTCCTGGGATAATGGCTTGAACATTGAACGGGCAGGAATGACTGATGTGAAGACTGCAATGTCCTTCTCTATGCTCGCTTGGTCAATTACTGCACTGGATTTGCTGTCAGACACTCACGTGGGTCACCTGGCGCACCGCAGATATTTTGGATGTCTCTGCCTGCTGTACATCGTCTCAGTGGTGGCCATCCCCTTGTCGGTCTGGAGGCTGGAGAAGCAAGGCCCAGATACTGCGGTGTTCGCTCTGCAGACTTGGGGCCTTTGGGGGATGTTTTGTTTGGACCTGCCGATACTGCTGTGCTATTTGCAAGGGTATGATGAAGCGCAAAGTGATCGACTGGTGGATTTCTTTAATCAGAGCATCCTTGCAACGATGGATGCAGAGTTATGGGCAGAATCTGAAGGATTTCCCATCCGCATCAGTCGCACTATCCTTATCGCTCGCTTGCTTTGCATGATTTGTGCATGGACTATTGTTGGGATGGGGGTAGATCTGTGGAATCGCTTTCGAATAAGGCTGACTCGAGCTGCCAGGTGTCGAGACTCATTTGAGGGCAATGTGTCTAGCGGACAGGACAGTGACGATGATGAACAATCTGTACTACAAGAACACGACATGTCTGGACAAACTTCAAGCTGAGAGGTCAGAAGAACAGTCGAGCCTTCATGATGTGCTCGAAAAGAACTGTGGCGATGCAGTACAGTGGCTGCCGGTGAAAGAGATGCCCGCGTGACTCAAATGAAGGGGCAGTAAACTTGACATTTTTGGTTCCCAATATATTGAGTTGGCACTTTGCATTTGCGTTGCAAGTCTAATCAGCTCGGTCACGTCACTGTGTCACATTGTGTTGCATTATTGAGATTTCCAGGTATAGAGTGTATGTGATCAATGTCTTGTTGCAGGCCTGAGAGGGCAGCATGTGGCGACAGTTATACCTGTTTCGAGCTGAACAAGAGGATTGCTTCGTCAAAGAGTGTGTTCATGATTTCCAGATGGATTAGCTCTTTTTGGCAAGTGATACCATGAGCAGAGAGACATCTTGTATTGGTCAAAGGAGGATGAGTTTGCCTTCTTGAGTTAGCGGTGCGTGCCTCAAACGACCGCATGCCCCCTAAAGAGCAGCGACCTAAGCATACAATTGTACCCTTCCACAAACTCGACTAGCGTGCGTTTCCACACGTCCCACTTGTGATCCTGTTAAATGTTCCCAAGGGCTCACTCGAAAGATGCCATGCGAAGGCTGCTGAGGAGATGAAGCAGGAGTTGAAAGATGCCGGGGTGCCGAGCGCGCAGTTATGGTTCTGATTCCGCCAAGATATTGAACAAGGCAGTTCGTCAAGACGCGCCCAATAATGATTTCACCTGGATTTAGTTGCAGTTGAATAATTTTAGACGAGTATCACTGTTTTGGGGCTTCAGCTGTGCCAACATGACACGACATGGTTGTTTTTGGGAAGGTTACAGACTGAAATACGGCGGGAATATATTGTTCAATGAGCGCAGTGTCGCTGGATACTGGATACGTGCTACGCACGCCTCCGTGTGCGTTTGCAGCTCTGGACACACAAAAGACAGCAGCCCGTAAGTATGAGGGAGGCAAACCTGGGGACTTGTCCATATTTACAATTCCGAAGTGTCACAGAAAGTACTGCTCTCACGATAGCAATTGTTTGGCAAGGCAAGTTGCGGACACAATTTGCTGACCACAAGCTGTGGGGTTGTGTCCAGAAGTTCAAGACAAACAGAAGCGGCGTAATGAACTGTATGACGTCACCTGTTTGGAGTTAGGACTAAGATTTGCCTTTGCAATGCACTCACGGCCAGCGTGGAACGAGGAAATGGCCTACGAGTAAACGACTCATTCTGCATCTAACGCTGGAATTGGGAGCGGGGCGTGCCTATTGATAAATGCTAAGCAATCGTTTTAAGCGACACGGAGCCAACCGGATTCGCGCGAGAAAACCAGCAAACCGAGAAAACTCAGAAAACCGGGAAAACGGGAAAACCCAGAAAACCCAGAAAACAAGAAAACTCCGTCGCTGGCTCTCGTGGCTTTCGCATTTTGCTTTGAAGCTTGCGCCTTTTCACCGTTCTCCCATGCTTGCGTTTCGCGTTTTTTTTGGGCGTTTGTTTCGCGATTTTCGGGTTTTTGCAGTTTTCACAGTTTTGCGGTTTTCGCGGTTTTCGCGTTTTCGCGCGTAATCACGGTTTTCGTCATGTTCGCAGGTGCTCGCTGCAAGCTTCCGTTGTTCGTATGCTGAATGGTCATAGAAGTAAGATAGATAGATATAGATAGATAGATAGATAGATAGATAGATAGATAGATAGATAGATACATTAGATTAGATTAGATTAGATTAGATAGATAGATAGATAGATAGATAAACCGATAGATAAATCGATAGATACATAGCACGGTAAGGCACGGTGAGATAGGCCAACATGGGATAAGGTAGGATAAGATAGAACAATACATGATAAGATAACATATTATAGGATAATATACGCTAAGGAAGCTAAGACAGGATACTATGGAGGTAGGTAAGGTAGACAAGGTAGTTAAATTGGATAGATATCATAGATAAGGTAGATAAGGTAGATAAGACGTACGATACATCAGATAGATACGCTAGAAACGATTCATAAGCTACACACGAAGAGATAAATAGGAAAGCTGCAAAAGGTAGGATACATAGAGTAGGTGGATAGATAGATGGATAGACAGATAGAACCAGACAGGACGATATGAGATAAGATATGATAAGATGGGGTAAGGCAGGATAAGATAGGATGCGATGGGACAAGATAGGAACAACAAAATACAATAAGTTAAGAAAGGTTAATACAGGATAATATATTGTAAGAAAAGACAAGGTAGGTAGGTAATGTGAATAGGAAGATACGATCAAATTGATACATAAGATAGATCAGATAGATTAAACAGAATAAGATAGATACGATAGGTACGATGGCATAGATGGGAACGATCGGAGAGATAGGACAGATAGGATAGATAGGACAGGTAGGTGGGTGGGTAGGTGGGTAGGTTGGTAGATAGATCGATAGAGATAGGATAAGGTAGGAACATGCAGCAACATACAAGATAAGGTGGGATAACATGGAATCAGATAGGATAAGAGAGGATAAGACGGGATAAGATAGGATAAGATAGGATAGTAAGGCTAATACAGGATAAGATAGAATACGATAGGATAAGGTAGGATACAATAGGAACATAGGATTAGATGGGACAAGACAGGATGAGGGTAGGATAAGACAGGATAAGATAGAGAGATAGGTAGAGATATAGACAAATGGGTCGATCGATACATAGGATAAGATAGGCTAAGACAGGGTAAGACACGGTAAGATAGGCCAACATGGGATAGATAGGATAAGATAGGATAATACTGGACAAGGTAGGATACGATAGGATAAGATAGGCTAAGATAGCATAAAACAAGAAAATATATGATAAGATAAGATAAGGTAGGTAAGATAGATAAGGTAAATAGTATAGATATGATAGATATGATAGACAAGCTGGACAAGACGCATGATATTTATCAGATAAATAAGATGGACAATCTAGACAAGACAGACACAATGAGTTAAATAGGACTGGTATGAACGATTTTATAGATATGCTATTTGGATAGGATAAATAGGATAGAGAGGATAGATACGATCAATAGATAGATAGATCGATCGATAGATAGATACATAGATAGGTAGGTAGGAAGATAGATATATATATATATAGCGAGAGAGAGAGATACATAGATGGATACAAGTAGATGGATAGGTACAGATAGGGGCTAGATAGATATAGATAGAGATAGAGATAGAGATATAGATAGATCGATAGATAGATAGATCGATAGATAGATAGATCGATAGATAGATAGATAGATACATAGATAGATAGATAGATAGATTCAGATAGATAGACCAATAGATAAATAAGTAGATAGTGGGGTAGAGGACATAGATAGATAGATGGACCAATAGATCAATAAGTAGATAGTTGGGTAGAGATAGATAGATAGATAGATAGACAGATAGATAGATAGAGAGATACATAGATAGACAAATGGATGGACAGAATATGGGATGAGTTTGCCGCCTTTTCAAAGGGTTATGTCCCGCGAAAGTTGGCATTGAAGAAACATGCAAAAGTTGGCATGTGCACGGTTTTCACCGCTTTCATCGGTTTTCGCGTGTTCACAGTTTTCACGTTTTTTGCCGTTTTCGCGTTTTCTGCAGTTTTCGTGATTTTCGTGGTTTTCGCGTTTTCGGTTGCAAATTCCGCTTGGCGCACGTCACGAAAAAATATCGCACAGGATGAATTAAAGGTGCCATTTTGCATATTGTGGAAAAGGCTAGACGAGTAAAACAAGGGGGCCCTGAAGTTTGAGGAGTTTGAGTTGGACATTCTGAAGTTGGACATTCAGTTGCACATTCCGAGTTTTGAGTTCCCTTAAATGTAAATTCCCAAATCACTGCTCAATTTCATGCGTTGAGTTCTGGTTTGTGAGCAGGAGGTTCTCAGTCACCTGGTTCTGAGCAAACTCCGCAAGCTTGTCTAAAATATGGAGACCCGCCCTTCTGCGCAAATATGAAAGTTCGCTGTTTCTGTAGGGGCATCCAGTTTTACATGGTCCTTCTATCAATATCCTTCAGGAGGTTTGAGGAGGACGTTTGAGGAGGGTAAGGAGCAATCACAGAAGCAGACTTGCCGCCAATCCAAGCCACGAAGCAGAGGTATGCTGAATCAGAAGCTTTGTGTATCTTTGGAGGGCTTGGGCGCTGGAGGCGTCAAGCATGTGGGAGCACGACAGGTGAAGGAGTCATAGCTCTCTTTTATCAGTCACATGATGTAGAGACCATGGGAGGTGCCTGGGCCCAAGCTGATCATCGCAGTTTCTGGCGTCACCCCGGAGAACCTGAGTCGGGGCTGCTGCATGGCACGCTCCAAGGCGCAGTCGATCGCGCGGTCGGTTTTGCGGTGGGCGGTTGGCCAGCGCCTGGTTGATCTGAGCCACACGACTTGTCATCGGATTGTAAGGAGCGCTCATGGGGCTTGCAAGAACCATTCGCAATAAAACCATCTTCCTTAAAAATCATTGGAATTGGTTGGGGTTGACTTAGGGACACATGGTGACACAGTGTTTGGATTTCCGTTTGATGCTTGCCAATGCTGAGATGTGCAGTGTCAAGAGCAACTGGCTTGAGTTCTCCAGCCACCGCAGAGTGTACCGAGCGCCCAACCAGCCAGCCAAGCCCAGCCAGCCAAACAACAAGTTTAGCCAGCCAAAAGGGCTGCCACAGCGTACCCCTTTGCAGTAGCCGTGAGGTTATCAAAGGAATTTTGGTTAGAAAACTTCCGTATACGAAAAGTGGAGTTACCCACATGCGAACCACGCGATGGGTGGCCCTGTTTTGCGCACGGGGTCGTCACGGTCTCGCCACGGGGTCGCCACGGTTTTGGAAAGCTCCCCAATGGCACGGCCGCGCAGACTGTTTTGAAGCAGATGTCGTGGCATGCGCAGCATTTTGCAGCCATGCAAGGTCAAGAGCAGATTTCGTGGCAGGCGCAACACTTTCGCAAGGTGGAATGCAGATTTCGTGGCAGGCTCAGAACTTTCGAAAGGTCAGGTGATAGATATGTAGATAGATAGATCAAAGAGAGAGAGAGAGAGAAAGAGAGAGAGAGAGAGAGAGATGGAAATCGCATGACAGGCCCAGCATTTTGGCAACCTGAGGTACTGATTTCGTGGCAGGCGCAGCATTTTGGTCCCACACAAGGTCAAGTACATATTTCGTGGTAGGCGCAGCACTTTCGCAAGGTGAAGTGCAGATTTCGTGGCAGGCGCAGCATTTTGCAGCCATGCAAGGTCAAGAGCAGATTTTGTGGCAGGCGCAACACTTTCGCAAGGTGGAATGCAGATTTCGTGGCAGGCTCAGAACTTTCGAAAGGTCAGGTGATAGATAGGTAACCTGAGGTACTGATTTCGTGGCAGGCGCAGCATTTCGGTCCCACGCAAGGTCAAGTATAGATTTCGTGGTAGGCGCAGCACTTTCGCAAGGTGAAGTACAGACTTCGTGGCAGGCAGCGCTTTCGCAGGGTCAGGTAATAGATTCAGAAAGAAAGAAAGAAAGCAAGAAAGCAAGCAAGCAAGCAAGCAAGAAAGAAAGAAAGAAAAGAAAAGAAAAGAAAAGAAAAGAAAAGAAAGAAAAGCAAAGAAAGAACTAAAGACACACAAAAAAGGCAAAGGACGCCCCACCTGCCAACTCGACTGCGGCAGCCAACTCGACCAAGGGCATGGGGCAGGAGATTAAATCTTTCTCTTCCTATAGGCACAGTGTCCTTTCTAGAAACTTCCGCCCTCCAGATCTGCTGGAGTATACCTGGCGCATAGTTGCACAAGGACCTCAAGCGCGGCCAAACCATGCTGGATGTGAGTACTTGTGAGGATTTCCCCATAGCCCACATGGCAGACTTGTGTCCACTAAATGGATCCAACCAAGTGTTCATACCCATGGCCTTGCATGAGCGTCACGTCCGGCCGCTTCGGCCCAGCCTGTGCGGCCCATCGCCCTGCCCTCGCTGCACGTCATTGGGGACACCGACGAGGACCGGAGGAACAGCGAGGAGTTGGCCCAGGACTTTGGGGGTCAACCCGCGCGAGAGTTGGCATAGGGCGTACCCTCCAAGAAACAAACATGGAACCTGATAGAGGGTCCCTGTTGGAGGAAATTTGTCCAAAGGGTCTGTTTGGTGCTCATGCGTGTTGTAGCAGGGTACTGTAGCTATTTTAACAAAGGGTTTGGTTCGAGCAGTGGTGTGTGACAGTGCCAAGTGCCTCAGCAGCGGTCGAGTCAGATTGGAAGGCTCGTGTCTTCGTGCAGTGACTTTGTTCTGAGAAGCTTGTGTCACTGCGCTTGTCGTTCTGGTGAAGTTCACCTCGATGGCGAGTGATATTCTCTCTGGCTACGAGGATGGAAGCAGGCTTTCAATCAGGTACATGAGGATGGCTGGGCACATCATTCAGCGCTTGTTAAATACTCAATTGGCTTGGCACCATGCGAAGCAAAATGCGCTGTCGACATGCCCACTGCGGTTGCTGTGGTGTCATATGTGTGCGTCAGCTCGCAATGAGTTGTGTGTGTGTGACTTCAGAGTGAAACTGCCCTGCTTGTTGCATGGCAGCAATGTCAAGCGCCTTGGTGAGCATTGCGTTTTGCAGGGAGTGCGTTTGGTCAGGGCCAGGTTCTCCCAAGATGATCAGATTGAATGGCGTTTCTCCTGCTGTTCTGGCAATGACATACTGTGGCCGAGGCTCATATCAAACAACAATCGAACAACGCTATGCTCACAACTCACAACTGACGCAGGCATGTCAAGTGTTGCCATGCAAAGTTCATGAGAATCCGTAGCTTCTAGTCACATCAGTCTGAGAAAATAATTGTTCAAGGTGTGAAGTATAGCACTTGTTTTCCATTCCGTGGACATTTGATGCCGAATTGGCCAACATTTTGTGGATCAATTTGCTAGTCCACTTGCTTTTGATAGCCGGCAGGAGTGGTACAACATCTCCTTTGCTGCCAGTCAAAGTGAGCAATCAGATGGAAGGCGCCATGGCTTCTGAGGAATGAGAAAGGGTTTAGGCGACAACAGGAGCCTGCAGGTTGGTGGTTCTCATAGCAGGCCACGCAGCGATCGGCACAAAGAGCGGGAAAGTGTTCGCAAATGCAGGAACGTGTCCAATCCCAGGTGTGAACAAGTATGGCTTGTGGCTTGCTGTGCACCCAATTCTTGTTCAGTGGATGTTTCAGTCACACCCCTGGGTTGGCGACCCCCAACTTGGGATTTTTTGAAATCAGACCAAGCATTGGATTCCATTGGATCGAGTTCGGTGCGTCGGGTAGTGCTTCTCCAAAAAAAGGGGGGGTTGTAACCCAATCGCAGGGCGCTTCCCGGTTTTAGGATCCTGCCGTGCAGCGCCAAGGATCCTGCGGCACCCGCACGGACATCGCTTCCCCTTGGCACCTTGGATGCACTGAGCCGTTTTGCCAGCCAGATCCTAGGATTCAGCTTGTCAACTGCCCCTCCCCTCACTCACTCACAAAAGCACACACCCACACACATCTCTCCCGGGTTTCCTCCAACTGAGTCCTTGACAAGCTGTTGGGTCTTAGTTGCGGCCCCAGGATCTTCATTTCCTTGTGGAACCCTCAGTTCCGATGGCTGCTGGATAGAATCAATAGGAGTTGTGATGTTGATGTTCTGCTTTGCTGATGCGTAGGCACCAAACAAAAACATTATTTGAGTTGGTGTCTTAAGGCTGTTCGCACCTCTAACTGGTGTAATACTCAGGAGGCCAGTAAGCGCATGTCCATTGAACATGTGTGCGTCCCATGGGTTGCTTGGCGTGGTAACCAAGTTGCTGGAGCGTCCTCGAAAAGAACTCCCCTTGGACCAATGTTGTGTGTTTCTCTCTCAGGACTGCCGCCCCTTGGCGGAGGCATTGCGCGAGCTCCTGCCCAAAGGTGCAAAGGACAGGGACCAAAAGAGATGAGTCTGAGTCCCTGTCTCCAAGCCCAATTGTCCAGATTATGTTCAAATTCCTCAGTCCTTTGCGAAAGGAACGCCATCCCCCTTGCTCGCCTTTGCTGCTGGAGTCAATGTGCTAGTGTCAGACAGGTACAACAAGGGCGTCAAAAACAAGAATTGGAATATTTATCCATAGCTATGCTGTAGCCCAATATTTTGCCTTCCTTGGGGCCGCCGTCGCCTCCCTGCACCCACCGTGCTATCGCATCTCCACCCTCGTTTGGGTGCCCGACGGCGCCGCCTGGAAGGTTTGCAGCTGGGGATGTGTCCTTGGATTATGCCGGGTTTTGGCACTTCCCTTTGAAACTTGAACCCAGCAAAAGAAACTGGGGCCAGTGATGAACATCCGTATGGTGCTTTCTCGTTGAGGCGACCTTCCCGCTCAGTCAAGCCATGTGTAGGAGAGTGATGGGATGGAACAAGGCTTCATTTCAGGCTTGACTTTGAACCATTGAGTGAGGGTATGGCAAGGCAGAGCTCTTTTGGAGAACTGGGCCTTACCTTTTTAGACACTTCCTGACTTAGGTAGACTCGCGCAGAAAGGTTAGACCCGCTCAGAAGAGCAGGTAGCTTTGGTGCTTGCGTTCTTTTCTTTGTACGGAGCAAGTTGACACTGTACGTTTTTTGGGATCTTTGGAGTAAAAGAGTCGCAGGCTTCGGTGGGCCCCGCTGCTGGTCATTCCTTGCCAAGGGCTCATGGAGTTCGTAGCCACGGCCCATGGCCGCGTTCTCTACGCAGTTTTGACGCGTGACAGCATGGCCTGCAGGAGCTCGAGAGAGCAGCTGTGGGCGGATGCTAAGCAACCCCTGCGCGCCGGCCCGACTTGCGCCTTGGCTAAAGCGGGGGGTGGCTTTAGGTTTGTGTGGGTCCAAGTTCTTGCACACCGCTTTGGGGATGGATTGGCATCTGCTCGCCAATGTTGCGGTCCGTTCTTCCCAGGCACTTGTACTATGTTCAATGGGACAGATTCTGACTGCGTGCGTGACGTGAGTCGGTTCTGATGCATGTCGCCTCGTGAGACACACGGGAGGGCAGCTGGCCGTGTACAGTTCCTGCCCACCCGCCAACTCGCACGCAAGGACGGGAGCGCTGTGTCGAGGTATTGAATTCGGCTGCACTGTCCAAAAGGCTGCTAAGATCCTGTTGTGTTTTCAAGAGCAAACAGGCCTCCATGGGCATGTGTAAAGACTTTTGTGACATGCCGTTTGCTACGGCGCCAGCTTTTTTGCGCCTGACCCAAAGGCGCGAGTTTTGCACAGAGCGGCCTGCCCTGTGAGAAAAAGGGTGGCACTTTGCAGCTCATGCAAGGGAAATCTGGGTGTTCTATGTTGAGCAATTAAATCAATGCACGCAACAGCGAATGCTAATTGCGCCAGCCCTTGGGTTCGAAGATGAGGGAGGCTAACATGTCAATCTGGGTATTGCCACTGGCACGTAGAAAGACGACGGTTCTTTGCAGCCAAAGCATGTCCCACATGGCTATGAGAGAGAAGACAAGATCATGCTGCCAGGCAGCTTATGGTAGCAAGGTGAGCAGTGAAAAGTTCTGGGCATACCCCTGCTGGGCTGACCAACCCGGAATCCTCCCGGGTCACGTGAAGCTTTTTGGCTTGAGCCGCAGCCCGCCAATTCCGTTGGGAAACCATTTGCAGAAGCGCGGAGCTCAAACTCATATTGTCTTTGAACAGAAAAGAAATGTCTTTTGCGTACGCGGTCTTTCAATGGTTCGTTTGGTCGCCGGACAGAAAATGCCAAGGCCTTGGAGCCCGCATTGACCCTTCGAGATGTTTGAGCTGACCTTTTGGCCCAGTAGCGCAGAATCGCAGAGTGACTGGTAGAGAGCGACTCCGCCATGGCTCAAAAGCATGGCGATTGCCAGGCCTGGAGCCACATAAAGCATTTGACCCCAAAGAGCTGACTATGGGACCCCAAGAAGAGACCAGCCATTTTGGAGCGCACGCTTCATGGTGATCAGCTTTCATGTGTTCTTTCCCCGGGCGCGGAAGCGATTTGCACCTGGCACACTGGCGATTCTGAAAAGTTGAGCTTGGCAACCCCCTTGGAATCTTGGTCAGGCAAGTGCTGGCCTGAGCCAGATTCCAACTGTTGCTTCATTGACTTGCTAAGCCGGGGCACATGTCACGTCTCATTCGGGCGCGAAAACGCGCAGTCAGTCTTGGTCGGACGGGTTTGCGATCCTCTGAACCACTGTTTTGCCCCAGGTTCTCCCAAGCTTACGAGCCTGTGTGCTCCTTTTGTATACATTCAAGGGCTTCCCCCCAGCGCCGACCCCGCTGCAGGTGAATCCTCTATAAGCAGAACGAAGCCAACAAACCAGGACCACTGCATCCCCAAGCATCACCACCAAGGCCCAGCACCAAGTTTGAATCCTGTGTAGAGATGTACGGAAGCGACAGCATAATCATTATTACAATGACAGTGAAGCAAGAGCAATAAGGCAGCAACAGCAACATGCCCAGCATCGTTGCCGGCAACCCAACCCGTGCCGCCCTTTCCATGCAGCTTTGCTTTGAAAAGAAGGGGCAGGCAGATGTACCAACTGCTATGCCTAATGTGGGGTATGAAGCTTGGAGCTTTTCCATTACACACGAGATACATTGATGACATCGCAGGCCGGGTGCCTCCGCCCCCCGCAGTTTGCGCGACTACACGTGCCTCGGCCCAGGAATCATTTGGGAGTACCACATGTGCGGATCTGCGCTTAAAAGAATATCTATGTCACAATGTGTTTCATCGCCTGTTTTCTTTGTTTGCTTGCTGGCTCGCTTCCTTGCTTTGTCTTGCTTTGCCTTCCCTGCTCCCTTGCTGGCTTGCTTGGCTTGCTTGGCTTGCTTGGCTTGCTTGGCTTGCTTGGCTTGCTTGGCTTGCTTGGCTTGCTTGGCTTGCTTGGCTTGCTTGGCTTGCTTGGCTTGCTTGGCTTGCTTGGCTTGCTTTGCTTGCTTTCTTGGCTTCCTTGGCTTTCTTGCCTTGTTGACCTCGCCCTTCATAAAGATTACGTTCTGACAAGTTCCTCGTTTCAGGTTTGTAAGCTGTTACGGTTCTCTCCACAAATAGTACCGTGGATGGACCAAATCCTGCACCACCCAAGAAACCCTGGAATGATGCTTCCCCTGTAAATACTGTGGATGCTTGCGACATCCATTTCGCACCACCTTGAAGCCATGGCTGAAACCCATATGATTTGTTGGTATGGTCAGCACGTTTCCAGCCGCCATGGCTTTTCGCCTGAGACGCCAAAAAAGGAAGTCTCTGGCACGGCTGCGGCCGCAGAAGCGCTGGCGGCACGCCTTAGCGTTGTTGGAGCAACTGGGCTGGGCGCAGCTAGACGTGGTCTGCTGCAACGCCGCCCTCGGGGCCCTTTGGCAAAAGACTGGATGGGACTCGTTCAGTTGAAAAGCCACCCCCTGGTCTGTGGGAAACCAAAAGCCAAGAGGAGATATGTTTTAAACACGAGTTGCTTGAACGTGGGTTGCTCCAACCCTCGGGCTGATCCTCCAAAATGGAGGGCACAACGCAACGCAAATGGGCCCCCTGAAAGATCCAAACTTCTTTGAAAGGGATTCTTCGGGTTCCTCGGTTCGAGCGCGCCGCAACTCTATTTAATGGCCTGCGGCTTGGTTCCGCCGCCCCCACACACCTTAGAATTTCGGCCCGGGACGAGAGAAAGCACGCGATATGTAGACAGACACAGACAGACACAAAGACACGCAGACAGACACGCAGCGGGGGGGGAGGGTCTTCGCGGACACAAAGACAGACGCAGATGCGCAGGCAGACGCAGACAGAGCCAGACAGACACAAATACACAGACAGACACGCGGGGGGGGGGGACACGAAGAAAGACGCAGATACGTAGACAGACGCAGACAGACACAGACAGACACAAAGAGACAGAGACAGACACGCAAGGGGTCTTCGCGGACACGAAGACAGACTCAGACAGACCCAGACAGACACAAAGAGACACAGACAGACACGCAGGGGCAGGGGGGGTCTTCGCGGACACGAAGACAGATGCAGATACGTATAACATAGACAGACACAGGGGGGGGGCGGAGGGGTGGGGGAAGACTACCCGAAGCCTAGGGAAGAAGCCCGAAAGCACAGGACACGCGCGTTGTTTCGTCCCGAAACAGTATCGGAAGACTAGGAGAAGAAGCCGGAAAGATTGCGGAAATTTACGGGAAGAAGCTTGAAAGATTTCGGAAGACTACGGGAAGAAGCTGGAAGACTACGGAAGACTACGGAAGACTACGGGAAGAAGCCGGAAGACTACGGAAGACTACGGAAGACTACTGGAAGAAGCCGAAAGATTACGGAAGATTACGGGAAGAAGGCGGAAGACCACGGAAGACTACGGGAAGAAGCCGGAAGACTACGGAAGATTACGGGAAGAAGCCGAAAGATTACGAAAGATTACTGGAAGAAGCCGGAAGACTACGGAAGACTACGGGAAGAAGCCGGAACACTACGGAAGACTACGGAAGGACTGGGGGGGGGGAGGTGGGGGAGGGGGGGGGAGGGGTGGGGAAATCCAGAATTCCTGAAATCCAGAAATCCAGAGATCCAGAAATCCAGAAATCCAGAAATCCAGCCGACGTAGAAACCAGCCCCAAGGGCCGCCCCAAGGGACATATAGGTTATATATATATATATATATATCTACATAATCATATTCACATTAAACTTATAGAAAGCATATCAACAAAAGCAACACAGAACACACCGCCCCCATGCCGAAAGCATGGTCCATTCTGGACCAGGCATGGGGTCGGCGGATTTGATACAGGTTGTTTTATCCTTCCATGCAAATGCCCAGCATGGGTGTGTCTGCCTTGCTTCTGGTCGACTTGCACAGCGCAATTTATCCAGGGCATTTATTTCCGGACCCTCAACTTGAGCTCAAGTTGTGGCAGTGGAGAAAGTGTTCAGAAAGGATTCCGCCTTCTGTTTCTTTGGTGGGTTCCCAAGAAAGAGGAATCAGCCAATGCTTTGTGTTTCTTCCAGAACATTCCGAAAGCTTAGCGGGCCCCTCGTCATCCATGGTCTTCTTCACCGCCTTGTCCCTTTGGGCGGTTGTGCTGTTGTGTCACCAGCAGGCCATGCAATGAATGGCTTGGTTCGTGGTCACAAGTGAGCATGAGCGGGAAGTATCCCTGGTGTGGATTCTTCAGACGTGAGTGATGGCAATGAGATGGAATGATTCCCCCCTCCCCCCAGATGGAACCGTTTTTTGGTTTTACTTGCCCCGACTTGGGGCCTAAACCTGGCCGGGGTTGGTTGGTTGGTTGGTTGGTTGGTTGGCTGGCTGGCTGGCTGGCTGGCTGGCTGGCTGGCTGGCTGGCTGGCTGGCTGGCTGGCTGACTGGCTGGCTGGGCGGCTGTTTGGAGGGTTGGTTGGTTGGCTGGTTGGCTTGGTTGGTTGGTTGGTTCGTTCGTTGGTTCGTTTGCTGGTTGGTTGGTTGGTTGGTTGGTTGGTTGGTTGGCTGGGTGGCTGGCTGGCTGGCTGGCTGGCTGGCTGGCTGGCTGAGCTGAGCTGGCTGGTTGGTTGGCTGGTTGGTCGGCTAGTCGGTCAAGAGGCTAGTTCCCACCCTCCGTTGTGACTTGGAACCAATCCAACATTAGGAGCAAGCAAACTTTGCAGGCGTCAGGCGTCCAGCTTGAAGGCACATGACTTGGAGTCAATGCCAGATGCTGGGCCGAAAGATGAGACAAGCGCGCCTAGCACACTCGCAAGCTTACAGCTTGGCCTGCCAACTAGTTGGAGGCATATTTGAGGGGGAGCCGCCGACAGTCAAGCAACCCATAAGCTCACGCCCAAGATGTAGACGAAACTGCTCCGGAAGCAAATGCAGAATGTAGCTTGTCAGCACAGAAGCGCGCAGTTGACCTCCAAGTGGAGCGAGAGCTAGGCTGCGAAAGGTGACGGGCGGTTTCTACGGAACATTTGCGGTAGATGTGGCTGCCTGTGCGCATGAACCAGAGCGCCTGTGGCAGAGAGTTGGGCTGACAGCATCTGGGTGTGCTTCGCATTGCGCCCGCCTGCAGCAAGATGGCCAGCCGTGCTGTCGGCCTAGTGGCAGTGACAAGAGTTACAGCCCGCATGTTCAACGCAGATTCAAACATGTTTTCAAGAGCCCCGGCGCCCCGAGGTGGGCTGGGGCCCAAGCGGAAGGCTGGCTTTTCGAGTGTGTGGGCTGGCAGCTGCGACGAGTACTTCTTGGACGCGAGGACTGCAACAAACCCGAAACAAACCCAGAGTCCGAAGCAAGGCGTGCGAGGGAACTCCCCGCTGAGGAAGCCCCGTGATGGAGCGCGAAGTTCGCAGTGAGGCTTGGGAGGTTTTGCTTGCAGGGAGCTCGCAGCGACCAGCAACGGCCTCGGCAGGCTGGCAAGGTGCTGGTGTGTGCGCCGGCGACCGCACTAAACTTTTTTCACACGGGCCAACAGCGACCAAGATGCGGATGGTCCGCCAGTGAGGCGACTTGGAGAGCCTGTGGCAAGGGGGCGGGGTGTCAACACGACGGCGTGCCGGAGCAGGCGCGTCGGACTGACGCGCATGCGCGGGCACTGCGGGCGGGCTTGCAATGATCAGGACAACGGTCGGCGAGCGCTGCGCTGACTCGGGTGTGGAGCACGGTGAGAGGCTGGGTTGAAGCATGGTGTCGGGGGTGTCTTGTTTGAGCGCGAAGGTTGGTGCGCCCTGCAGAGTGGAGGCGCGCTGCGGAGGCTGGAGCGGGCCAGAGGTAGCTCTAAGGGCGGCGCTACGTGTTCTCGAGGTTGGTTGGCAAGCACTTGCGCGTGGGCCTTGCACGTGCCAGGGATGTGCGAGCGATGCCGGATTGCTTCAATGCTGCCGAGCGAAGCGGGGGCCAGCGGAGGGAGGCTCGCCGGACTTGCCGTGGCAGCCGTCGTCGCGGCGCTTGGAGTTTGGGCGTGGCGCACAGGGAGCGCAAGGGTGGCGTGGACTGTGCAGCGCGTGGTGGAAGACCGTGGCCAGCATGGTGCCAGCTGTGCGGAGTGCCCAGCAAAACGGACGTGAGAGTGCGCTACGCGCATGCTCGTGGAGACGTTGCCCGTGTCACCGCGTTGTCCCTGCAAGTCATGCGGACGCCGTGCTGTTGAGAAACGTGTGTGCAAGCGCAAGCAAATCGTGGCAGCAGCGACTGCTTGCCAGACGCAACACGGACGAACTGCAAGGTCAGTGGTGGGAAGCCCCAGCTGCGACATATAGTTTTCATGGACTGGAACAAAACTTAAAAGAAACTGCAAGCGCACCAGCCGCAGCCGGGACCGAAATCCAAGAGGCAGCACGCAGTTTGAAACCACACAAGGCAGAAGACCATCGCAGCGAGCGAAGTGTGGCTGCTTAGCTAAAAAGCAGCCCGGCCACCCAGCAAGAAGCAACAAGACGGAATTTGCTGAACGGTGGCTTGACCATCCAGTGGGAAGTAAAATGTCGCGGACGGTGTTTGCGGCCTCCGACTGCAAATCGTGCTCCGCACAAAGGGCCACGATGTGATAGGACTTATAACCCTCCGGGTGACGCTTGACTTGACCGCCATAAAACGAGGCAGGCGCGACGTGTGGCCCCTTTCAGTGGCCTTTTCTTGGGCTGTTGAGCAACTGCAAGGAATCTGGCAGGAGCCCCTCCAGGTCAATGTTCAGCTCTTTCAAATCGTTTTGGATGGCGTCTTTGATATTGGTATCCTCACACCACCACAGCCGTGGAACCAGCACCGTGCTGCACGCAGCCGAGCGTGATGAGGTGTAGCCATGGCAGGCGCATGGGTGTGTCTCGTGTCACGAACAGGCCAATCAGGATGCGGGCACCTTCAAGAGGTTCCCAGACCGAGGCCAGCGTGTGCCAGAGGCCTGCCCTGTGGCGCTGCCAGCAGCCTTCCGACTTGCCAAGCGTGCTAGGTGGCGTGACGAGGCCCGATGCAGAGGTGAACGCAGCCTTTTGGCACGCAATGGCCGTGCAGCAGCCTGCGCGGAGTGGCAGTAAAGCAGAGCCTGGCCAGAATATACAGTGCTGAGGCAGAAGTGATGACGCAGCCGGACGAGTTCCCACCAGCTTGCGTGGCTGCAGCCGTTGCAGCAGGAGTTGCGCGAGGAGAAAGAACCCCAGGGGACTTGCTGGTTGACGTGGCCGCCCAATCGTGGGCGCTGGGGATTGGGCCTGAAGAAGCGGGGCGGCCCAGCTGTGGCGTGCTACGCCGCTGTACTAGGGGGTATGATGGAGGAATCACTGCGAGGCATCGAGTACTTGCGTGCGCGGATCAAATTTGACAATGCCACGCAAATGGAGAGTGCGCACGGAATCAGCCTTGAGCAGCATTGGCTTGGCTCGCTATGCGCAGCTGACATCTGGCAAACCAGATCAATTCATAATGGATTTGTTCTTCACATTGCTCGCGAGCAAACAACCTTTTCTGTGTTTGTCAACAGCAACGCGCTTTCCCCGAGATTCAGACAGTCCCAGCTTCCGTTGTTTTTCATGGTTCCATAGATTTGGCCCCCGAGGTCGACCAAAAACAACCGGGGCACGGTTGATGTCCCCGGGGCGCCACTCCATGCAATCCGATTTCAGGTGTGCGCTGCGGCAGGGCGATGGCAGCAGGGCTTGGACCTGCTGCAGGCCTGGCCGTTCGGGGTGCCAAAAAAAATCGCTGCATGGAGCTGGGAGGAACAAAGGTGAACGTCGGATGCCCAAAGAAGGTCTGCTAACAGCCTCTCAGGGAAGATATCCAGTTCTGGCACAGCTGGTCGGACATTTCGGGGTTTCTGACGCTCAGTTTCTAGCCGGCGATACCGATTTACATAGTATTGTTTTGGTATGTGAGCAGTATGGGACATATATCTATGGCTCACAAGAGGGGGTCAGGATCCGGAGTCGAACGTGTGTTCTTTTTATAGGTGCACGTACCAACGAAGGAAAGTATGCAGTTATTGCCTCAGATGTGCCACTTCGATGGCAAGCCCAAATAGCAAGTGGTTAGTAGTCCCGCTTTTCCAACAGTCAAGGTCCCCCTGATAATAAACATTGTTCTCCCAAAATCCAAAAGTTCCCCGTATAAATTCGAGCAGGCCAATTCTAAACCAATAAGGACACCGTGAGAACCATGCGGCAGTACGTTGAGCGCCCGGAATTGCGTGGATTTTCCAGGGAATGAATCTGATTGAGCCTTGCTCGGGTTGATGCGAGCAGGTAAATAGTTGACCGGCCCCCTCTGGTATAAAAGTGCTGGAGGTTCTTCAATTCCAATGTTCAAGGATGTGCGGGCCGGGGCCGCCGCCCTCCTTTCAGTGTTGATTTGTTGTGGCAAGTCTTGGTTTCTGGAGACACATACCGACCGAGTCTAAAACACCATATGAGCAACAGCCCAATTTTACCATCAATAACTTGTTAGAAGGGGATGACCACATGGCTAATAAGTAAGTCATCCACACCTTCAGGCATGGCTTCCAGTCTTTTCAGCCATCCAACTTGCTTTGGCCAACTATGCGGACCCCAGACTGTCCGGCAATACAGAAATGTCGCTAGTGGCATTAGGCCGTATTGGGCCTCTTGGCTCTGCTGCCCTTTTGAAAACAGATCCTATTCCAGGAGGGGGGGTTAAAAGTCCCTAGATTCCTGTTCCGCGTGATTGTTGTTCTCCCCTCAGAAGCAGCAATCAAAAGTTGGAGCTGACCGCACCCCCACCCCACCCTGCTGTGTTTTTGGGACATGTCACTGAGAGAGCTCAGCTTTACCCTTTTCTGGGATTTACTTTCTAACGTTGTTCATTATCGATTTATATAAGTTTTCATTAAAACTGGGGCAGAATCAAACAAGTTGTTTTTGGGTCGGCGGAAGGACATGGGCTTGCACGCCATCGTCCCCAGCGTTGTCACCTTCAGCACCCTGGTCTCTGGAAGCCCCTGGCAGGCCTGTTGGGAACCTCGATAGGGAATGAGTTGGAACCTATCCCCAAAGTTTCTTTGTGGAGGTTCAATCCTGGATGGTTCCCTGGGTGTTCAAGCTGGGCCACGCTACAGAAGAGTGCTGTAAGGCGAGCAAGAGCAGGTGCCGTTGCTAGGTTCGAAACCGTAAGAAGCGGTGTCACGTTTTGTACATCCTAGTTTGAAACGGCAGACTCCGGCCTCACTCCAAGGGATATGCAAATGAGGATGCTTCAACAATTCCACCGCGGTGCCTTTAAGACGGCCACTGTTTTGTGCACTTGTGTGCTTCCGTGCTTCCGTGCTTGTTTGCGTATTTGCGTGCGTGTGCGTGCTTGCGTCCGTGCATGCGTGGGTGGGTGGGTGGGTGGGGTGAGTGGCATGGTGTGGTGTGGTGTGGTGTGGTGTGGTGTTGTGTTGTGTTGTGTTGTGTTGGGTTTGTTTGCGTGTTTGCGTGCTTGCTTGCCTGTTTGTTTGTTTGGTTGCTTGCTTGTTTGTTTGTTTGTTTGTTTGTTTGTTTGATTGTGTTTGTGTCGTGCGTGTGTGATTAGGTTCGCGTATTCGTTGTTGTTGTTTTTTCTTTTGTCGTTTGGGGGGGCTGGTGTGAAAGGGGGCCCATCGCAAACTTGTCCTTTGCAGGGTCCACTCAGACACGAGGCCGCGTTCAATATGTTCAATCAGCGGCAGGCTGCCTTGGCTCTGCTGCAGAACGCAGAAGAGCGGGCCGCGGCTCGGTTTGGTGAGCCAGGGGGCCGTCTCACCCAAAAGGGGCAGGCGTCGGAACTCCAAACTGAAGCCACGCGACACACCTTATGTAATCTCCAAACCCAAGCCACAAAACAAAGATGGCTTACTTATTTGGGGTTTATTTGTTCGATCGCATCCCTCAAGCTGGCCTTTGCCCTTTGTGCGAACAATCTCGTGCGACAGTTGCGTGGAGGCATGATACGTTATCCCGGGCCGGTGGCAAACGTTGTGTGCGCGTATGAATTAGCATACGTGCGAGGGGTTTGATAAAAATCGCACATGTTGGAAAACCGCAGCACCCCCGTCGCGTGGAAAAGAACCAGGTCCTCCTTAAAGAAGCCACAAAAGCAGAATGTTCTTTACACTTTACTCCCGAAAGCCCTTCACAACACGGGGCACGCTGGCAGAGCACGTATCCAGTGACAGCCATTCGCCTTTGCGCGGTCGCGCGCGCGCGCGTCCGTTGAGGTCCTGCCAGACACCATCCTCGTCTGCTCCACGGTGAGCGCCGTGAGCTGCCAGTGGCCTTGGGCGCTGCTCCTGGCGGAGTCGATGCACCTTTGGGCCTTGGCGACTCGGAGCACAACGACGCAAGGGGTAGCCGTCAAGCACAGATACCTTTCGACTTACAAGCGTGTCTCCATTCAGTGTTCAGGGGAACATGCAGGAGGAGAACTCTGTGGAGAATAAAAGACGTCAGTCCGAAGAACTTCCTTCGCCCCCGTTCGCATATCCCTCCCGTGGTTCTCAGAACCCTCTTGTGGCTTGTGCAAGTACATCCTTTACATATTTTAGCTTTTCACCGACCCCTTGGTCGTCCTGATTCCTGGCGGCTTCGCTCGCTCCGGCAAAGTTCGTAAAAGGGATGCCTTTTCCTCAGTCCATAACCCTCCTGCGTTTTCCCTTTGAGCCCACGAAGTTCTTTCCACGACAGGAAGATTGGGAGTTTCTCAAAAAGGACCCATGTGGGTAATGTTAACCCCGGAGTAATAACCCCCTGGTTGATTAATAGGGGGTGTCCCCTTTTGTGGGGATTTATCACTTTTGGAGGGATACCCCCCTAATAATGGACGGGTTTACTAATTCTGGGTCAACATTAGTCAACAGGAAGCCAACAGCAAACCACAAAAGATAGGGAGACACCCATGTTGAGGCCTCGATGCGCCGAGAGGGCTACGTACCGCCAAAAACAAGCAAGGCCAAAAGCAGAGAAACGACGCAAGAGCAGCTGCGAGGGAATCCGGCACTCAACAAGCCTGACATTGTGTTCCAGTCGACTTTTTTTTCGCCACAAGTTGAGTATCAGTGGGAGGTCCTCGGCTTGGCATGCCACTTGAACTGCAGCTGATCCAAAGTCATGCAGCTTGCATCTACAAAAAACACAATCTCCAAAACTCCACAAACACTGGAGCCTCATTCATATCAATTCTTGTATTCCTACTTGTTTGAGTTCCGAATTCACACTAGCATCCAGACGAGCCACAGCCAACCATCCAGCTCGTGCCCGGGTCCAGCAGGCCGTATTCTTGGAGATGGGGGGCCGATGCCATGTCAGTTCCAGAGCGCCAGAGATCTGCATCGCTCGGTTCCTGCCGAAAGATGGTGCATTACCAGATCTGAGTTCGAAGACTTTGTGAAAGAGGTCCATAGAAGATGGGAGTCAAATCAAATCCCGTGCGGTGAGCCCAGGAATTCTTTGCACTGGGATCCTGGTCATGGCCCAAATCTATATGATGTAAATAGCTATGTGGTGAAGCCTGTGACACTGAAAGCTGGAGGTGCCAGCTATGCTTTGATGAAGCATCCTGAAGGTTTGGAGTGTGAGGTCTTTGTATCTCACTCCTGGCACGGAGGAATTTTCCACCTAGGACGGGGAATTCATGCGGCATGGCCCCAGCTCTACCAACGTCACAACCTGTACTGCTGCCTCTTGTCAAATCCACAGAATTTGGACTTGGATGAATTTATTGGTGGAAGTCTGTACGAAAGTGCGTTCGCTTTGGCATTGCAGAAAGCATCACACTTGCTAGTAGTTCCAAATCCTTCCAACGGAATCTACTCGCGGCTTTGGTGTGTATTCGAGGCCTATCTTGGAGCCAAATGGAATAAGATTTATCTATTGCCCGTGGTGCCAGATCGAAAGGAGACCTGCAAATATTGGTTCCGAGAAGTCGGCGTCATTATGTTGTATGGACTTCTTGCGGCAGTTCCAGTGTGGTGGAGTCTGGAATTCTTCGACGGGCGTTCTTCCGGTCTGTACAGCTGGCTGGAATTGATATACCGAGTGCTTTCCTTGCTGGCCCTCCTGATCGTGGTGCCCTGTTGGCACCACTCCTGGTCTTTAGATATGATGAGAGCTTTGGCTTTCATTGGGTGCGTTTTCTTCCTGATGGATGTATATTGGGGTTCAGTTGCGACATCACGGGACGGCTACAGCTGGGTGTCGGTGTTTCTCCACTACGGTTGGTTTTCGAACCTGACTCTCACGAATGCCTCGGTGACCGTCTTGCTTGTTCTCTTGAAGAGCGAGAAAGCTGGCTTCGAAGAGCAGAAGGAGATGATGCAGTTCCACTCCTTGCGTGATTCACATTGTTCAAAATTCGAGGATGAACAACGAATCAGACAGGCCATTGCTGGTGCTGAGGATGAAGTCGAGACTGCGATCAACATTCTGTTGACTGCAGGTGCTTACACAGACAACCTACGGCATTCCTGGGAAAATGGCTTGAACATTGAACGGGCAGGAATGACTGATGTGAAGACAGGGGTGTTGTTCTCTATGCTCGCTTGGTTAATTACTGCACTGGATTTGCTGTCAGACACCAATGTAGGCCACCTGGCGCACCGCAGATATTTTGGATATCTCTGCCTGCTGTACACCGTCTCCGTGTTCGTCATCCCCTTGTCGGTCTGGAGGCTGGAGAAGCAAGGCCCAGACACGGCGGTGTTCACTCTGCAGACTTGGGGCCTCTGGGGTATGTTGTGTTTGCAGGTGCCGATACTGCTTTGCTTTCTACAAGGCTATGATGAAGTGGAGAATGCTCAGCTGCTGGATTTCTTTGATCAACGAGTCCTTGCGACTCTCGACGATCAGACATGGGCAGCATCTGAGCGATTTCCCATCCACATCAGTTGCACCGTCCTGGTCGCTCGCTTGCTTTGCATGATTTCTGCATGGACTATTGTCGGGATGCGCGTAGATTTTTGGAATCGTCTTCGGATATGGCTCAGTCGAACAGCCAGGTGTCGAGACAATGCATCTAGCGGACAGGACAGCGACGATGCCGAACAGTCTTCCCTTCTAGAGTTAGAACATGGTAGTCGTGGACAGGCTTCAAGCTGAGCGGTCAGACAAACAGTCGAACATTCATGATGTGCTCGAAATGAGCTTGGCCAATGAAATCCAATGCCTGGCTGTGCAAAAAATGGCCGCACGACGCAACTTGACATGGCTGTAACTTCACGCGCATCAAATTTGGAAGATGTGATTAACACGACGTGTATGTTCAAGAATTCCGTGCCTTTTGAGTCAGCACTTTGTGTTTGCGCTGCAAGTCTGCCACAAGTCACCATGTCACTTTGCTGCTGAGATTCTGGGGACTCTTTGTGCCTCGATATCAAAAAGGCTTCTGCAGGAAATGCGTTGCAGACCGCGTCAAATTGTTCAATTGATTGCAAGTAGCTTGTAGATCAATCCCCATGTCATGCATGTCCATGTGGGTTTTTACCGGTCCAGTGTTGATTGGTCACGGCCATGCTAGATGACATGAAGCCAAGGGGTAACAAGCGACAAGTGCCTCGATGTGTGTCCTTAACTAGGGGAACCCCGAGAATGGCGATTTTTCATTTTCCTTTTTGGTTTCCCTTTACAACCAAGATAAAGAAGGGTGGCCCTCAAAAACGCCACATCCACCTGAACCTCCAGAGCCTTGACAGAAGTCACGTGCCTTTGGGTTTTGAGGCGCCCAGCCTGGTGGCCTACAACGCCGCTCTCAGCGCATTGGCGGCAGAGCTTTGGGAGAGGGCTCTGGGCTTGTTCAGCAAGCTCAGCTCAGGCGGGGAACCACGGCGTTTGCTTCTGTCAAGTGACGTGTCGGCTTTGCGCTTTTGATTGACTCCCTCACCTTCCAGACCAGGAATGCGGTTGTAAGTGACACAATCTTGGAGGGGCTGCGGAGAGTGAGAGGTCTTAAGACCATCGACAAAGGTCGAAACCTTCAATGGGGGCAGGGTTCCCTTCTCAGTCACCCGTTTGCCATGGCAAGTCTCCGTTCACTGGGTTTTATCCAGGCCTACCAGCCACTTAATAAGTGCCCGCTCCTTCAAGTGATAAAACCCCCTGGGCCACCACCTGGTTACCATGGTTTACCCCACTAAGATTGTTGGCTCCCCTTTAAAGGAATTGGACCAGGGGGTCGTTGTTTTTGCCACAAATGGCCAACCCCGGTCTGGCACAAATGCACTGCGCATGGCAGAATGGCTGCCTTCTATTAGAGGAAGCCACAGCTCTCCATCCAGGGCAAGGTTCGCAGAACGCGTGGGGGGCAGGTGGATGCTAAGGTCTCTCCTGATCTTTGCGACTTTGAAAGATGTCACAACCTGACACCAAGGTCCGACCAGGCTCCCTCCTTCTTGACAACTCCATGTAGCAAAACCTGACCCAATGTTATACAGTTTGCTGCAGCAAACTGGAACCAATGGAGCAATCTGACGCAGGAGGGGCAAGCATGAAAATGGGATACAATGCAATCTGGTGGTATTATGTTGAAGGAAGCCTTCAAGGACGTTTCACCAGGCTTCGATCACGACTCGGTTGCCCAATGTGCAATCCCTTTCAACAAAACCAGGCTTACTGTCCACTTACTCCTTCCCAGTTGCCCAGTGGTGTTTTTTTTCTTTTTTTTTGGGAAGGGTTCCCCTTTCAAGTCAACCAACCAAAAAACGGATGCCTCTTTTTTCCCACTGGGCATCTGAGCCTTTAAGCAAGGGGTTCAAGCCATGTTTGAGACATGTCGAATCAAGCCGCGCCGCAGACCTCCAGCTTGATTCCATTTCCTGCGGCGCCACCATGAGCTCCTTCTCGCCAGCCATGTGGCAGGAGGCGCTGGGTCCCCGCTGGGTTTGGCTTGGAGGGAAGCAGCCAATGGCTGCTTGGAGATTTGGAGACACCAGGAAGACTGGTGGGGCTAGTGTGAGAGGCTAGCGTGAGAAGCGCCTGGCGGTTTGCGCTTGCTACTATGCGCCAGGCGCGCATGCGTCGATGTGTGCCCTGCCGTGTGATCCAATCGGTGCAAACATACTGGAGCTTGTTGCTCCGTGGTGAGCTTGCGTGTTGGAGGACTACAAGTGACGCTACTGCAAGAAAGCACAGAAGAGCCAAGTTGGTGTTGTCGGTTCTGTTGGCAGTCAAGTCTCAATGTTTGTATGGTGCAGTGTGTTAGTCTCAGATTTTGGGTTAGCAGCTTGTGATCCATGCATGGACTTGAACACTGACCAACTTACAATTATTTAAATGGCAATCGCGCCCACCCCGCCGCCAAGTACTCATGATTGATTCACTGGAGAAGCTCCCTTCCTGAATCTGAAACATCACTCAGATAATTGTGCCTGTGAGTTTAGCAGCTTATGTTGCTGTGAAGAATTCAGTGCTTAGATGACCTCGTACATATTTGGACCAGAGAATCGCTCATTTGTTTGCTTGGACCAGGGTTACCTTTCTCCGGCGTCCAAATTTGGCCAAGCTCTAGACTATGTGTCCTGTTCCATGTAGCCCACCTCTGCCCGCATGAGCATGACCTGCAGCCCAAAGATTGTTGACGGCGCATGTTACCTCAGTTTCAGCCAGACATTCGGGCGACAATTCGTCCCCTCCCCCGCCCCAGCGTGGGCTGACTTCCGACCCTTTGCCTGGGGGATCGTGTGATCCCCAATTTCAGAGACTTTTTTCATGGGCTTGCATCCCTCATGATTGGGCGACCTTGGGACCCAAAAGCAACTTGTCAGCCTTCTAACATGGGAATAACATGGAAGTGTGCAGAACTCTTTAGTTCACTTTCCTTGACAGGCGTTTTCCATGTTATGAAGTGTTACTCCCCCCCCCCCCCCGCCTTTGAAGCATCAGGCCGGACTTTGATGATACTTCTTAAAAAGTGCTTAGGGAGCTGTAAGGGAGAGGCTGTCAACAACTCCTCGGTTTGTTGCAAAAGCAAGAGCTCAGCACTGACTTCTGACTCAAAAAAATTGTTTTCAGCTTCGCTTCGTCTTCTTGGCGCGTTCGGTCTGTCTCAAACTGTCTTCTCCGCCGGTGTTTGCGCGGCAAAGGAGGCTGAAAATCACGATTTTGGAGGAGTTTGGGCTGTGAACCGTGCGCCGTTGGGGAGGGAGGGAATGCTCAGGGAGTGCTGAGGGAGGGCTTGTGGAACAGCGCTGGAAATGGCACTTTTGGACCTCAGTCCTCCTCTAAAAGCCCTCAGACGGGACCTAAACTTAGACCCACCTAAATGTAGTATGGCATGGGAGAGCACTTGGTCTGGTGCACGTCTTTCAGGCCTTGGACCTCTTGTCCCTCACTTCGCTGCGGCGGCTGCAGCTCAGCGCTGGAACCCCAGAGCCATGAAGCGGCCTGAGATGCGGGGACGTGGGTCCCATGCGGTGGATGGGCGAAATCCATGTCGCAGCACTTTGAAGCCATGACGTTTGCTCTACTGCTATTGGGTTGGATCTTTAGACTTGAACTTTTTGGACTCCGCTCATATTTCCTTTTAACCAGAAAAAAGTTTAGCTTTTTGCTGGGGGATCTACAGCACCCAAGTTTGTTGGTATCTGCGTTGGGCACTCGAATCCTTCCGTTGGGTTTCTGAACGGTGGTGCGAAATGGATGGATGGATTTCGATTTCAACCATCCACAGGGTTTCGCATGCTTCATCCGTCGGTGCAAAGCGGAAACATAAAACCACTGAATCTGAATCTTCCTCCATTTTGTGATAGAATGGTCAAAATCCCTATCGTACCCCCAGTGAACATCCCAATCCCCACTAAAGTAGGTTCTAAAATGGGTGGTGCACCTACCCCAAAATGGGATCCCATTGGGTTTGACCCACGGCCAGTTGGCTCCTGGGGGCAGAGGTCGTGTCCTACGGCCTGGCCGCCCGTGCTGCGGCCTGGCGCAAATCGCTGGCCGTGCTGCCAGAGCTCCGCGGCTTTTGGGTTCGGGGTGGGTCCAATGTCTGGTCCAGTGTTTGCGTTTATTAAGTCTAAGTGGTGTCCTTTTGTGAGATGTGGTGCGTGTGCTTGATGAAACTATGGACACAACATGATATGCATCGATTGGAAGCTTGCAGCCTCGTTAAGAGACGAGCATTCCCCTATTGGCTCGCGGGGTCCCTCGTTGTTTGGATTCTCAGGATTCGGGTTTCCTTTTTGTTGATGAACATGTTTGGTTGCAGCTTTAAAGATGTGAGAGCACGTGCATACATTTGTGCCGTAGCGATACTTCTGCACATCAGGAGACTAATTAACAATTATTAATACCTGAATTTGGTGGTTTGCCCAGACTTATGTGCAAAGCATGTTTTGCAGGCATGTATTTTCACGGCGTGCGCTGTGGCTTGCGCTTGCTAGACACGTGCATGTCTGGTTCTTCGTGGCGTTGACTTGGCAGCACATTTGCTTGTCAAAGCGACTATTGTTCAATTCTGTCGCTGGCAGGTTGTTCGCGCTAGTTGGACTCCGATCGTTCTGGCTACTCAATGTCAATGTAAATGCTGGTCGGGAATCCCGACAAGTACGCATCGATAGGAAACAAGTCGGGAAAGGATCAGGAAATACTAGGAGGCATGGAGTTGGCGTAGCTTTCCGGCTAGCCGGTATGCTTGAAGTTCCTGTCTTGCTGTGAAAACAATATTGTAGCGCTTCCACTAGGTGCCCCTTCTCCAGGACGCTTATGAGCCACTCTCATGCTCAGAGCAACGCTTTTGCTGCGGTTCTCTCAGACGGTGTTACCAAAAAGTGTTGCTGGCTTAAGCACGGATGAGCTGATGACGTTTCCTCAAGACCTCGCAGGAGCACCACTGCACACCAAGGGCTAAGTCCGGTTATTGGAGCTGTGAATGAGAAAGCTTGTGTCACCTTCCGCCCATGCGGAAGAATACCTACTGAATTTCTCGATGCCATGCAGCGCGCCTCAACATTTCACCACAACCTGGGAATTCGAGAGATTTGGCTTCGAATCCCTCCAGAAATGCGCAGAGTTCCCTCCAGAAACCTGAGGCTTCTGCGCCGGGGCATGAAGGTGGAGTTGGCGACTTGCGGCGCAGCCGCTTGAAGTCATCGGGCAAGGACGGTTCCCGTTGGAACGCACATGGGCAGGAACAAGGCCATGGGTCAAAATCCCATACCCCCAGTCAACATCCCAATCCCCACTAAAATAGGTTCTAAAATGGGTGGTGAATTCACCTACCCCAAAACGGGATCCCATTGGTTTTGACAACCTATATGTCCCAAAGCAAAGGATGCGACTTCCAGCCTTAGGCTTCGATAGGCTTGGCCACCGCTACTTATAGCCTGGCAGATAAATCAACATGTCTGATAGCTTCTCGTCCTTGTTGCATGCCTACCCACACTTGCCGCGCAGGGAGTTGCACATCCAAAAGAGTTGCAAAGTCTGAAGACCAAGCTGACGGAAGCAAATTCCAGATCTTCCCACTCATTTTGAGTGGAACATTGCGCATGGTGCGCAGACTTGTCAAAACGAAGGAAGGCTCATTTGTGGAGATGTAGCCGGAATTGGCAGTCAATCATGCTTGGTGTTTTATTGCCCTCTTCCGCCCACAATCCGTTTCTGCGCTTCTGGGAGTTAAACATCTCCACGCCTGCCATTTTCACCACCAAGCAATGGCCCAAAACGCCCCTTCTCATGTGCAAAGGTACTATCCTCCTGTGAGAAGGCTTCGCAGTGGCGGCAGGCAACTGGGAAGGGGTCGCTCATGAAAGACGCCATGACATTGACTAATATGCTGGTCGTTCACGGATATTGGCGGAATACATTCGCAGCCACACTCGGTGAGTGTAGGCATGAAGCTAGAACGCCCTTAGGCTTCGATGTTATTCAGCTTGCAGCTGGTGGGTTGTGAACTGATTACCGTACATACCGGCGCTCCAACCATTTCCTGGATGGTGGTTTGTTGATCCGGATGGCTCTTTCTCACTTGAGGCGCAAGTGCAGTTGTGTGGCCTCGTGCTGTTGGCTTTGTGCCTCACTCGTCACTGCTTGCATTTCAGCACACATACTTGCGGCATGCATACCCACGGAATTGCCTATGTTGTTAATTAATGCAAATTACAAATATACATGTATATATTAGATTTGTGCTGTCCATCGTTGGAGCTGGAACGTTAACCGAACTGAGCCCGCGCACGAGTGCAGATCTGGAATCCACAACAAGGCATGTCTTCGCCGGTGTCCAAATGCAGGGGTACGGCGTTTCCTATATTTGGCACAGGCGAAGGCTGGTTTGCTTGCAATATGTCTTTCTACTACACATGACATATTTCATGTGATTCCGATGCCGACGACGCGCAGACTCTGGACACCTTGAACCAGCAGCAACAGCACAGGGCTTGGCCGCAGCCCAATGTGGTGGCGTACAGCGCCGCCATTGCCGCTTGCGAGAAGGCGAGAAGCTTCGCGCAGTCGTCAAATCTGGGTGCACTCTAAATGGCTGTGGGTCAAAGAAAGGTACTCAAAATGGAGCACTGGTAAATGGAACCAAGGACTAAAACCTGCAGTCCCCTGGTGGTTTAGTTTTGACCTACAGCCAAATGGTTGGATGCACATGTTGGTTCCCCAAGCGTTGGTTGCAATAATATTGGTTGCGTGCTGCTTCTCTTTTTCCACCAATCGCGGGGTTTTGGAACCACTTGCCAACTTCCATGTTGGAAACAGGGTAGTAGGCTTCTGTGGTACCAAACGTGGTTGGTTGCATTTCGGGCGCCTGAGGATTCCCAGTTCGAACACGGCCATATATCAGTGTGTCGTCGTCATGGAAGCTACCAGGGCATCAACCGAAACCCTTCAAACCTTGGCCTGTCACGTGCTCGGATTAAATGCCTGGCCGTCTCGAATCGAATGCAGCTGTTACATACTGCTAAACCTCAGAAATTTACATCGAGTCGCCAGGCATCAAAGAGACGCACCAGAAAGAAGCCCGATATGGGTTTGTTTGACAACCACCAAAAGGGCACCCTCAAGCCAAGACACATCCATGCTCTGAAGAACTGAAAGTGAATACTATGGACCCGTGCGGCAAAGAAGAGGGTTTGCCCTTAGCCCCCGCCCATGACAAGTTCCCGATCCCTTGTGGGAGCATGCTGAATCGACAGCTCCCAGAGGGTTGCTTTGTACAAATGATTGACACTGATATACAGACATGGCAGAAGTGGCCTGCATCTTTCGGATCCCCGCGTCGAGTGCGGCACATGAAACCGCCGTCGGGCGTGTCGCAGGCCCGGAACTGGCCCATGGCGCTGCATCTCCTGCAGCTTGGGCTGGAGATTTGGCGTTGGGTTGGGGATCACCCCCCCATTGGCACATGGCTGTGGGTCAAAACCAATGGGATCCCATTTTAGGGTAGGTGAATTCACCCTTTTTAGAACCTATTTTAGTGGGGATTGGGATGTTCACTGGGGGTACGGGCTTTTGACCCATGGGCCACATGAGCTTTTCAATCTCATACTAAAATGACCAGTTGTTTTGCTGGTGCTCAGCGGGGAATGAGGGAATGGGGAATGACCCTTATGAACCACCCCTCGTGGTTTCCTTTCAGGGAACTTCTGGGTTCATTCCCACGTTCCCTATCGCACCAGCAAGTCGTAGAGTAGACTCCGCTCTCCTGCAATTCAAGCAACTCAAGCGCACGTAAGCCGCTCTGCACATTCCACGCAACTCACGCGCTTGTGAACTGGGACCCTGTTATTGATGCGAAGCTGAGGCGTTCGATGTCCGAAATCGGAATCCAGCCAGACCTGGTGGCCCTGAACAGCGCTCTGAGCGCCTGCCCCTGGGAGCTTGCGCTGTGCCTAGGCGCGGGCTCCCCCTAATTGCCCAATCGGCCGCGGCTGGGCCCGTGTCTCCGGTTGAAAGTTGGGCCGGAGGCCTCCGAAGCAGTTTGGCTTGTCTTGAAAGTGCAGCTTCTAGTTGGCAGTTGGCGAAAGGGTGAAATTTTCTGATCAGGTCAGGTTGTTGGTTGCTACATGTCGTTCGAGGGTGCCTGGAGAGGCACATTGCTTCCGCGTTTGGAATTCGTGTCATTTCCACTTGGACTCTGACCTCGCATGAATGCCATCACTACGGAAGGCCAATGCGAGTGTCAAGACAAAGCTTTGCCAAACCCGTCTCTCCATCAAATTTTCACTTCACGCTTCAGAAGTCTGGATATTTCTGCTTATGAATCATGAGCTGCCCCCCCCCCCATCCAATGCCCTAGCAGTGATTCAGAAGGCGATTGGAATTGTGCAGCCTCGCAGGAGAAGTGGCCGTGTCACATTCCATGCAGCTGCGCCTTAGCTGCGCTGCGTGTTGTTGTGAGACCATGGAAACCTCAAAGGCCGGAGGGCACAAGGGGCAACTTGATGCATCTCTGAATGCTTGGGATGCGGTTGAGATGCTCAACTGATTTGGTTGGGTGACGTTTGGGGCAACCTCGGCAGACTCATCTACCACAATGGCGCTATGAAATTTCCACAAACATGATCCAAGATCCAATCTCTGGAGTCTGAGCGAAGCCATCCAGCAAGAATCATGATCATAGGCACAAAGGCCTCTAGGGGCGTGGGGTGCATCTGTCAAAGTCAAAGAGTCGGGATCCTCGCAACCCACGGACCAACATGGCCAGTCAAAAAGGGCAACCTGGTTTCTGAGGACCTTGCTATTTTGCGACCGTTCTTTGTTTTTTGGTGGTTTCGGCTGCTTTCTTGGCGTTTTGGAAGTTTGAAGCTTCTCAGCAGTTCCTGCTGGTTTCTGCTGCTTTCTTGGTGGCTTCTGGTTTCTGCAGGTGTCTTTCTGCAAGTCTTCGTGGCTGCCGACTGCCGCGGTGTGCGTTTTTCGTGTTTTTTTCTGCGAGGAACACCGTCAGCTACAACATCCTGCTCAGCGCTTTGAGCGTGGGCCAGAGCTTCTCTCAGTCTCGGGAGCTGGAGGCAGGCCATGGCACAGCTTCGTCCTGTGGATGGTCGCGACATCCATTTCGCACCACCTAAGAAACCATGGGAAACCATTGTTTGCTGGTATTTACAGGGGAACATGGAGAAATGATTCCCCTGCAAATCCCAAACCATTGTTTGCTGGTATTTACAGGGGAAGCATCATTCCAGGGTGTCTGAGTGGTGCGAAATGGTTTTCGTCCATGCGGACCCCAAAACCGGGGTTGGTGTGATTTCGGTTTGGGTATGTCGTGGTTGGGACGGATCCTCATGCTCATTGTAACATGTAAGGCTGAGCTCAAGTGGGAGTAAAAAAGATCTCTGATTCGCCCTTGATGATGAAGGTTGCTTACTGCTTTTTGTAATTCAATTTTGTAAACAAAGAATGTTCCTTACAGTAGTTAGGTGTTCGAATGGGGCAAGCAGTGGCCATGACATTTCGCTTCCGAGACCCCTCAACTTTGGTACACTCAGCAGGCTTTTCGCTGATGAGGGTCAGCAAGCCGTAAACATTTAGACCTGAAAACAATTTCCGTGATTTACGGGGAACAACCAACTCGGAACCGGAACCGAGTCAGAAAACCACACATCCTGTCAAGAGAGTTTCGTAAACGAGAACGTCGAGACTCGCCAAGCAAACCGTGGCCAGCTGCTTTGCCCGAGGGCGAGGGAGGTTTCCTCACATCATTTGAGAGACCTACCTGGAGGTAATCCGCAATGCAATGCAACCTTCTTCAGTTTGTTCAGGCTTCGCGGTAGTGAGAAGCAGAATTGCGTTCGTGTCCCAAAAAGAGGCAGGATTCTGACACAGATCATCTTGGCCAAGGTGCTTCTCGGGATCCGTGAGACACCGAGATATCATCATGTGACTGCGATTTGGACTAAATTGTGGAGTGCAACAAAACGACTGAAAGGCTTTGGCCGCCTCACAAAACACTGAAAGAGGCTCGAATCCAATTTGGTCCCTGCGATCCTGGGGGGCGCTCCGGAGTTTTGTCATCCAATACTGTGGGTGGACGAAATCCTGCGCCACTTGGAATAGATGGACCCCCATAAATAATGGCATAAACCACCAATCCCAACTGGTGCGAAGCGGATTTCGTCCACCCACCCTATCATTCAAGCAAAGGTGGTTCGGTCATCCCTGTGATGCCCCTTGAGGTGCTGGAGGACATGCGGCGCAGTCTGCTGCAGCCGGATGTCGTCACCTACAACACCCTGCTGAGTGCCACCTTGCGGCGGGCGGACTGGCAAGCGGCCTGCGGGTATTTGGAAGAGATGCCACAGGCGGGGGGTGGCCTTGAAATTTGGGTACCGCCAGGAAGGATGGGGTTCCCTCCCTTTGAAGAAACCAACAAAGGGTACGGATAAAGATAAGCCGCCAGAATCATGCTGTTGTTGTTGAGCACGTTCACCACTCCGCAGAAATTGAAATTGAATGCAGACGCCGCTTTCCAGATGACTGGCATATGACTAGCTTTCTCGAAAGCCTACTCGTTTCCGTTTCGGGGGCAGGCGCAATTGTAGAAAGTAGCTGGGATCTTTTGCTTTTGGTCAGCCGCATTCCTGTGGCTATGGAGATACTTGCTTTCAATAAGATATTATAATATATATATATATATATATATTATACATAAATATATATATATATATATGTATATATATATATATATACATATGTTTTCCTATGAGGTGTGTTCTCAAGAGTACACGAGTACCTTGGTTGGCTTTCTGGAAGCCTACCAACCGGGGAATCAGAAGTGCCGAAGCTCCCGAGCGCGGCTCCTGTCAGGTGCTCCTCGCGCCGGACGAGGTTTCCTTTGCCACCGCCTTGGCCACTTGCGACCAGGCGTGCGCGATCGCGCGATCGGAGGGTTGAGCGAGGTAGTCGTAGATCTTCAGGGCCTGGAGACCCGGGCGAGTTCGGTCAGGGGCGTGAAAGCCAGATTGCAGAGCTTCGCTTGATGCCCTAGCCTCAAACAGCCTTCCAGACTTTCTGGGCGTTTGCTACCCACTTACCTCGCCTGGAGATATGTTTGATCCTATGCCCTCCAGGCAAAGCAGTGGCAAGTCGCTTTGCGCCTTCTGGCGCAGATGCGGCGACAGCGCCTGGCACCAGAGCGCGCTGAGGAATCGGCGCTGGCAGCCTGTGCACCGCGGCTAACGCGGGTAGCGCGCTGCGCTCCATGAAGTTGGAAAGTAGCGTTGTTGCAACAACATCATTGGGCTTCGTTGCCAAAAGGAGAATGCCGGAGTTGTTTCTTGACAAACTTTGTTTGTTGACAAACCCCTGTAGGAATAGGTTCTTTTTCGGTGTAGTTCTGCCAGGAACTTGCAATCTTCAGGAGCCCAGCAGCCCCAGGAAGCCCCAGGCAGCCCAAATGATGGGAACGGGGCTTGACCTGATTTCCCTAAAATAATAATAAAAATAATAATAATAATACTAATAATAATAATACTAGATAATTCCCCCCCCCAAAAAAAAAAAATATCAACGGCCGTTTGTTTTCCCAGAGCTGCTTCGCCTGGCCACGTCCGAGGAGCGCGCCGGCCAGTGGCAAAGAACCCTGGCCCTCGCAAGCCCGCGCAGCATCCGCGGCTTGAACACGGCCCTCAGGGCTGCAGGCGGGAATCGCTTAGTGTAACGGCTGCAGCAACCGGCATTGGCCTTGTTGGTACTATTTGAGGAACCTAAATGGAACCACCATGAAAGTTACGCTTGAGGAAGCCAGGCTTGCTTTTTGTTCACCAGGAGCGGGGAAACAAATGTCAAAGTTGACTGGACACCTTTGTGGTCTTCCATGGATGGTGTAGCATCAGAGTTGTTACATCATGCTCTTGCAGGCAATTGTACATCGACGTGCAACACCATCCTCAAGCATCATTGCCATTTTTAGGAGTGGCTTCCTCTCGCGGATTCGCACCCTCAACAGTTTCTTTGGTGCATGTTGCTTGGATGTTAAGACTTTGACTTTTTGCCAACTGATGGGTTTTCTGTATTTAACCACTAAAAGTGAAGCCTTGCTGCAGGGGAGCAGATTTCGCAAGCCAGGTTTTAATCAAGATCCATACTCGCGGTCTGACTTCACAGGGGCTAGGACTGCACTCCCAGGTGAATTGCCATCGGGGTGTTTGCCCGGGATTCCAGGCCCATGCTCAGGGATTGGCGCAAGTTGTAGATATCAACATCCATTCGGAGTCCTGTCGGTTTTTCGCCTGAAAGAATTTACGGCACTGAATCTGTAACGCAAAATAAACATGGTCTTGACCGATCGGATTTTCTGTCAGTGTTTGCGAAACATGAAGCTTGCACTTGGGCTGGACGTTCAGACCAATGTCAAGAGGGGATCGGGCGGGCTCCCCCTTTTCACGGCTGTTCCCTATATGAAGCAGTGAACAGGAGTCTAACAAGCCAGAACTGTCATAGGGCATAGGTCTCACTTTTTTGCCATGAAGAGCAGCCACGAAGAGTCTGGATGTCGATTGAAGGGGGGTATCAATCTGTAATCTGTAAGAGTTGCACCAAACCCCTTCCACTCTTTTGAACGCACGCATGTTTGTACCAACAAGCCTTGAATAACTTGGCCGCTGCTTGCATTATAGGTTTAAGTGAGAGGTGAAAAAGTGCCATATCCTTACATGTTTCAAGTTTCACATGGACCAGACTCAAACCCCATGCCATTCTCAGCGGGTTTTTTTTGAGGTCCGCCCATTTTGGACCCAGGGAAATCCCACAGATCCTGAACCCAGGTCCAAGCACATTCTAGGGAGGTACTTAGGGGCCCTTTTTACCCCCCAAAAGCTATCAGGAGGTACTTGGAGCCTCTGATCCCTTCGCCTTCCCCAGGCCAGGCGCTGCTCTGGGCGCTGCCGCTGCTGCTCTTGGCCCGCGCGGCACCGCCGCCGGACGCCAAGTCCTTCGCGGCGCTGGCGGAGAGCGCGGAAGCGGCCCAGGCGGGCGGCCGCGGGACGAGAGATTTCTCACAGATCGAAATCCGTCGCAAGTACCAAGGTGTCCAACTAGTAGACATGTACCCTGAAAACCCGCCAAAACGGCCAGGTGCCGACAAGTCTCCTTTCAGGGTAGCCCTGTGTTGGCATCTCATGTCAGCTTTTTTTGGGCGGGGAGCTGTGGGTTGCCAGGTGGAGCTTCTGCCTCGGTGGCTGCACCACCTACACACCGCAGCTGCCCAAAACCTGAGCCGGGACCCAAAGAACTTCGTGCGGCAGCTGCGGTTGCCTCACAGTTTTCTTCCACTTGACACATGCCTGGAACGCTTGGTGCCGGCTCGCGGGTTTCAGCTGCGTCTCTGTGCATCGAGCTGCTTTGCATAGCCTTTTAGGCTTCAAGGCGCCTTGCGCCAGATGTCTGAGCAGAAGTTTGACTGTCGAGGGAGAATAGTCAAACCACAATTGTTTCCCAGATCCTCGCGAGTGGTTTCGAAGGCGGTTTGCTAGGCGTCATCAGGCAAATCCACTGGCAGAATCCTGCTCCTTCGAGCACTTAAGTGACCACTCAAGCGCCTTCAGCTTGGGGAAGCACCATATAGCCATAGCCACACTAGAAGCGATGTCGGAAAGCCTGTCCAGCTTTTACGCCGGCAGCCAAGCCGCACTTGGCAAAGGGCAGTGCATGAGCTAGTTGCTGGTATTTGGTGAACCCCAAGTTCGTTGTGTCAATAAGGCCCCGACCAATCAAAAGTGTTCCGGGTTCAGTGAGGGGTTAAGAATTACTCGTGTTGGAGCGATGGTCCGAGCGTTGGAATGAGTGTTTTTTTGTTTTTTCATTTGTTGGTGTTTCGTCGTGCCCAAGCATTGAAATACAGGTACGAACTCAAGATCATGGTGTCAATCGTGCAGATCCGCTTTCCCTCCAACAACTATGCAAGCGGCACTGGTGTGCATTTCCAAACACACATGCCCTCCTATCCACTAACATGGTGCCTGACAGAACACCTCCACGGCAGGCGTTGGAATGCAACCGACCTGCCACTTGACGAGAAACAGTTCTGTGCACCTCACTTTGTCTTGCACGTCTGATTCCGATGTCTTACTTGTTATGTTTCTTTGGCGTCCTTTTTTGAGACAGGAGTTTCTATCAGTCGGCGATCCTCGTTCTCGCTTCTTTCATAGGACTTCCTTGGAGCCCTTTTGTCAGGAAGGGGCTACATTTTCTCAAGGTGCTCATGCTCTGAGCACTTCTGCACCTTCTCCCCCCAGGTATCGAGTTCTGGCTGTGGGTCAAAACCAATGGTACCATTTTGGGGTAGGTGCACCACCCATTTTAGTGGGGATTGGGATCATTGGGGGTACGATTTGGATTTTGACCCATGGCCTTCTCTTTCTGCCACTTCCCAATTCCTTTTGCTGCGGACAGTCGTTGTCTCCGGGTCGAGAAGCGAAGCCACGTGGAGCGGTCAAGCGTTCGATGCCTCGAGTCCCATTCCTCGAGGCAAGAACGTGCTGGTGACCGGGGCCACGGGCTTTGTGGGCAAGGTGCTGCTCGCGAAGCTGCTCCGGGAGTTTCAGGACTGCACACTGATCGCAAAGTAAGAAATATATATCTATAGACAGAATATATATATATATCTATTGTATTATGCATAGCTATCTCTCTCTCTCTCTATATATACAGATATAGATATATACATGTATGCACATATTTATTTATATATATATATGGACATATTGTATATGGGTGTCCTTTCTGAGATTGGTTTAGAGGCAGTTTGGGACCCTTCGGTGGATATCATTGAGGTTTATATCCACCAGCTTCCCTATTGAAATGGTTTTTGGAAGGGGGGGTGGCATTGCAGAAGTCTTCCAAGGCACCATCTACGTCCTGGTGCGGTCCACTTCGAAGCTCACCTCCCAGGCTTGCGCGCACATGGAGTCTCTCGCGGTTTGACCGGCAGTCCCTGCCATGTCTGATGCAGCGAAGAGACCGGGAAATTGGGATGTACGAAGATGAAGGGTGGTCTCATGTATCCCATGGACCCCAACAAGATGATGCTGACCCCATCTTCATCAACCTCCAGTTTATGGCTAGGGGGTGTGTTTTTGTGGGTTTCGTGGGGAATCAAAGCACTTTTAAGAGGGGAACACACACACCCCCACACCCTGACTGGGGGCTGATTCATATGGGGGTCAACAAACTAGGTGGTTGCCATGGGAAGGCTCTCCACAAAATGGGCGCAGGCTTGGGGAAACACAAAAATGGGTGGGCTTGCTCGGGGTTCCCTCCAAAACCCCAAAACGGGGTTCCCTCAAAAACGACACACTTTAGTGAAATAGGGAATATGTTGGTTGATTTATGTAGGGAATGTTCTTTGTAGCACTTTGCCACATCCCACGCCCAACGCCCGTCGTTGCGAACCGCGCCAGGCGCGCCTGGATCAACTCCTCGCCTCCCCGGCCTTCGGCGCTTCCGGCGCGGAAGCCGCGCTGAAGGCTTCGCAGCTGGTGGCGGTGGACGGGGACCTGGAGACATGGCCGGACGAAACGCCGGAGGTGTCCAGGTGATTTCGTGGTTCGACTTTTCCCTTTGAGAAAGGTTCCGAAAGTTCGGAAAAAGGGACTTTTATGTTTCGTGTGGGATTCCCTCGACTTCCTGTGAACAAGTTGAGGAAGGTTGACAAGTGGGACGTTTGGTGCATCATGTTCCATGATTGGGGGTCAGATTGCTGCCAAGGAGAGAGACTACTTGGGCCTCGGCCAGGGAGACTTGGCGTGGTTTTACGCCGGCGGTAGGGTGGCTGAGGGCGCCTTCTCACAAGGAGGGACCCCATCCAGGTAATTACACTCCTCCTTATTCCTTTCGAAACCCTCCAAAAAATGGGGGGGGGTCCCAATTTTGAGACAGATGTGGCAGCCTCAAAAGGCAGGGGGCATGTGGCCATCCTTCTTATGGACCGGATAGATCCTTTCGAGGGGGGCGGCATCCCGAGCAGACAAAAGGGGACTTCCATGTTTGGCCAGTTTCTGCAGAAGCATTCTTCTGCAGAAGCTAGTCTGGCTCCCAAAAATGCCACCCGAAACGACGTGTGTCCCCCAAACACGAGCCATACGACGAGGATATGATGAGCTGGCCGCCAAGCTGGATGTGGTGCTGCACTGCGCGGTGCGCCTCGGGATTTGGGATCGGAGCCTCGTTGTACCATCCCTCCAATCACGGAAGCAGACGATCAGAGGGTTTGGGAAGACGGCTTTCCTGTTGGGAAAGCCCCTTGTCCACTGCCATGATTGGTTAAAAGGGGTACTGCCCCCAAAGGAAAATTGATATGGAACCCACAAAAGGGGTTCCTCAAAGGAGGTTCATCAATTTTTGCCAGAAGGACAGGTAGAGAAACGGGGCTTCATCATCCAAAGGCTAAAGCGGTCAAGACAGGTGGGGTCTTCGGAATGTTACATTCAGGCTTGGCAGAGGCGCCTTTGAACCTGACTTGCCAGAAAGGGACTTCTCAGTCAGCAGCGTCGTGCATCAAGTGCATGCCCACGTGAGGT
Source organism: Effrenium voratum (assembly GCA_963377175.1). NCBI lineage: Eukaryota > Dinophyceae > Suessiales > Symbiodiniaceae > Effrenium > Effrenium voratum. The sequence continues at coordinate 568,503 of CAUJNA010003274.1, forward strand.
GGCAATGTCAATCTCCTTCCTGTGCCCACAGTCTGTCCGACACCTGTTGTGCATGAGGGCATCTCCTGTTGACAGCATGTCCTTCACTGGTGGTCGCGCTCTCTCTTTCGCTCTGAGCAATCCACGCTGAGCGCGAAGCATGCTCCATGGTGGTGGAGCACGTGTTCATGGTTTCTTGAATATCCTATCTTGATCTCGCTGGCTTCTTCCATTCACAGGTGCTACTAGCTGATTTCATTGCTAGATGCGCAGAGGGATGAGCGACGAGAGTCTTTTCCAATTGACTGGAAGCAACATGCACTAAGCGGCGCTCTTGAAAATAGGTCGGCTCAAAGGGCAAGTTGCAATGTCTGCATTTTCCTGCAGCCTCACGCGCCAGAAGCTGTTGTTTCAACCCAGGCCCCCGCTCTCTCTCCAATGCCCTCATTGAAAGTACAAGTAGGGTTGGGCCAAGCTATCCCCTCGTTTCCTTTCTTTTCCCAGGGATTTCCCTTCGAAGCCAACCAACAAAAGGTTCTTTGTCCCTTTCTCTCCATAGAAATCCACCTGCGCTCATCATTTGGCCAAACCATGTCCACATTGGTGCCATTCCTTGTTTCCTTCCTTGGCCGGGGTTCCCCACCTGCGGCAGGCGCTGGTGGACTGGGGTGCGCCGCTGCACCAGTCCATGCGCTGCAACGCCCTGGGCTCCTGGAAGATGGCGCAGCTGGCGAAAGCCGCGCGGCGGCGGCACGGCAAGCCTTGCCGGCTGGTGTGCCGCGGATGAACGGGGGTCCCTGTATTTCCCTTTTGTGCGGTTTTAAACCTCACCTTTTTGGCCCATGAAAGGTGAGTGTCCCTTTGGTGGGGGTGATGTGTTAAGGGGAAATATAGGGAGCCCTGATGAACGGGGAGCTTGGTAGAAGGGGAAGGGTCTATGTAAGAAGTTTTAGCACATAAAGCTGTAGTGGATCAGGAGAGCTCGAGCAAAGGAATTGGTTGTGTTATGAACAAACAGCGTATTTTGAATGTTGACAAATGGTAACGCCGGATTGGGAACCCTCCCCTCCCCCTAGAAGGTCAAACCGTATATATATATATATATATTATAAGTATATAAGTCGCGGTTCTGGGGGAGAAGGTGGCCCGGAATCTCAAGGTTGGGAGCGGATGGATGCATAAATCAATTGTTTTGTTGCGGGAAATAGTTCTGCCGGACTCGCCGGAGCAATCAGGGGTTGTCATTGTCCCCCCAGAGGTCCGCGTCAGAGTTGAGAATCATCTAGTATTGAACCCTGCAAGCGCCTTGGCAATCGCTGCGATTGATTAATCCAATGTGAGTAATATAGTTTTTCCCGGTAGGACCAAACCACCCCGCAAGGGAGCCAAAACGGAAGAGGAAGACAGGAGGGTTCCAGGCAGGTGGGGAGGTGGAGCACATCTCAATGGTGTTGGCGACGCTCCTTGGGGCCAAGAGGGCTGAACTGAGCCCTGAATCCACCCCAACCCCACCAAAATCCCGCCTCTTATCCCGACCTCAAAGAACCCCCTAAATCCAAGTGAGCAGTGCCCAGTAGGTGGTTCCACGTTCCACCACTTTTGGGAGATTCTAGTCGACCTCTGTAAACCATTACTGAAACATTTGACTGTAGTCAGAACCTGTGTATCCCAGATTTTGAGCTTCCACATGTTGGGTCCCATTTTGTCCATGGCCGCTACACACCGCGAGGTGTGTCTCCACGGCCTGGGTCCACGGCAAGTCCTCGGGCCGCTGCGCGGAGCTGCCCCCCGGCGCCACCGGCGGCGCCGCCGCGTCGGGCGGCGCCGCGTCGGGCGGATCCGCGGAGCCCTGGGCGGAGCTGGCGGCCACGGAGACGCGGCTCGCGGAGCTGCAGCGAGAGGCGCCCGCCAGGCGCGGGGTGCGCGCGCGAGTCGGGCGTGAGACCGAGGGCCTGGGGCGTTTGGAGGCTGGTTGTTGGGGGGTACACCATTCGCTGTTTTTGTTTTGTGTTCTAAGGAAATCGGTGTCTGGCATGTTGGTACACTGTTGTGTTTTGTTTCTGGTATTTTTGGTAAGAGGAAAGTCAAGAGGGAATGGCTAGTACAAGTAGGTGGGTCTCATGTTTTTGGTGTTTCAAGGGGGAAACCACAGGGGACCAAGCATTTGGGGTGGGAAGTTGGTCAAGGATTTCCCGGAATCTGGCGGGGCAGTGCTCCATGAGCAGGTCCGAGGGACCTCGTTTGTTGAATTTGAAAGTGCTTGAAGGGGCTGGGTTCCCCAAATGAGTTGGTAGGGATTCTGTTATAGTTTCGACACAGAGGTCACCAAGAACTGGGGTGTCACCACATGTTGTATTTTTCTTGGAGTCACCAAGAACTGGGGTGACGCAATCGTCCTGTGCACTTAGATCCGGCCAAGGGGAATGGCCTAAGTAGATGATGCTTGGTGTTTTTGCTAGGTCCAAAGGTTGCCTTAAGCCTCAGTACAACACTCTCAACGCTTCCTCTGGAGCTCCCCCGCCTTACCCCTTGCTGCAATAGGCGTGAACGCATGGATGCTTCAACTTGTTTCGGTTGGTGTTAGCGGGAAACCAGACGGCGTCGAAACGCCAACAGTTGCCCCTGCAGCCAGGCGCGAGGCTTTCTTGTCAGAGGCGCAAAGGCGCCTTGGGCCCAGCGCAGATGCTGCCGCCCTGGGGGAAATGGCGGAGGAGATGGGGCGGAAGTGGCTGGATGCCGAACCTTGGCCGAAGATGTGAAAAGCTGCGAGTCGTCAATCTGAGAATCCTGCACAGCGATGTAATGGTTTGGGCATCCATAGAATTGTAGTTATGTTTTCCATGCATTAGATGTATCCGCACTGATTTGATGCGTGCATGAGCTCGTCACGCAGATCCTTGCCTCTGACCTCGGCAGCATTTGCATCGCACACGTGAAGCTGAATAGAACTCATGGTGCAATCGGTCTTTAGAAGCCTCTTGTTCACACAGGGTGCCAACACACATCCTAGATGTGACTCTTTCAGGCGTTTCTTTGATGCTTGATATCCGTCGACCTGTCTAGAGACCCACTCGAACACATGCATGAGTCATGCTTAAGCCAATTAGTGCGCCCACTTCGATGGCAGCAAAGACTACCAGGTTTCTGACTTGCCTTCGAGCTTGCGAAATACCGGTAAGGCCAAGAACCTCGTGGTTTTACTCGGTGCTTTTTGCGGCTGATTGGTTGATTGGCTGGCTGGCTGGCTGGCTGGCTGGCTGGCTGGTTGACTGTTAGTAATTTGTTTTGTCCATGCCTCACGTTGTACGCGGATTCAACAGCCCAACAACCGAAGCAGCCAGCCCAACAGCCCAACAGAACAGCCCAACAGCCCAGCAAAAGATGCTGATGACTCACGTTGCATCGCGCCATGCTCGGTTGATTTCCTCAGGAAATGGCGGAGTGGGGCGTGCAGAGAGCACGCCAGAAGGGCTGGTGGGATGGATATACCTTCTCCAAGGCGGGGTTTGGGCTCCGTTTCGGCTCGTTTCGGTCTCACATGGTGGCACTGTCTAAAGGAAGTTGCCAAAAAGGAGATGTCATACACCCAAGACCCTGGCTCCTATTTGGATGGTGTGTCTCAAAATTTCGGGGGCCTCCAAATACTTTCTTCTCCAACCCTTTCTGCACGGGGCTCGATTTTTTCCGCGGCTTTTCCGGCCTTTTCCTAGGCCATGGTTCAAAACCAATGGGATCCCATTTTGGGATAGGTGAATTCACCACCCATTTTAGAGCATATTTTTGTGGTTGGATCGGGATGTTCACTGGGACGATTTGGGTTTTGACCCATGACCACACCCCTGTACAAGGCAAGAATCATCATAACCAGTGGTTTAAACATGTTTCAACCAATGGGTGGCCCCACCCTATTTTCCGCTTCTCCTAGGCCATGGGGGAGATGCTGGTGGCTGAGACCCAGCAAGATGAGCCCTTCGCCATCGTGCGGCCCTCCGGGGTGGTGTCTGCGGTGTCGGAGCCGCTGCCCGGGTGGGTGGACGCCTACTTGCTGGCGCCTGGGACTTCATGAAACCGGTTGATCAATATCCCACTTTTGGCCCCCAGTTCTGACCATGGGCAACTACTTCCACTTGGTGAAAGCATCTTTTTTGGTGGTCCTTTTGATCAACCCCTGTTTTTGTCTTTTTGGTGGTTTCAATTATCACCTTGCTTCACTCGCCAGGTTTCACCCGCATTCTTTTGTAAGCCATTTGTTTTCACACGATTCAGGGTTGCAGTTGGAAACTTTTGACCGCGGGCAAGCATGACTTTACGCAAACCGCAGCTTTCGTGTGGTCAGGGTTCGGTTTGGAGTTCACGGATCAACACAGCCCTTGATTGGTAGTCATACTGAAAGACTGGATTGAATCCCCACAAAGCGACTCCTTGCAGGTGTTCTGAGCCACCTCAGCGACACTTGGCAATTCACTGCCCTACACCTGAAGATCTATGTTTTGAGGCTCCCTTATCTCATGGAAAGTCAGACAACTCCTTTTCAGAGACCCGGGCTTCCCTTCATCATAGGTTTATCAGGATGGCAAAATATCAAAACCCACCCACCCAAGCAAACAAACAAGCAAAAATAAGCAAACAAACAAACGAGAAGCAAACAAACAAGCAAACAAAGAGATGCTGCCTTGCGTCTGCACTTTCAGGTGGAGCCCCTCATCGAAGGCGTGGGCAGAGGCCAAATTACCGAGTTCCCTGGCCGAGCCAACTGCGTCATCGACTGCGTGCCGGTGGCTCGGTGACAGAATGCTGGGATCTTCCAGAGGTTGCCACCCAGGAGCACATGAATGTGCTTTGTGTGGTTGTTTCTGGCCATGGGTGGGCGTTGGTGGGCGGGCGGTGTTGGTGCGTGTTTCTTCTTTTGAGTGCCCTCTGCAAACGGCGCTGGAGCGGACGCGTCTCTGGCTCAGGTAGACTATGTGTGCAATGTCATCATTGCGGCGGCCCGTACATCCCACGAAGGCCGCGTGCGATCTGTTTGGCCTGGCATGTAGTTTAGATAGTCATCGAGCTCCGAATGAACATGTCGGCAGAAGTGGGTTGGCAGGCTGTTGCATCTCACTCTCTGTGTGTGCGTGCGCATTTGTTGTGCCAGCCGCTCAGCGTATTTTTAGTGCCCTCCAATGACGGGCACTTGACGTGTTTTAGAATCGAGGGCACTTAAGGCCGTGTCGGTGGCCTAAGTGACCCTTTGATTCGTTTGCTAAGTGCCCTTTTTGGCTTGATAGGGGTTGGGATTCTGTTGAAATCGAACAGCTACCCGTGTCGAAGTGTGACGGCGGAAAGCCCTGAACATGGCGTTTTCAAAGCGTGTCATTTGAGTGTCAGCGGGGGTGCGAATCGAGGTCACTTCCCCCCTTGGAAAAGATCACGTACGCAAGTGTTGGTCCCCCCTGCGTGAGTGTCATTCGCGTGTCGCTGCGGCTCGATTTGCCCAGCGTCGGTCCCCCCCCCGTGTGAGTGTCATTCGCATTCACGTGTCGCTGCGGCGCGATTTGCCCGGACTGAGGAGGAATATGCTGGGGAGGGCAACCCCGAGGGTCTAAGTGCCCTTTAAATGGCTTGAGTGACCTTTTTGATTTAGGACTAAGTGCCCTTATTTTCAAACTGGATCATAGCACCCAAAAAATGAATCGAGGGCACCGCAAAGACGCTGGCCATCCGGTGTGTTGTTTGTTTAGCGTTGGCTTGATCGACATGTTTATGTTTGTGTCATGTTACGTGTGTTATTGCGTTTGTGGGTTTGCATAGTTGCGTGCTTGTGTGTTTGTCTGTTTTCGTGTTTGCGTGTTTGCGTTTTTGCATCTTGCCGTCTTTCCGTGTTTCCGTGTTTCCATTTTCGCCTGTCCTGTTTCCGTGCTTGCCCGTTTGCCTGTGTGTGTTTTTGCGTGTTGGATGTCATTCATGTTCGATGTCATACGTCGCATAGGTTGTTGAAAGTGTGATGACGAGTTGAGAGGCCTCTCAGTGCAATGTTCTACTCTTCTGGCTTTGCCGGCGCTTCAGACGAGGGCTTGAATACGTTCAGAGATGAGGGCTGTCACAAGCACATCTTCTTGTTTGCACAGAGGTATTGGCACAAGACCAAAAACTGCCGAGCACTGCAATATCAATGGGCTATGTCCCTTTCAAGCCAAATAAAAGGGGGCATTTTACCAAAACAAAGCAGGCCTATGAAGCCATCCGCGTGAGGTTTGGATTTTTCAGCCCCAAGGACCTTACCGGCCAGGCGCAAAGGTCTTCCAGTGCGCTTCTGGGGACGTCCATCCCAACACCTTGGGGGAGATCGAGGAGGGGAATGGTGCGATTCTTGCGACCTAAGGAGCTAGGGCTAAACCGAGCTCACTTATGTCCGTTTCTTGAAATCCCTGAATTCCAGTCGGTGAAGTGTGATTTAGCCAGAATGGAAGGGACAAGGTGGGGCAGGGGGTGCAGCATCGTTCACCTGGTGAGTCTGTTCCTGGACATCTGAAAGACCACTTTGCTGCTTCGGCAATGCTTGCCATTTGCTCAAGAGTAAAGTGCGGTCCAAAACTTGGATTATGCCCTGCAAAAACATCCCGGACCCTTTCAAGAAGGGCAACATAGCAAAATGCAATTCAAATTCTGCGAGCCAAGCCATTTTCCCCTTGTCAGGCAACCTGGCGGAAGTATTTCCGGAGCCAGCCGATGCTGGACAACCAGGGCAAGCCCGTCCACGTGCAGCCGGCCTTTCGCCTGGAGGGGGGAAGCATCGTGGAATGCGCAGTTTATCCAAAGTCACCAGCAAGGGCTCTCAGACAATTTGCTTTCAGAAAGGCGCAAATTGGTCCTGAGTGGTGTTTGCAGAAAGCGTTGCTGACGACGTTTGCGAACGTTGCAGACCCGCATTCTCCCCAATGGCCACATTGTTGAAGCAAGATGCCAGGGCAGGAAACCCGCAAAGCAAGGCTAAGATGTTCCCAGTGACCTTGCAGCTCAGCGTCAGTGAATGCGCTTTGTTTTCAAAAAGTGGTGCTCGCGCGGGCCTCGGAGCCATAATTCCATTGGACAAAATCCGACGTCGCAAAGCCTTGGAGCTGCGATGGGAAAGCTGAGAATCAGCTTCAGGATTGAGCGGTTCCTCTGGGGCACGACTTGGTTGGGGGCATCGTTTTGGTCGGTCCACCTGTTTCAATTTTGACGTCACTGTGACCGCAGACATAATACCGAACATGGCCAATAATCTCTATGCCAACTCTTTATACAGCTCATAGCTGTTCAGCCCCCTGATGATTGAAAGCAGAATGACAATCATGTTGCTTGATCGAGCCATTATAGAACAAACATGGAATTGCGTGTTTGCATGATGATGCGTTTGCGGAGACTGTTTGCATGGAACGAAGGTCCGACTGAAAACAGTCGTTGAACGCCAAACCATGGACCCGGCCCATCAGTTACCCACCTAGATGTGTCGTCCTTGCTGTCTGGAAGAGGTACGGGAGAAGTCCCACCTTTTACATTGTTTAGGCGATCCCTGGTCGATGAGAATTGCATTGGCTGGACGATATCCTGTCTTCCTACAAACCCGACCTCCTGCAAGGGTACCCATGCTTGCTTGATTGCTTCTTGCTGCAATGAGAGACGTGGATGTGGATCTGCAAGGTGAAGTTCATCGATACCGCGGACAGCTTCGCCCTTTGACCGCAGAGGTCTCCATCCTCTTTCCCTGGGCTGCGGTCTTTGCCATCCAAGCCTTGGATGCTTCAGGTGTCCGCAGGTGATGCTCCTTCGGCCCTCAGTTGTTTGACAAGCAACACCCAGCTGTTTTTAATATTCGTGGAGGTTTCTCTTTTTTGATTTTGTGTGTTTGTGTTTTCCTTGAATTTCCCTGCTTATTTTCAATATTGTGTTTGTTATGTTGCGGCTTGCCGATTATTATTCTTGATGGTTCTTTTTTCCTGTCCTTCTTTTTCCTTTGTTTGCCTTCTTTCGCCCAGCCACTCCAAGCTGCTGGCTGTGCCAAAGTTCTTTTCATTTCCTTTGAGCTTATTCCAACCCTGGTTGCTCAGAATTGCTCCCCATTGTAGCCTGAACCAATCGCCTTGGCATAACTTCGAGCGCAAGCATGGCTCACTTGCATCTCAGGTCTCGGCTGGCTCAAGGATCATTCTCCAGCGTATCATTTGGCCATTCAAATGAGCATCTTGACAGGTCGACGTCGTCTCAACCATGGGAAGCAGGATATTGACACCTCGACCACAACACAGACAAAGAAGATCCATACTCGAAGTACACTCGAAACAGAATAATATCTCCAAACATGAAAATGTGGCCTTTCCTTGCCCCGCCCCCTTCCCCGCCTTCCCTGCCTTCCCCGCCCCCCCCCCCCCCCCGCCTTCACCTTTTTTTTTGCCGCGAAGCCTTGGGCCGCTCGCGGTCGAGCGAGGTGCGGTCGCTGCGGACGCGGTACATCACGCCGCTGCAGACCTGCAGCCAGGCGCTGCAGCTGGTACCTCTGTGGCAGCGCTCGGAGTCCCTGCGGTCCCTGCGCGGCTGGCTGGAGCGCACCATAACGTGAATCAAGACACAAAGGGCACCAAAAGAATGTGATGGAACCAACAAAGAAACGCAGATTCTCAGATGTATGGCTTGTTTTTGTTGTTTTTCTGCACAACGAATAATAGTGGACCCAACAAAAAGAAAAGCAGATGTATGGTTTGGTTGAGTTTGGTTGTTTTTTGTACTTTGACTGGTTCATCCTTGTCCGAAAAGGAAGCCAAGAGGGCATAGGTCCTGAGGTATTTTTCAGCCGAGGCAAGAAGCGCACGGTGGAAAAGGTCTCCCAGCTCGCCAGGCGGACGAGACAACCCGTGGACGGTCTTTGCCACCCGTTTTGGGCGCGTGGGAAGAAGGGGACCCAAAAAGGGAGCCCAGGCAAAAAATGGTCGAGCAATCCTGGTGGGATATTTTAGCCGCTTTTGAGGCACAGCATGATTTAGGGGGGCCATGTTGGCCAAATGGTGGCGATGTATGGAAAGATCGTGAATGAGTAGTTCCCGAAAGATATTATGTTGCCTTATCAATACCTGGAGGGTGTATGAGAGAGCTCCCGATGCAGCGATCTGTCCTAACTGGTTGCGGCCATAAGCGGAGAGCTAACACCCTCACAAAAATGTGAATTCTGTCAGATCTAGGGACGTTGTTGGGAACTCAAGCCCCCACTTGGTTGGAGGGGCCTGCGAGTTTTGACCTCGCGTTTGAGCCTTGCCAGGCTTTATTCCACCTACACGTTGAACGAGTGGTCCTTTCAGACCACCAACACCCGGCAGCTGATGTCGGAGTTGACCCTGGAGGATCGGCAGCGCTTCCCCTACTTCCAGGGAGGCGACTGGAATTGGGAAGAGCTTCTTGGTTGGCTTCAGCTCAAACCCTCACTCATCCCTTGAAGCAAATCTTCATGCTTTTTTGGGGGTGGGGGGGTGGGGGTGGGAATTTGGGAAAGGTGGAAGCCCATAGGTTGTTTCGTTCGAAAAATAGATGCCGATTCCGGGTTTACCTGGTGGTTTGATCATCTACCAGGGCCATCTATTTCCCCTAAAAGGGCGCCTATGTCTAACCCTCACTCATCCCTTGAACTCTGTGAGAGGGTCGCCACCTGCCGCTTGGAAATTTGGAGGGTGCTAAGAAAAGAAGATCATCTTCATCGGTTGGAGCTGCTCATCCTTGGAATGGGATGCACCATAGTGCGGAATCATTCTCTTGAGGCCGATGTGAACATTGCCATTGCAGACCGATGTACCCGCCACGATTTGGTTCATCCGAATTGCCCGTGTGTTGGTTGCTTGGCAGAGGCCTTCACTCTCTGTACCCTCTACGTCCTACCTCAAATCCAAATTTAAATATGTATAAGTCTTGATTGGAGGTAGGATGGGGTTCTCTTTCACATTCAAATGTGTTCAAATCAGAAGATATTACAACGCTGGACATCTATCAAGCAAGATGTATTAGAATGATTCCAAGGATTAATAAGATAAATGAATAATTAACATACAGACACGTACCAATAAAACAAGCACATACTTTAGAGCCTCCGGCTCAGTCCGCCGACATTGTCCTCTCCCTTTTCTCCTTCTTCCTCTCTCCCTTGTCTCCCTGGTGTGTTCTGTCGTCCTCTCTCCCTCCCTCCGCTCCCCATCCTCCCCATCCCCCCAAGCCACTCTCTCCCCAATCTCCCTCTCTCGTATGTATGTATGTATGTATGTATATGTATGTATGTAATGTATGTATGTATGTATGTATGTATGTATGTATGTATGTATGTATGTATGTATGTATGTATGTAATGTATGTATGTATGTATGTATGTATGTATGTATGTATGTATGTATGTATGTATGTATGTATGTATGTATGTATGTATGTATGTATGTATGTATGTATGTATGTATGTATGTATGTATGTATGTATGTATGTATGTATGTATGTATGTATGTATGTATGTAATGTATGTATGTATGTATGTATGTATGTATGTATGTATGTATGTATGTATGTATGTATGTATGTATGTATGTATGTATGTATGTATGTATGTATGTATGTATGTATGTATGTATGTATGTATGTATGTATGTATGTATGTATGTATGTATGTATGTATGTATGTATGTATGTATGTATGTATGTATGTATGTATGTATGTAATGTATGTATGTATGTATGTATGTATGTATGTATGTATGTATGTATGTATGTATGTATGTATGTATGTATGTATGTATGTATGTATGTATGTATGTATGTATGTATGTATGTATGTATGTATGTATGTATGTATGTATGTATGTATGTATGTATGTATGTATGTATGTATGTATGTATGTATGTATGTATGTATGTATGTATGTATGTATGTATGTATGTATGTATGTATGTATGTATGTATGTATGTATGTATGTATGTATGTATGTATGTATGTATGTATGTATGTATGTATGTATGTATGTATGTATGTATGTATGTATGTATGTATGTATGTATGTATGTATGTATGTATGTATGTATGTATGTATGTATGTATGTATGTATGTATGTATGTATGTATGTATGTATGTATGTATGTATGTATGTATGTATGTATGTATGTATGTGTATGTATGTATGTATGTATGTATGTATGTATGTATGTATGTATGTATGTATGTATGTATGTATGTATGTATGTATATGTGTATGTGTATGTATGTATGTGTATGTGTATGTATGTATGTATGTATGTATGTATGTATGTATGTATGTATGTATGTATGTATGTATGTATGTATGTATGTATGTATGTATGTATGTATGTATGTATGTATGTATGTATGTATGTATGTATGTAATGTAATGTAATGTATGTATGTATGTATGTATGTATGTATGTATGTATGTATGTATGTATGTATGTATGTATGTATGTATGTATGTATGTATGCATATGTATGTATGTATGTATGTATGTATGTATGTATGTATGTATGTATGTATGTATGTATGTATGTATGTATGTATGTATGTATGTATGTATGTATGTATGTATGTATGTATGTATGTATGTATGTATGTATGTATGTATGTATGTATGTATGTATGTATGTATGTATGTATGTATGTATGTATGTATGTATGTATGTATGTATGTATGTATGTATGTATGTATGTATGTATGTATGTATGTATGTATGTATGTATGTATGTATGTATGTATGTATGTATGTATGTATGTATGTATGTATGTATGTATGTATGTATGTATGTATGTATGTATGTATGTATGTATGTATGTATGTATGTATGTATGTATGTATGTATGTATGTATGTATGTATGTATGTATGTATGTATGTATGTATGTATGTATGTATGTATGTATGTATGTATGTATGTATGTATGTATGTATGTATGTATGTATGTATGTATGTAATGTAATGTATGTATGTATGTATGTATGTATGTATGTGTATGTATGTATGTATGTATGTATGTATGTATGTATGTATGTATGTATGTATGTATGTATGTATGTATGTATGTATGTATGTATGTATGTAATGTATGTATGTATGTATGTATGTATGTATGTATGTATGTATGTATGTATGTATGTATGTATGTATGTATGTATGTATGTATGTAATGTATGTATGTATGTATGTATGTATGTATGTGTATGTATGTATGTATGTATGTATGTATGTATGTATGTATGTATGTATGTATGTATGTATGTATGTATGTATGTATGTATGTATGTATGTATGTATGTAATGTATGTAATGTATGTATGTATGTAATGTAATGTATGTATGTAATGTAATGTAATGTAATGTAATGTAATGTAATAATGTAATGTAATGTAATGTAATGTAATGTAATGTAATGTAATGTAATGTAATGTAATGTATGTATGTATGTAATGCATGTAATGTATGTATGTATGTCTGTCTGTCTGTCTGTATGTATGTCTGTATGCATGTATGTATGTATCCTTGCACTTCCCCTTTGCTCCCCAGTATTTCCCGCAAAATACACGGTTTTTCCCGCGTTTTCGCAAAGAGGATGTCCAAAAACACAGAGTTTTGCCAGATTTTCGGCAAAAGGATGCAGGAAGCCCAAGCCAGCAAAAAAGCCGGCAGGGGGAATCGAGCCTGGGACCCCTGTTTTGCAACACCGGCTCCCCGAAGACTACGTTTAGTGGAACGTCATCAAATTGCCGCGCGGTACGTGGGGGGACCCCCCCCCCCCCAAAAAAAAAACCTACGTAATAGACGTCGGGCGGGGGGGGGTTAGGGGGGGGGTTATCCTCTATCCTCTCTTAGGTGTCCGACACGCCGAGCAATGTCGGCGGATTTCTAAAGCATTATAGTCATTAGTTCGTTTTAATAAATTGCACAAGCTTTACTAATATAATGATTCTAATGGAAATACATACTTGATAATTGTCTATCGGAATATTCTATCTCTTCCCATTCCTTTCGGTACCTTCTCTTTGTCACCTTCGCTTTTCCTCTCACATGGCGGCTGATTCAGGTTTTGGACGCAGAAGCACATCCCCGGCATGCGGCGCTGGGTTTTGAAAGAGGAGGTGCACTCCCGACTGTGACGCGCTGCAGTGCCGGCTGCGCCGGATGCGACTTTCGGGGCAGGCAAAGCGAATGTGTCTTTCAAACCAGGTGAAGCAAACCCCGTAAAAACTGACTAGGAGTTGCTTGGTGGTTTGCCCGACCCTGAGTAGTGCTCTTAGAGACTCTTGCTTCGAAGAGTTCCAAAAGTGCTCAGCTGAGCATGCGGCCAGCAATGGCTCTCAATCAATGGAAGCCTGCGTGCGCGTTCCACAAGCTGTGAAAACCACGTGGGACACGTTGCATGTGCAATGGGTAGTATTTAGTTTTAGCCGATGTTTTGCTACCATCCGCAGAGCAAGAGAGTCTGGGCCGCATCTCGGATGTTTCTTGGCTGGTGCTTTCGAAGGCGCCGCAACTTGAAGACAGCAAGATTGCCCTTGCATCTATCGAAAGCGCGAGGCGGAAACAGAATCTCTTAGGTGTTTTTTGCATGGCTGTCCCAGCCCGAGCCCGACGGAAAAAGTGACCGCGCTGCTGTGACTTTGGCGGCGATCAATGTTGGATAATCTTCTAGCAGCACAAAGCCAAAGCATTTGGAAAGGCCCTCCATCTTATGACGGGAATATATTTCCGCAGGGAGGCGCACCCAACTATAGCGCAAAACAAGCAGGCAATGACAACACTGAACTTGACAAGCAGCGACCGCGGCTAGTGTTGTGCTGTAGGAACGGCTTTTTAGGCAACACCTTGGTCTGGTAGCTGAATTCACCCTCAACCTCTCTGCAACCCCGTCCTTCAATTTCGCAAGTCGGTGCAGTCGCAGGATCCACCCCATACAGGAACCTATGACTCGGATGGGGTTCAAGCCAGAATATCAGGATGTTTGAAGAGGTCGACTGTTTTCTAGCTTGTCTCTGTCAGGAAGATGTGTTTTCGTTCTTCGGCTCGACCGGCTTTTGCGGCTTTCAGCTGGCTCTTTGTTCACCCATCCTGCCCCAAGCCAATCCTCAAGCCAAGCTTGAATCAACCGGAACCCACCCCCCCCCCATTGCAACCTCGACCTGCCTGACTTGGGACCCATCCCAAACCCACCCAAAGTCAACTCTAACCCAAGCCGACTCTCAATCTTTCTGAACATACCCTCCAGGACAAAGCAAGGATCAGGCATTTGGGCTTTTTAGCAGACCAACACAACAATTAGAAATGCACGCAAAATGGCGTCCCGGCTTTTAAGCCCACAGAACCTGCGCCCTGCTTTTGGGCTAGGTCCCAGGCTCTTGCCTTGCAGGCTCGCGCGGACGGGCGGTCAGCTGGTAAAAGCGGGGAGGGCGCATGGCTGATGTGACCGGCAACTTCTCTCATCCTGAGCGACCTGCTTCCCAATGAGTTTGGTGGATTGGTTTAGCTGTGAATCCGTTTTGGAAGAATCGGAATGTTGACAGCTCATAATTTCCACCCATGGAATTCAATCATGGTGGATATGTTTGGGGCAGAGGGAAGAAACAGAGTTCGACTCGAATATCCAATCAAACCGAAATCTTAAGTAGGAAGTCTTTTCACCCAAACAGTTCGACTGGATCAGCCCTGCCCAAGGCCAAACACCAATCAAAACTTGAGACCCACTCCCTTAAATCCAAAACAACGCGACAAATAGATACATTTTCCCAGAACTCTTGGCACGGTGAGTGGCTACTTCTAGAAAGAGTGTTTGAGGTTTTGTTTTGAACTTTGGTGTTTTGTTGGGGTTTTCTCAAGGTTTTGGGGTTTGTTGGTTTTGGGCAGGGCTGAGCCATTGGAAAGACTGTCTGAGAAGTGTTTTTGTTTTTTTCCTCGCTTTTTTGGAGGGTGGTGTTTGTGTTGTTGCCTTTCTCCACTTTTTTGTTCTTTGTGGAAATACAGAAATGCACTAGAACAGCAGAAAAGGCAGCAGTTGACACACATCCCTCAAGAACTGAAGAAGAACACAAAATTTAAACAATTCCAAAAAGACGCAAAACAATGCACTGCCGGAGTCCCCTGTTCTGGAGGCTGAATTTCAAATGGTTGGTTTCCTTGGTTGCATTTCTATCCCAAGCCACCGGAGGTTCTCCCAAAAACTGGCGAAAAACCCACCATGCAGCGCCCGCCAAGTGGTTTCTCCCAGTACCTTCGGCTCCAGCAAAGCCGATCCAAGCCAATCGATGGCGATGGAGCTGGAGATCCGCATGCTGAGCGGGCGCTATGCGACTCGCCTCATGAGCGTTGCTCCAAACATATTTTATGTTGATATATTCTGGGGTCGCCTCATTCTGCTCGCCGTATTCAGGGTAGACGAAGCATTCTGAAAATTATGGGTAGACAGACATACAGATGGGAGTTAGAACATGTGATTTTCTGTGTGCTGGGTCAAGCGATTGGTTGTTGTCTTGGTTAAGGAAGCAACAGCGCCAAACCCACAAGGGTTAGCCAATAAGGAAAATATCCCCTTCCCCCAGCGGTCCACTTAAAAGGATCAAGAGACTGCTTTACAGGTTGATTTAGCCAGTGCTTCGCTTTCAGGTGAGACTGTCCGTTTCACCAGCTGCACAAGTCCACGAGCTGACGCAAGCTGCCCAAGAGCATTTCCGAGTGGGCTTTCTGTGCCTCGCCTCAGTTTGGCACGCCTTTCATTGAACCGGACAGCGTGCATGTGGTGCGAACGGTGAGCTTGGTGAAGCTCTCCAACCGAGTGCATGCGACCAATCCACAAGTTGGCGAGAGTTGTGTTGATTTTGGCGATGTCATCGCCTTGCATTACACCCAAAGTCCGCCAAACTGCTACCACAAGGAAAGGGATACCCCAACCTTGGTGCAACTAGCAAGGAAAGCCCCGATAGTTTATCCAATGGGCTTGAACCTAGCAACATAAATTTGAGGCCAAATAAGTACAAACATTACACTCCTATCATGACTTAAATGGGTTTTCTAGTGCCCCCAACCCCCCCCCCACCCCCCCATTCCAATTGTTGAGCTGTGACCCTGCAGGAGCTTGACCTCCTCGGAGGGGCTGCTGCTGAACCCCTGCAGCGCCATCCACGAGGTCGTGCAGCCAGGGGACATCTTGTGCGCCACAGCCAGGCCCTACGAGGCGCGAAGGGCGCCTTCGCTGATTTGAGCCTCCGCTGGTGCGATAGGGAATGCCAAGGCGACCGGGTGTCGGGAATGAACCGGAAAGCAATGCCTTTAGGGAAGCCACAAGGGATGGTTTATGGAGATGTCCTCATTCCTTGCTGAGAAACAGCAAGATTGTGTCCTTGCCTGTCATTCTGCCTGGGCACCACTTGCTCAGCGTCAAGCAACTCATTTGGCCGTCCTCCAAGTGCCCAAGACAGAATCCTAAAACGTTGACGTCACAGCGGCAAAGACCACCCATGAGGTATTTGATATCTTCTGGCGGTTTTGTCAAACATAGCCCCCCCTATTCTTTGATTTTGTTTGGGCCGCCTTAGGCCTATTTGGAATTCGCCCCAAGGGATGGGTTGGCCATGTCCCCCTGTCAGGTGGTCTCGAGCCGATGGATGGGCAAGGCCTTTGCGGTGTTTCTGCTGAACGGTCCGGCGGTGACCTGGGGAGATCCCCGGTTCGGCGGGGACTGCCGACGGGTCAAGGACCGGCTGAGGCAGGTCCAACAAATCGAGGCCCCTTGGAGCCGAATTTGCCACGCTTTGAGGGCACCCCATATGTTGAATGAGGGAGGGCCATGCATTTCCCCAGCAATACATCCACTAGATGGATGAGTAAGAAGTCCTTTTGCATTCCTTTAGTTTCAAGGCTTCCTCAGGCCGCGGGTCCTTGTCTAACCAAAGGTAGGTGGAGCAAATGTGGCAGTGGCAGTTGCAAGTGTCAACCATCCATCAGATGGTGTTTGATACTGACCTGCCCAAGTCGTTCAAGTGGAACTCGTTTATCCTATTCTCTTAGGTGCCCCCCCCCCCCCGCTGGACAGGGCCCCCTTTTTTCAAAACGACCGGGCAACATCATGCCTCCACCCGATCCATTCAGGCCTCTCTTTGAAGCGCTTCGGCGAACTGCTTTGCGGGTCACTATGTCCTGACTTATTCGACTCTGTACCAAGTACCAGCATTGGGTTCGCGGTTCGTGTATGGGGTGGAAAATTATTGCCGTTTTCCGCAAGAAGCATCAGCGAGTTTCAAGCCCCAGCTGACCTGCCGCGGCTTAAGAAGGGGTCAGCCGAGAAGATTTCTCCCAACGGAACTCCCAAGTCACTCCATGGGCTCATTGCCGTGAATGTTCCCAGCACATAACACTCACGATTAGCCACTAAACACTAATAGTCGCTAGGCCCCAAATGGCCCGAACTGTGGCTCTGACACTTCGACCTTTTGGACCTGGCTTTTCCATTAAAGCCGAGAGTCCAAGGATCCAGGGACCTTTTGCGGGGGGCTTGGAGCAACGCAAAATTCATCTCGCTGGTTCTCACAAAATGAGAAATGGCATGGCCCCCTATGAACCATCCAACTGGTGTTTTTTCTTTTTGCTTTTTGCGGGAATGTGCCCCCTGTTGGTTTTCTTTTTTCGGGGATCCCCAAAACCGGTTCATTCCCAACGCCCGGAGCCAAGGGAACCGCGCGCCGAGGCCTCCTATGGCGCCTTCGCCGCCATCGGCGCGGATGGCTCGGCGTTGACCTGGGGGGACACGCGCTTTGGTGGGGACAGCTCCCAGGTCCAAGACCAGCGGCTCGGCGAGCGACGTTTGGCGCAAGACGACGGGGGATGGGATAAGTCCTTAGGGAACCCTCTAAGGGTTCCCGAAGGACTTATCCCATCCCCTTTCTAGTCTAAGTGCTTTGGTGTTTTCCGGTTGTTTTGCCCTCAAGTCTTGGCAATGTTTGGGGTGCCGTGTTTGAAGACAAGCGCAAATCGATGCAGCTGTTGGCTTGCTTCCTAGCTGGCAAGGAAAGAGGGAATGAGCCCAACCATTTTTGGTTGGTATGAGTCATTCCTGTATTCTAGAGGATGTCCTGCAACTTTGATCCCCTTTGTTTGAGCCGTGTTTGGCAACGTTTAATCTCAAGCTAGTTTGATATGGATTGACATCGGCAAAGGTCATGCTCGCAAACGCTGGATGGTAACCAGTCTAGGATGAATGCAGAATTGAATTTGCAAGTATTCCATGTAGATTCGAAACAAAACGCATATGCCACTCAACTACGGTTAGCAAGGAGTGTTGTCGACTTGGTCAAGCCGCCATTCGCAGCCTTTGGGCATCCCATTTGAGTTATCCTTTCTAAGCGGAGAGTCCTTGCAGCACTCTCCCAACAACAGCCGATTGAGGCATGTTCAATCATATATCATGAATACGACAACCAGGCCCAAAGGCTGTCCTGTGCAAGTGTTTGCAGACTCCTAGATTAGCTGACAAACTCAGGCAAACTTGCCCACCCCCTGCGGGTCATACGCATACCAGCGCGAATGGAGAGCGGGTGCAATAGGATGGGTCAGCGGCATTTCGGACGAGAACCAGCCGGTTTCCATTTTTGACGAGCAGGGGTGCTTCGGTTATGGATGCAGTAGAAGAGGCACATCAACAGAATTCCGTTTGCGATAGACTAGTGTTTGTTCCACAAAAGCCATGTGTAATAGTCCTCTTTTCGCTTCAGCCAGAGGTGTCTACGTTTGGTTTGGGCGCCCCAAGACCAGACTTCGATTTCAACTGAGGCTGACGCAAGTCAAGCAGATCCGTGCCTCGTACGGGGCCTTTGCAGCTCTGCTGGCCGATGGCTCTGTAGTTCCTTGGTGCTAGCTGAGTCGTCCAGCGGCTCGGGTGGCTTGAAATGGGAAGTTCTCAACAAATACCTCAGGGTATCTTCAAAGATGTGCAGCCACAAATGGTTGGCATCCTGTTGGTTTCCTCTTGGGCACTGGAACGCCCCTCAAGGAAACCACAAGTTGAGTCTTCATTGGCCAGAGCTATTCTACGCCTAGCTCCATGGGTCCCGGAAAGAACCATCCAATGTGAACGACCACATGGCGGTTGACCAACATAGGCTTCGGCCGGTTTAGGGGACCGGTCAAAGGTGACATGCTTTGCTTTCGAAGAGTCTCTGAAAAGGGGTACCGTGTCAACCCACACCATACTTGATTGCCTAGTTATGTTTGAACCAACAGGCACCTTCTTGGGCGGCCTTTGGCTGCTGGCTAATGACGTGCAAATTGCAGGCAGCCAGCCACGAACCGTAATGAAACGATTGGGGAAACGGTGGCTTGCCACTATCGGCACACTATCCCATTGCACTGCTGGGATGGCAAGTTTCCACTTTTTTCATGGTGGGGGATTGACCATACTTCGAGGTGGAGTTTGCCACTTTCTGGTGCTTCATTTTGGAACATCCAGATGCAGTCACGCCAATCCCTTGCGACTGTTCCCGTTCTGCCTGAAGCAGGTCACTTGGGGCAATCCGCGCACTGGCGGAGATAGCAGCAGCGTACAACACTTGCTACGAGGCGTACAACGAATTGAGGCAAGGGTCGCTTGCGGTCGACTTCGAGCATGCCTTGTTTGCTTCTTTCAAGACAAGCAGCAACTTGTTTACCATGTAATATTTTCCGTCGCACCGTTGAGTCCTCAGGAGAATCAGCAGTTTGTGGGTTTGGGAAAATCACAACGAGCTAATTTCGAGTGAGGGGGGCTAAAATGAGCTAGTTTCAGGTTTGTGAAAGATGAATGGGTGTATATGGGTGTACTGAATGGGACTGGGAATCCCGAGAGGCAAATTAGGGAAGCCCCCACACTGGGTTGGTTAAACTTGAACCATACCCTGCGGTTCCTCTCCAGGCAAGAAACACTACTCATTCCACTTTCTTTTGATTTTGAACCCCCACCCCTAAAGGGCACAGTACTACATATATATATATATGTATGTACAACAGTTTTTACAATTGAAAAGGCAGTTTCCCCCTAGGTTTTCTTTTGCGGCTATATATATATATAACAGTTTGCAGTGCAGTATAGAAAAATGTAGTTTTCCCCCGGCTTTTTTTTTTAATTTCATTTTGCGGCTACTCTGGAGGCCTCGGGCTCCGCCTTCGCGGGGATCTTGTGGGACGGCTCCGTGGTGACCTGGGGCGACCAGCGGGGCGGCGGCAACTCCTCCGCCGTGGCCAGCGAGCTGCGCCAGGCCTTCGGTTGGGGTTGGGTGGTTGAGGTTGGGTGATTGGTTGGGTGGCTGGGGTTGGTTTAGGGTTGGTTAAGGTTGGGTCTTGGGTTGGTTTAGGCATGACGAAGGTTTGATGCCGAAACCGCGGAAATGGCGCGGGCATAGGTTTCTGCCACCTTTCGTGAGCGACCCCCTCAAAAAGGAATCCTTCACTACGAGGGGGTCGATCATTTTTGCCGCAGAAGGTGGCAAAAAGACCCCCTGAGCAGGTGGAAGCAGCTGGGCATAGGTGTCCTTGTTGGTTGTTTTGGTCGGAAATTAGATGGCGATTCCTGGTTTACCTGGTGGTGTAATTATCTACCAGGGAACCCCATCTATTTCCCCGAAAAGGACGTGTATGGGCGCGGGGGGAGAGACACCCCAGGTGGCCCAGGCTGTATCCTGGCTTACAACCCACTTATAAGTCCCCCGTTCAGTGAGGCTATCCTCGTTATCAGGAGGCCACTAAAAGGGCGGATAGCCGCACCTGTTTTCTGCTTCGGGATTGTCCTGTAGCCATCTACTGCTTCTCCCAAACCTCCAGCGAGCCCTTTGATTCGGGAACAACAAGTGCAACCTGTATTTATTTGGTAGCTGATATTTTAGAACCCCCCCTCCAAAACAAAGAAACACAGGCAATGGGAAACCACTGGAAACTGGGGTCACACGGCTCCGGCTCTGCCACGCCAAGGCCTGCAGCAATCCCCATTCCCTTTGAAACATTACCCCTAGGCTAAGGAAAATCATTTTGGAATCAAAAGGCAAGGTGTAAAACCATTAATGAGGGACAAATCCGGTAGTGGGGCCAGTAGTGGGGTCACTATTTTGACTGTTTCCTTCTTGTTATCAAAGTCAGAAGCTGGGGTGGCTTCCCTCCAACCACTTTGAGGGTGACTGTTGATGGCAGAATCATGGGGCTCGCAATCCGGTACAGAGGTCACTGGATTTCCCCTTCAAAGTTTGCAGTTTACTGCTGGTTTCCATGGAAACTGCCACTTTTGGAGGTTCCAAAATGGCAACAATAACGCTTTAGATAGTTTACATGGATTGGGCGAGACTCTTTTGATATCCTGTGTTAAGCCTTTTGATGTTGGGGACCCTGACCTCGCTTTGTGACAGTGCACACCAGAAGAAAGGCACGCAGTTGCCAACAGCGTTCCTATGCGTTCGTATATTTTGGCCTGTTTTTCGTCGTGGAGTGAACTCCCATCTCCACAAAAGACGTCGTCCCTGGCGCGGCAATCACGAATTTGTAGCCGGTGGCAGATGTACGAGATGCTCTCCGGATGTCGAGACATGCCCATGCAAGAGAGACGCATGGCCCCCTGCTGGAATCTGATTGACGGTTAAACCGGTGCCATCCGCTTCTTCTCCAAACCTCAAAAGGACACCTTTGGGGGGGGGGGGAAGCATGTCTAACCACTTTTGAGCTGGTTTCCTCTCAAAATTCATGGCAAAATCTGTTTTGGGACCGATTTTAGTGGAAGATCCGGTTGGAAAGATTGCTTTTATTCCCTGAACCACGGCCATCCATTGTTTATTTGACTCCCCTGATGTCCACCAAAGGGTTGAAGGCGACCCCATAGGCCATCCATGTGACTCCCTGGGGGTTGATCAATCTTCCCGGCCCCCAGTTTGGACCAGCAACTTGTCCCATTCTACGGGACATATCATTTGTTTTCAGTGGTTTTCCCCAATGGTCATCCCCTGTATCACGGACCTTTTGATCAACCCCCACGGCCCAAAGGTTGAACCTGGACGTCTTTGGCTCCAGGTGTGTGGGATCCAGGCCTCCTACGGGGCCTTCGCCGCCCTCTTCTCGGATGGGCGGGTGGTGACCTGGGGCGGCGCTGATTTTGGGGGCCAGAGCGGCCATGTGCCTTTGGCTAGAGAGGGTGGGGGAGGTGACCTCTTGTTTGCCGGTCTTGGGGGCAGAGTGAGGTCTGGGCGCTGACGGGGCATATGGCTTAAGGTCCAGATTTCCATGATGTTCCATTGAGTTAAGGGGTCTTCAGCCCTGGAGCCTTGATGCGTTTCAGCATTTATAGGAGCTGCCTGTTGAGCTGACCATCTTGATCTCAGCCCCAAGCCGACCTTTTGACCTTTTGGTTTTTGCCATTTGGTCCATGTTTTGTCATGGCCCCAAAAGGTTAACCTTTTAGTTCGTGGCTCTTTGGGCAAGTGAGTGATGTAATCTTGGTCTGGAATGGGGCAGGTTTCAATTCATGCTCGAGGCACAACAAGTTCTAGCCTGGTTTGCGTAGTCGCGGAAGTCAAACTGGAACCAATTCGCTGCAAGCTACTCAGCACCTTGCCCACCAAGCAGGACCTCACTTTTGAAGCCTTTCCGTTCAAGCCGGACTCAGCCCCGGACAAAGAGGGACGTTTCAGCACAGCAACGTACAAGTTTCGAGCTCATCCAGGGCAAAACCTCGAGCTGAACAATGAGGAAGGTGGGTGTCTTCATGCATTCAGACGAATGTTATTTTTGCAGCAACTCGCACAGAATGCTCAAGGCTCGACCGTCACTGTTTGACAGCATTGAACTCTGCACCTCCCGGTAGCTTCTTCAAACCTTTGGGCTGCAGGAAGTGGACTTGGGACGACTGTTGTTAGACTAGATCGGGTGCTGCATGAACAAGCCCAATTCACTGTTTAGACCGATGTAACTAACCCAAAAATCCTGCCCAAGAAAGTGCGGGTAGGTGACGTTTCACTAGTGCTAGATTGGTGACACATGGTGACACATGCAAAGTCAGCATTCATGCATCGAAGAGGTTTTGCTTGGGAGCAGTTGGTGGGACCCGCTCTGCTCGCTGTGGTGGATGCAAGTGAACCAACCATACTGAGCCGCAAAACCGTGGAAATCGGTAGATTAGAAGGTGTCCTTGTTCCCTTACTTGCAATACTGTGGATGGACAAAATCCAATTTCCCACCACCTAAGAAACCCTGGAGTAATGATTCCCGTGCAAATCCCAACAAACCATTGTTTCCCATGGTTTGACAGTGGTGCGAAATTAATTTCGCCATCCACACTATTTGTATCAACCACCGGATTTCGATGTGAGTGTGGCTCAAAATTAAACAGGAGGGGTTACGCAGGCTTTGGTCCATGTTTGCACTTACCAGTGTTCCATTTTGGTACCGGTTTTTTGAGCCACAGCCATGTGGCAAGGTGCAACATCAGCTCAGAGACGTCTACGCGGTCGAGGCCTCGGAAAGCGCCTTCGCAGCGCTAAAACGCGACGGCTCAGTGGTCACTTGGGGCGCCCCGGAGCACGGCGGCGATAGCCAAGGTGTCCAAGGCCGGAAGACAAAGTGCGAAAATTGCCCATTTGTGTAGATTTGCAAGCTCCAGAGGGGTTCAACAGGTTTTCTGGAGCAACTTTGGTTATCCAGGCAGAAAGGCGACATCGTCAAAAAGGTATTCAATGTGCAATCAGTTCCATATCTTGCACGCAAGGTATAGACACAGTCCCCACTCCCCCTGCCGTGGCCCACTCGTCGAAGCCTCGGGGCCCCGTTGCTTCGGGGCTGACTCGCGAGGCGAGCTGCGGGGCATCGCGAAGATCGCGGGCTCCGGGGCCGCGTTCTGCGCCGTGAGGGCGGATGGCTCCGTGGTGACCTGGGGGGACCCCCGCTTCGGCGGGGAGGTGCCGCCCGAGGCGCGGCCATTTTTGGGGAGCAATGCGCTTGCGTTTGCTTGGGAGGGGGGAGGGGGAAAATACAGGGGGGAGGGTGGGTGGGGCTTGTTTGCCGGTTCGGCTGGCGTGCGGTTTTGCTGGGTCGGTTCCCAGCTTGAATTCGCTCGACTGGAAGGTGTGCCCCAAGCCAAGAAGGTAGCTACCAGACGTGCGTATGTGTGCCTGTGTGTGATTCGTCCAACTGGAAGGTTGCAACGAGTGGAACCGGCATTAACATTGCGTTGCCCAAGCATGTCATGTGTGTTGCAACGCTAATTGCGCTTGTATGCAGAAGTGGGACCTTGATGTTGAAGCATGCCCCTTGAAAGCAAGCAGCTGATTGGGAATGAAGCACCCGGAAGTCATACTTTCGTATTGGATGACAGGACAGCATGATATGAGCTACGAGATGTCCCATTCAATTAAGAACCGTTGGCCCCAGCTGGGCCTCTTATATGTGTGTGTGTGTGTTTTCTTTGGGGGAGGTCCACCCTTTTTTGTTGGTCTTCTAGAAGGGAGGGGCCTTTTCCGGGAGCACGTTGAAACCCGCCTCTTGGGGGCTCCATTGGCCCCTCCTACCTTGCGTAAGGTGCAGCATCGCCTGCAGAACGTGCAGCAGGTGCGAGGCGCGGTGCGGTGGCAACGCGAGGCCAAAGGGCCAGGAGTGTTACGCCATGAGCCACTGGCTGGGCTTGAGGGACGAGCAAACGAGCATGGGATGACTTTTCACCC
This sequence comes from Effrenium voratum, assembly GCA_963377175.1. NCBI lineage: Eukaryota > Dinophyceae > Suessiales > Symbiodiniaceae > Effrenium > Effrenium voratum. The sequence continues at coordinate 593,187 of CAUJNA010003274.1, forward strand.
ACTTGCCAACGAGCAAACAAGCAAGATGGAGGGTCCAATCACAAGCCAGGCCAGCGGGTGCATTTGGGCTCTGTGTTTGTGTCTTCGTTCCTTCGTGCGCTCGCTAGTTGGTTTTGTTTGTTGCAAGAGAGCCGTCGCAGGCTCCTTCGGCCATTTTGCTGCACTTCTGGCAGATGGATCGGTGGTGACTTGGGGCGACCCAGACACTCGGCAAAGGGGAATGAGTCAAATGCATTGATGGGGCATCCCCCAGCTCGGCACACCGAACCATGGCAACATTAGGAGAACATTAGGTGGTTCCCATGCTGTTTGGGCGGAAATTGGCTTCCCCCTTGTCCTACCAGGGTGGCTATTGACCAACGACGAAGTCAGTTGCTTGCTTCGAGTTAGTACAGCAGCGTTGGGAGCATGTTGGGCCATGCCGGCCTCGTGGTTGGTTTTTGTATGTGGCATAGCTACAAGTGGGCAAGCCTCACTTTTAAACCTATTTTCCAAGTGATATAGTACGGAACAAGGGGCCACATAATTACACACACACACGATTCTCGTTTGATCATGATTACATATGAGCCACGGACAAAACACACGAAGACCACTTTATCAAGGCGGGGTACGTTTTTGCATAACACATGCAAAAACCATGCAAAACGATAAGGTCTCCCCCAAAAACGATAACCCTTAGCTAACACACGGCTCTACAATAACCCCTGCAGTTGCAACTTAGCTAGGGTGGGACCCTTGCGTGGCCACCGTAAAACGAGAAGGCGAGTCGCCACTTTCGAGCTGGAGCTGCCAAGGTGTGCTTCGTAAATACGACACTTGTACTGAGAAGTTGCGATTTTCGAGCTGGAGCTGCGGAAGTGTACTTCGCGTACTAGACTTGTACTACAAAGTTGCGATTTTCGATGAGCTGGAGCGCTGTGGAAGTGTACTTCGTGTACTAGACTTGTACTACAAAGTTGCGATTTTCGAGCTGGAGCTGCGGAAGTGTACTTCGCGTACTAGACTTGTACTACAAAGTTGCGATTTTCGAGCTGGAGCTGCGGAAGTGTACTTCGCGTACTAGACTTGTACTACAAAGTTGCGATTTTCGAGCTGGAGCTGCGGAAGTGTACTTCCCGTACTAGACTTGTACTACAAAGTTGCGATTTTCGAGCTGGAGATGCGGAAGTGTACTTCGCGTACTAGACTTGTACTACAAAGTTGCGATTTTCGAGCTGGAGCTGCGGAAGTGTACTTCGTGTACTAGACTTGTACTACAAAGTTGCGATTTTCGAGCTGGAGCTGCGGAAGTGTACTTCGCGTACTAGACTTGTACTACAAAGTTGCGATTTTCGAGCTGGAGCTGCGGAAGTGTACTTCGCGTACTAGACTTGTACTACAAAGTTGCGATTTTCGAGCTGGAGCTGCGGAAGTGTACTTCGCGTACTAGACTTGTACTACAAAGTTGCGATTTTCGAGCTGGAGATGCGGAAGTGTACTTCGCGTACTAGACTTGTACTACAAAGTTGCGATTTTCGAGCTGGAGCTGCGGAAGTGTACTTCGCGACTTGTACTAGAGCTGCTGTGGAAGTGTACTTCCCGTACTAGACTTGTTCTACAAAGTTGCGAGTTTCGAGCTGGAGCTGCGGAAGTTTACTTCGCGTACTAGACTTGTACTACAAAGTTGCGACTTTCGAGCTGGAGCTGCGGAAGTGTACTTCGTGTACTAGACTTGTACTACAAAGTTGCGATTTCGAGCTGGAGCGCTGTGGAAGTGTACTTCCTGTACTAGACTTCTACTACAAAGTTGCGAGTTTCGAGCTGGAGCTGCGGAAGTTTACTTCGCGTACTAGACTTGTACTACAAAGTTGCGACTTTCGAGCTGGAGCTGCGGAAGTTTACTTTGCGTACTAGACTTGTACTACAAAGATGCGATTTTCGAGCTGGAGCTGCGGAAGCGTACTTTGCGTACTAGACTTGTACTACAAAGTTGCGATTTTCGAGCTGGAGATGCGGAAGTGTACTTCGCGTACTAGACTTGTACTACAAAGTTGCGATTTTCGAGCTGGAGATGCGGAAGTGTACTTCGCGTACTAGACTTGTACTACAAAGTTGCGATTTTCGAGCTGGAGCTGCGGAAGTTTACTTTGCGTACTAGACTTGTACTACAAAGTTGCGATTTTCGAGCTGGAGCTGCGGAAGTGTACTTTGCGTACTAGACTTGTACTACAAAGTTGCGATTTTCGAGCTTGTATTCCGGAAGTGTACTTCGCGTACTAGACTTGTACTACAAAGTTGCGATTTTCGAGCTGGAGATGCGGAAGTGTACTTCTCGTACTAGACTTGTACTACAAAGTTGCGCGACTTGTACTACAAAGTTGCGATTTTCGAGCTGGAGCGCTGTGGAAGTGTACTTCGCTTACTAGACTTGCACTACAAAGTTGCGATTTTCGAGCTGGAGCTGCGGAAGCTTACTTCGCGTACTAGACTTGTACTACAAAGTTGCAACTTTCGAGCTGGAGCTGTGGAAGTGTACTTCGTGTACTAGACTTGTACTACAAAGTTGCGATTTTCAAGCTGGAGCGCTGTGGAAGTGTACTGTACTAGACTTCTACTACAAAGTTGCGATTTTCGAGCTGGAGCTGCGGAAGTTTACTTCGCGTACTAGACTTGTACTACAAAGTTGCGACTTTCGAGCTGGGGCAGCGGAAGTGCACTTCCCGTACTAGACTTGTACTACAAAGTTGCGATGTTCGAGCTGGAGCTGCGGAAGTGTACGTTGCGTACTAGACTTGTACTACAAAGTTGCGATTTTCGAGCTGGAGATGCGGAAGTGTACTTCGCTTACTAGACTTGTACTACAAAGTTGCGATTTTCGAGCTGGAGATGTGGAAGTGTACTTCGCTTACTAGACTTTTACAAAGTTTCGATTTTCGAGGTGGAATTCCGGAAGTGTACTTCGATTTTCTTACTAGACTTGTACTACAAAGTTGCGATTTTCGAGCTGGAGCTGCGGAAGTGTACTTCGCGTACTAGACTTGTACTACAAAGTTGCGATTTTCGAGCTGGAGCTGCGGAAGTGTACGTTGCGTACTAGACTTGTACTACAAAGTTGCGATTTTCGAGCTGCAGATGCGGAAGTGTACTTCGCTTACTAGACTTGTACTACAAAGTTGCGATTTTCGAGCTGGAGATGTGGAAGTGTACTTCGCTTACTAGACTTGTACAAAGTTTCGATTTTCGAGGTGGAATTCCGGAAGTGTACTTCGCTTACTAGACTTGTACTACAAAGTTGCGATTTTCGAGCTGGAGATGCGGAAGTGTACTTCTCGTACTAGACTTGTACTACAAAGTTGCGATTTTCGAGCTGGAGATGCGGAAGTGTACTTCGCGTACTGGACTTGTACTACAAAGTTGCGATTTTCGAGCCGGATCTGCTAAAGTTCGAAAACACTGTAAAACGATAAGGTCTCCCCCAAAAACGATAACGTTCAAAAAAGTACTAGGGCCAAGTAAAGTGTTTCGTCCGCTCCTCATATGGATTTAACTTACCCCCTTGTCATTATCAGATCATTCGTTGGAGCTTATGCATATGGGTGTGGCTCAAAATCAAAGCGCTAGGGCAAACCGCAGGTAGTCTTTGGCTCAATTTACCTTAAGGTGCCATGTGGGGATAAAACATTTTTGAGCCACTGCCAATATTCGTTTGAGCCACAACCTTGTTAGGCCCCAACTACCCCTCCTTCTCACTTCTTCAGGAACCTATGCATATTACTCTGGGTCTGTGTCCGAAGTCAGTCCTTCCCCGTTTCGGCGGCCTCAGGACTTCGGAGACGCCCAGCACGTCCAGCCGCTGCAGGACGTGCGGCACCTGCACGCCTCCTCCGCGGCCTTCGTGGCGGTGAAGGGCGACGGCCAGGCGAGGCGATAGGTGGCCTCGGTTCCCGGCCGTGCCCTGAGGCTTTTGTTGGGCTTGTGGACGTTTTTTGTTTTTTTTGGGTCCTTTTTGGACCTTGGCACTTCTTTTTAAAATAATGTTTACACCTTTACACTGTTTGGATTTTGGGCTTTTAATGTTGACCCAGGATCTAAGTAGAACCCGTCCCATTATTTGGGGGGGTGTTCCCTCCACCAGTGGTCTGAATGCCCACTAAAAGGGGACACCATGTTAATCAACCAGGGGTTTATTAATCCGGGGTTAACATTATGGACTTTTGGACGTTTTTGGTCCTTTTTGGACCTTTGCATGTTTTGTGTTTTAATGTTTACACCTTTACACTTGTTTGGACTTTTTGGACCTTTTTGGGACTTCTGACTTTAGAGAGCTTTATCAAATTCAAACTAAAGTATTGTTTTGTAGCAAACCTCAAGGTTGCTGTTTTATGTGATACCTTTAAAGGATGTTATCAAACCCACTAAAGTATTAGACTTTTAGGAAGTGTGATACCAGTAAGGGGAGTTCCCCTCAAATTGGGAATGGGTCGTATCAAGGGAACCAAGACAAAATCCAGTGATAAACTGGGATACCAAACAAACCCCCCAAAAGAGTCAGAAAATCATGCAGATACAGATGGCTAAAGAAGTGGATGGCACAACTCCCTCATGTTGGTTTGGTCAAGTAATTCTGCAATCTACTTTCACGGTGTGGCCCTGCTGTGGATTGACAAACTCCTGCAGTAGGTGGCTTATCCCAGTATTGACAGGGTTTCATCAGTAGCTGGTGCGAAGCGGATTTTGTCTATCCACCAGCACCGTCACTGCTTTCTGGACAAATGGGTTTTGGACGTTGGAGCACAGTTGTTGGGGGATGCCGGCATTGCATCACAGAAAAGTGAGGGTTGATCAATATTCCATTTAGGGACCCCAGTCTTGACTATCAAGACTTGTCCCGTTTAGTGGTTTAGTGGTTACTTTTCCGAAATGACCATGGGTAGCTATTCCAGTTTAGTGGTTTAGTGGTTGCTTTTCCCAAATGACCATGGGTAGCTATTCCAGTTTAGTGGTTTTCCAAAACCCGTGGTCATGCCATGTAATTTTTGATCAACCCCCACAGGTGGTCGCCTGGGGCCATCCGCAGAAGGGCGGCACCATCAGTGCGGCCGTGCAGGACGGGGTCTGGGCCGGTTTTGGTTTCGGCGGCAGTTTTGGGGGGGGGGGGGGTTGGTGGAGTGGGGGGTTGGGGTGTTGGCTAGCAAGATGAGCTGGCTTCATCAATGGGGAGGGAATTGGAAGTCCTGAGTTACTTGTAGGGAACACACCTGCGAAAGTGCCTGCCAAGTAAGGCATGCTGAAAATGCTGGGGTACTTGGTGATTTGCGAAATGGCCACAATGGTTGGAGGAGGCTTCAAATAGCAACATGGCATTGATAGACTGACCGCTGTGAATGAGAAGGGCGGCCATGCATCTTCAAATTGATGGTTTCAAGTGGGCCTGATGCTGGACATTGGCAAGGGTGGCGGGGGTAGGGCTGTTTTGGGTTTTTACAAAATCCGATGCAAGGAAGCGTATGTGTGATTCGGACAGACAATTGGGACATGGAAGCTGGTAGGGCCGTCAGAAATTTGGAGAAATGCTGGCTCGGGGCAATGACAATTAACTTGCTTTGGCAACTTGCTCTGCTCTTTCAAAGAGGTGCGCCAAGGAGTTTGGATCTGTTTTTAATGATTTTTCCCCATAGGCGGCTCTTGGGTAGTTGTCCTTGCTATTTGGGAGACTCGTTGAATACAGCACCCCCGCCCCCCAACCCCCCGCCTCCCGGGCCCAGGCGCAGCTGAGGCAGCTCTGAGTCAGGGCGTCGGGTAGGCTTGGCCCAGACGCATACGCCAAGGCACCGCCATGAGATTTTTGGGATTACTTCATGAGATTGATTTCGGGGTTCATTGGATAAAATGATCTGAGTGTGCGTCAAAATGGTGGGGTATTCCCATGGTTGGTGGTTGTCCTTTTGGTTTCCCTTTAAGATGTAGCTGGAAAGGGGACCCTCAACCCCATATGCCACAGGGCCTACTCTAGCGTGAAGACAGGTCTGACACGAAGCCAACATGAAACAAATCCTTGGGTTGCCTGCCTAGTTTTGAATCCTCATATCAGTAGTCACATCAAGTCTTAACCTGCAAATGGGTAGGATAGATGTGTCCAGGCACTAGCCTGGCGCTGGGTATTGTTGTTGTTTCCTTTTCGTCTCACCGGCTGCTTCCAGAAAAGCGCCCCTTTGCCCAAATCCCGTCGAAGCGAATGGGGTTGACGTGGCAGTCGCTTGAAAAGAGCACGCAATGTCTCCTGCCACCCTCCGAGAAGAGCAGGCAAATGTGGAACCCCTTCCTGAGATCCTCTGCTGGGGCAGTAATCTTCGAATCCAGCGGCTTGGAAAGCTTGCAGTCCTTGGTTATGCGCAAGTGCTGATCGACATAGGCTAGTGTTCCCAGATCGTGCTTTCACAGCCCTGTGAGGACCTCATTTGGTATGTCTTAAACCACCCAAAATGTTTGTTTTCTTTTCGGTTTCCTTTAGACCAAGGTGAAGGTGTACCCTCAAAGACAATCGCCCACACATTTGGGGCTGGCATTGGACAAGTCAGCTGTCCCCGCAGCTTTCCAACTGATGGCCCAGAGCACTCAGAACGGAGCCGAAAGCTCGCTGCTGGACCTCCGCAACTTCTCCACGTTGATCCCGTTTCAGTGAGCGCCAGCTGTGAAGACACGTGAAGGCGGCGAACAGAATCCGCAAGCAGAAGCAAGCACAAGCCCACGCAACTCAACGAACACCACACCAGAAGCAGTTGTTTCAAAACCCCTTGAGGGTGCATTGTGGTTTGGGTGTTTGGCACTTGGGTCAAAATTACACCAGGATATGGACCGCAGGTTTGCTGCATGCTTCCACTTCGCAGGGCAAGCCATTTTGGGGTTACCGAATGTTTGCTAACCACAGCCGGTACCTTGGAAAAAAAGACAGCCCCATCGTGGTTTGGGCAGCGTTTCCACTCAGGCCAAGCCATTTTGGGTACATGCCCAGCCACTTTCCAGGGTTTTGGTCCTATTTTGGTGGGTTACCCTATGTTTGACCGCCACAGCCACTGGTCGCCTTTTCGCCCGTTCACTCACCCAGTTCCGAGTCCAGTCACGCACCGCACGCCATGGCGCTGGGCTGGGCGACGACGGCGGCGCCGCTGATTTCGCTGAGCCCCAAGCCGCTGCCCTCCTCCTTCCGGGCCAGTGGCCCGGCGAGGACGCCCCCTTCAAACCAAAAAATGATGATACTGGTTGAATCTCCACTGTTCTTTTGTCCAACCCAATGTTGTCCCGAAAAGATTCCGCTAACACCGGCCCCCGCAAAGGTTTTGCCATGAATATTGGTAGGGAAGCGTTAAAAGTGATTGGCGGACATGAACCCCCACCGTATTTTGATGTCCACCAAAGGGTCCCTTATTAAAATTCATACCCAAATGTTCGTACTGTTGACTATATTGTTTAAGTATCTCATTTGATGAGGTTGTATTAAGATTTAAAAAAAAAGGAAAAAGACAAAATGGCAATGGATCCAGACCAGAACCCAGAAAGCAGGTCCGTGTGTGGCTTCGATGCCAATCTGAGAACTGTGAAGGTGAGGAGGAGTACATGAGATTCTCTTTCGGGGGTCAGCTCGCACTTTCTCGGCCAAAGCCGCAAGGCGACATATGACTTAAGACCAGCAAAGAGATGGACCGGAACTCTAGGGTGTGATTCCCCATTCTTTTCAACCATCAACTTCTTTTCGATCACCGGTCGCTTTCCCGAAGTTTAGTGAGGATTTTTGGAAAGAAGGATCCCTAGAAAGAATGGGGCAGGTACCCCCAGAAGAACTCAGAAAACCTTGTTTAAATCCATTGCCCAAAAGCGCCGACTTACTCTGGTCGAGATGTGACGCATGAAACCCGCAGTTGACTCTGCGGCGACCACCGCAGCCGGTTTGTTTTCGAGGCACCGCCTGGGTTCCGTCCTCCGAAGCGCTCGATGTTTCACGGAAATTGAACCCCGAGGTGGCAAGGATTGCTACACCCAGGTGCCCATCGCCACGGAAAAGCTCTTCCAGCTGCTCGGAAGGATTTGTTCGATCCGGGGACCGAGTGGGATATGGCGATCGGGGGGTTCCCTCCAAATGGGATCAAGTGATGGGTAATGTGTTTCCCTTTGCACCACCCCCCAAAAGGATAATTACACACAAAAAACAGCACACACGTGGCGAGTGCCATATCCAGAAGTTGTGATCTTCAAAAATGAAAGCAAATGGAGATTGGTAGATGGTTCACTTTCTGGACCCCCGATGCCCGATGTTGCACCCAGTATGCTGCATGTGTGTTTGGATGTGTCCAGTGACTCGGCTCGATTGTGAGTGCTTGAACCGTGGTTCAAAACAGGATATGATTGGCCGGGTACTTGTCATTGTTTTAAACCTTGGGGCTTCTGTTTGGTGCCTAACCGACAAGGATATGTTGTTGTTTTAGTTTTTTAGCGCACAGTTAGAGGTCAATGCTGCTGAAATCAGTCACAGAGGGAGGAACATCCGGCAACACGTCAGCAACTTTCCTGCCTTTGCCATTGTGCGCTGAGGTGCCTGCTGTCAAATCCGATCATGACTGATGATGAGCGCGCCGGGCCTGTTTTTGGATCAACTGGACTGTGCAATCCGCTGGTCAAGGCACGGTACCAGGAAGGCACAAAGGGTTGGTCAAGACCATGCAAAGAGCACTCACTTGTTTGCGACGATGTTGCAGCTTGGCTTGTGTTTGACCTTGGGTGGGTGGGTGGGTGGGTGGGTGGGTGGGTGGGTGGGTGGGTGGGTGGGTGGGTGGGTGGGTGGGTGGGTGGGTGGGTGGGTGGGTGGGTGGGTTTGGCTGGTACATGGCTGGTACATCGGTATGGATCTTCGGGCCTTTTTGACAAATAATATCACTTCACGGCCAGAAAGTGTGAGCAGCGTTTGCCTGTCTGCTGCTTGGAGGCTCGCGTTGAATCAGCGACACTGCAGTGCCTTTGCTGGGAGCCCACCAACTCCTTGCCAATGGATACACCCTCAGCCACAGACCACATCAAGAGGGGGGAGACCAAAAGGATATCACCCTTGGACTGGCAAAACTGAAGCGCCAAGGGCTGGATATTACTTAAGTTGGTTCAGATACGTTGAGAAGATTTTGCTGAGGCCTATGTTTCAGTCAGGTGGGCTTGGTGACTCCTTGCCTTGTGGCGAACCTTTCATGTTGGTAGGGAGCGTACGTGTGCGATCAGCCGGCCAGCTGTTTTCAATTTTTTTTCTTTGGCGCCTAAGCCAGGACACAGCTAGTCAGCAGATGCGGATGCTTCCACGGCTTCCTGCAGATCGGTGACAGCTGCAAGCTACTTTGCTGCATGTCAGGCAGCAATCACAGTTTTAAGTTGAACGATTGGCCTTGGAAACTCTCGTACCTCTGATCACACAATACAATAAGATTGAGAGTGTCCAATGTTACTCATGTAGTGGGAGCCCCTTCAGGACCAATCAGCGTGCAAATTTCTTTCAAGGAGGGAAGGCCCACGAGCGGCAAGCTTTTAATGCATTGGAAAACAAACCGTGGAAGACTTCTGCTTCCCTCAGCGACAATGAGTCACAGCGTCCAAACAAATCCGCCGCAGCTCAGGGAAAAGATGCAAATCAAGAACGGTGCGGTGATCAGGGACATGTTCAGTGCCGAGGCAGGAAGAGAGTGGGGCTGCCTAAGCTGCGCCAGGCAGCGGTGTCATGCAATGGAAAGTGAACCTCTCTGGACTCAATGGGTAGACTGACCTTTTTGTTGCTACGGGAGTTGCGATGTTTTGTTTGTTTTGATGATTGCTCAGATGCGTGCCATGGTCAGGCAAACAATTGCTGAGGCAATTCCCAGCACCAGTGTGGGTGTTGGCCTTATGCTAAAATTCGACCCTGCTGAATGCTGTTGCTCATAAGGAATCTCCAAGCTTCAGTGCACGAGTTGTGTCTCCAAGAGGCGGTCCGAGTCACCGAGATTATTGTGCCTGCGAAGACTGTTGTGTCCGATTGTGCAGTCCTTGGCTTGCCATCCTCTTCCCGGCCAACATTTGCGTTTCCCCACTTCTGCAAGAAAGTTTGCGCAAAAAAGTCCAACAAGTACGAGATAAGAAGTTCAAAAACAGAACACACACACACACACACACACATGCGCCTGTTTTACCCCTAGACTGTCCAAACTAGTGATCCTTGTAGGTTGGATGAGGAGAAAACCAGCACAAAGCCAAGCACGTGGGGTGCTCTGAACGACAAATCAATCGGCAGATGGCCGCTCCCAGGTGGACAACCGCACCCTGACCCTTTGCGAGCCGTACTGGCAGCAGTGGGGCATGGAAGGGGCCGGCTTCAATTGGTGGGACGCCTGGCAAAGTGCTTCTAGACGTGTGGGTGCCATGAATATGGTTCTTTCCTTGCAGGACCGGTGGTTTGCTTCCTTTTGGTTTCCCTTCAAAGCCGCCCCACAAGGAGCCAATCGCATCCTTCAAGTGAGGAAAGCGGAGTTGCATGAAGAACCGGGCCCGCCCTTTTAATTAATGAGGGTGGCTGACAGGAAGACGACCATGACCGGTGCCTGCAAGGTTTTACTCAATGAACTGAGCGAGAAGCCTGGTTTCTTTGAAAGCAAGGTTTCGAGGAGCTCGGGCATGAGATATGGCAACGCGAAAGATTGCCATCCGTACACACATATCGCATATGTGTATCGATACAATCGCACATCTGAATCGATATAGAGTTGTATCGCACGTTGAGCGAGCATGTCACTTGGACTTGGGACAGCTGCCAGGTTCTCGGTCTGGTTTCCGCTTGGAGCCAGCGTTTGGGGGATCCATGCCTCGAGCAGACATGCGACTCCTTGGCAGCCAGCAGATCTAGGAGTTGAGTCATGGGAAAAAAAGGGAGCTGAGGCTGTGATACCTGGATGTCGAAATGGTTCGATTGCGTTACACTCAACAAGATGTGCCTGACCTATCCTAAGCTATGCTCCAAAACTCCAAGGCAGGCCCTGACATGTTCCGTTTCTGCTGGCTGAACTGGTGTTCATCTCCGTGGTTTGTTCTTAGCCCCGTTACCTGAAATGACAGGCAGGCATTTGGCCTGCTTGGACAGGGGGTACACAAGAACCTTCTAAATTGGCAATGTATCGTTATTTGCTGTGCTGAACTCTCTGAGATGGTTGGTTCAACGGGGCAAGAGGATGTCCTGCCAACTAACCGTGGAACAGTCTGCCAAAGTACCGTCGCGTTGCCGTGGGGTCGTTTGATACTCTGAGTGGTTCACTGTTGGCATTTTCAGCTCTCCACTGGCGCCCTGCTTGCTTGTTTTGGATAGGGCTATTACGAGTAGTAAGATCAAGCAAAACAAATAGTTAAATGGCTGTTTACCTGTTCAGTTTGCGCTTGCAGGTTTCTTCATTTGAGTCTAGGGCGAAAGAGTTTGTAGCCTGTGAAATCAGCAAGTCAGTTTGCCGATACCAGCTCTCCACTGAGGAAAGCCCCGAGGGCATCATGTGTCCGGCCCTTGGCACTAGAAGAGCTATCCTCAGCTCGAAGCAAATCGATGCCTTTCCAGTTGTTGGTGCGCGTTTAGTCCACGTCCCAAAGGTGATTCTTGGTTTCTCGGCGGACGAGTGGCCAAAGTACTTAGATCGCATCAAGAGCAGCGAGGCTTTTGACACACAATGAGCACAAGCTGGCAATGGCACAAGCTGGCAATGCAGGGAAACATGTTGCCTGCTGCTTCGCCGCAAGGGCAGAATTGCAAGGTGATGTTGCCAGGGGCGGAACCCCAATGCAGCAATGCACCCACTACGTAGCTTGCACGCTATGTTTGCAGTTCAAGGCTTGGTGATGCTTCCTGTTGACATGTTTGTGGAATTTTCGAGGGCTTGCTTCTCTGAGTTGCAGAGGCCCTGTCAACAAGTGCTGGGCATGGACAGCGCAGCGGGAACTTGTTTTTCAACCCCTGCTGAGAGTATCGGAATCTGACTTAGGACACCGAGAATAAAGACAACATCTTGCATGGTTCCCAATAAAATGTAGCAAACGATTTGCATATGTGGCTGAGGGACATAGAGGACCCAAAGTGTTGATAACCCATGTGTGTGTGCGTGTTTCATGTCCTTGCTCAGGTGAGGTCCTCATCCTCATTCTTTTGCTAGCAGCCGCTGATCAGCACCCAGTTCTATAGGGGCCTTTGCGGGACCTGCGGTGACACCTCGTGCCGCCTTGAACAGCCGCGCAGAATGTTAGCCTCGGAATAAAGAAGCACTTGCCACATGGTTAGCTCTTTGGCCTGCTTCGTTTGATAGTTGTAAAGCCTTGTTGAGTGGGCCATACATTCAATCGGGATTCCTGGGATTGGCCCTCTCTTTCAACATGGGCCCCTGACAGAGGGTTGCTGTGTGTCAGCCCTTCAGTTGTTTGGCATGTAAAATAGCGTCCTTTGGAGGAACTGCTCGTTCCTCCCTGGCAGTCAGCCGTCGCCCAGGTTTGCTTTTGGTGCTGCTGGGACGCAACTTGGCAGAAGAGAAGATGCGCAATTGGGATGCACCTGGTTTCGAATCACTCACATAGCTTCAGATGGCTTCACCTGGCTTCACATGGCCTCAAATGGCTTCACATGGCTTCACACTGGCTTTCATGTTGTGTCATGTGTCTAGAGACATTTGGTCCTTTGCTTTGAAAGGAAGAAGCTAAGCCCAAGGTCTTGAAGGACACAATGGAGGAGCGCCAGGAAATGGTCTCCGAGGTGGTGCATGCGGGGCGCTCAGTTGGCCACGGGTGGTTCCCATAATGCGGCCCTTGGGGTTTGGTTTAAAGGAGAGCCAGAGGGATACCACCAATTTTCAGGGTTCCTTAAAAAGATAGAACACCTGGGGGTGTCCCTGCTCTCCATTGCTGGGCTCAAGTTGTTTCCAGAACAAAACTGTTTGGCTGAAACAAGCATTCTGGGGTTCCGAAGCAGGGAGGGCGGGTACACAGTCTCCCAAGAGGTTGTAGGAATACATGTTTTCCTTTCCCGTATTGCTGAATGCTGACCATGCAAGACTTTCAGAGCACAACATGGTTGTCTCGGTGTCAATCCTTCCTCATGTGTGACATGGCCCTGCTGATGTTCCCTGATGAAGTCCCAAATCACTAGTCTTGTGTTTTTTGTCCAACTAACCTCCTCCAGAAGAGTGCTCGGATAGGATGTGGAGGACTATTTGCTGAAGATGGAGCCATCTGTGAAGGAGCATCCCGGATGCATCCAGGGGGCACACCCCATTTTGGGGACCAAAACACGGCGTGGCCGTTTTCCCAGCTGCCCTCCACCCTCGTGCCCTCCATAGCCACCAGCGCTACACCAGCGCGGTTACCAGCGCTATACCAGAGGCGAACCCTCATGAGAAGCGGTGCGTTGGCTTCGACAACTGGCACGGACATGCGCATGGAGACTGATTCTGTTAGTTTGCATGTTCGCAGATGGCTGGTTGCGACTGGCTGGCAGTTAGTTGGCCGTTGGCACTCATTTGATGTTCGTGCTCATTCGTTGGCCTCATAGTGGAAACGGAGATTCGCTCAAGCCATAGGCGGCGATGTCCTAGTCGCTTGCTTGATGTTGTTTGCCTCGTTGCTCAGGAAGCAGCGCCCAGTCCGCATGGTTTGTTTTCCTTTGGGACTGTAAGAGCGATGCCAGGGATTTCACAGCAGCTGACTGGACAGGACAGGGCGGAGAACGAAGAAGGGATGTGATTCCTAGGTAAGAATTGCTGACCGCCTCAGTAAACATGTTCAACGTCAACCAGCTGACGAGCACATGTACTGCCACAGTTGATGACCAAGGATTTAGCAAATGGTTGTGGAAGGGCGAGCTGTCTTGGAAGCACGATCCAAGCCAGCCAAATTCAATGTTTAAGTTCCTCCAAGTGTACAAGAAAGCCGTTCCAGTTCCAAGACAGGGTCAACCTCATGTGGTTTCACAGCTGCCTTGCCGGCTCGCTTTGTATGCCAAGGACCCTGCAAGCTGGGGCTGAGAGCCTTGCTTGCAGTGGCCGGAACTCGACACGCTCGACTGATCAAACACTGGAAGGGTCATCTCAGTGGAACTATTGCCACACCACGCACTATTCCTGGACGGCTCAGTTTTTGGAACTTTTGGGACAGCTTGGATGGGACCATCGTGATTGCCAAATGATTCCGGGGTTCTGCAGTTTATATTGGGGCAACCAGTGAGGTCGCCCAGCACTCAGCCAGCATGTAGCCAACTTAAGGCAGGGACGGGGCCCATAGTACTCCATTGGGTCCAGTGCTCTTGGCAGATCAAAGCACGAACGGTCGAGCTGTTTTTGTCCAAGTCTTCGAGGATGTGCACAACTGTGCACAGCTCAACATCTATGCATGCACCCGCATGTTCGCGGAGAAGTCCATCTTAAGCCGAGCATGTACGCACATGCACGGGCTCCCGCACAATAATTGGATATGTGGCATGCACAGATGTTGTTCAGCACTCACAAGTGCCCTGAACCGACCCAACAAGGTCAAGCATAGCCTCGTTTTGTTTGGTGTATGTAATTTCAACTGCCCGTGTGCCTCAGTTTGAATTGCGAACGATCCCGATTATCTGTCAAATTTGCCACTCAACTAGGTGTTGACTTCCAAAAGTTTGGGAACCCAGCAAATGGATGGATTCCCTGTACCCTTTAAAGCCCCCGCACACAACGGGTACCGAAACAACCACCCAGTCGCACGGCACAGGAGGTGTACCACCACTGCCGGCTTGGCGGTGGAGACCTTCCAGCATGGCGTAGAGCACCCTGGTACAGCTTGTTGTCTCGGTTTTAATGCCGTTTCTTTAGTGCATTTTGCGTGGATGTTAGGACTTTATTCTAATGGGTTTTCCATTAAACCACCAAAAGTTAAACTTTTAGCAGGGGAGCAGAAAGCAACCGAGGTTTGAGGGTGGCTTTGAAGGGAAACCAGAGACAATCATGGTATTGGGGTTCCCTATGTTGATGCCCGAATGTCTAGTCTTTTAGGCAATTCCGACGGAGAATTTCCACTTTCACCAAGCCAGCACAGGAAGGCTTGGGCTATACGGCCACAATACTTGGAAAGGGGGTGTAATTGATTTTCTTCGGCGTAGTGGTTTGGCATTGAGTTCAAAGGAGCTTTCTTCTTGGGCAACACGTAGTCATCAGGCATCAACTGAGGGCACAGGGTATGACGGCTGCATTGGGCCCGGAATGCATTGTAGGAGCCAGGGGGGCACGCCGAATTTTTACCCACACCCACCGAGCCAATGTCGGGTGTTGCGAGAAGCACTATCCAGTTTGTGCTGCGCCGCTTTTAAAGGAAGAGCTCTGTGGGGGCGCCCCTTTATCAACCTCCCATGCGTGCCTCATTGTTTGATTCCAGACTCAAGGTGTCCCTGTTGATGGCAGGCATGACCAATCATTCCCCTCCCTCATCCAACTGCAATTGGTTGGCACCACCAAGATCTTCCCAAGTGTTCTTCAAATTTCCAGCATGACAACGGCCATCTCCAGCTTGCAACTTCGGACATTGCTTGCTTGTCATCACCTTGTTTGGTAGAGTAGAGATGGTCATCATATTGGGAAACGTTTGGAAGGGTTCTACGGATCATGGCACACATCGAAGTCTTGATGGCGCATGCGGAAGAAGCGGGTTGGTTGAGCACGATTTCTAGCAGAGTCCAAGCCTGCAACTATGAACAAATCGTAGGCCGGCCGATATCAGCTGTTTCTGGAGTAGATCACCCTGACCTAGTAGCGGCTGGTTTGTTCAAGTGGCAGTGTCACAGCGGGCAAAGAAGACATCACATATGAACAGGCACCTTTGCCCTTAATATGTTGCATGACGGAATGTGTATAGCGTGATGGCAACCTATGTAGCATGAATTTTGGGGACGCAGATCGCACGTGTTGTTGTCGATAAGGAAGGACGTGTCAGAAATCTCAGTGCCTGTTAGACATGATCATCCTGTGAAGTCTCGTGCGTATCACGAGAATCCTGAACAGCGTAGCAACATGTGTTGAAACAGGGACTCGATGACGTTCTTGAAAATCGCTGTGTTCCCTGGCCAGAACAGCTACTAAGTTGTCCTTGCTTAGAGGACCATTTAGTGGTTTTATGTGTAAGCTTTCCTTACTTTAGAGCCTCCGGCTCAGTTCGCCGACATTGTCCTCTCCCTATTCTCCTTCTTCCTCTCTCCCTTGTCTCCTCCCCCGCGTGTTCTGTCGTCCTCTCTCCCTCCCTTTGCTCTCCATCCTCCCCATCCCCCCAAGCCTCTCTCTCCTCAATCTCGCTGTCTCTGTCTCTCTCTATCTCTCTCTCTCTCTCTGTCTCTCTCTGTGTCTGTGTCTCTTTCTGTCTCCCTGTCTCCTTCCTGTCCACGCCCCTCTACAAAAAAAGGGCACCCTTATTCTAGCCTCTCTACTGGAGGACCTAGTCTCTCTCTCTCTCTCTCTCTCTCTCTCTCTCTCTCTCTCTCTCTCTTTCTCGCTCTTTCTCTCCGTCTCTCTCTCTCTCTCTGTCTTTCTGTGTCTCTCTCTCTCTCTCTCTCTCCCTCTCTCTCTCTCTCCCGCTCTCTTCCTGTCTCTCTCTCTCTCTCTCTGCATTGCAGCGTCACGTCCCCCCTGAGTTGCCTCGATGTCCGGGCACTGCCCCTTCATGACGCTGAACTGTCATCTAACTACTGGCTTTCCCGTTGTTTTCCCCTTCATGTCGTTTTCACGTTTCCCATGATGTCCTGGTCATGTCCCTTCCATGCCTTTCAACTCCCCCTTCATGTCCCTGTAATTTTCTGGGTATGTCCGCTTCATTTTCCATGCATGTCCCGTTCTTTCGTTGCGAGTTCCCTACATCTCCCGTCGTGCCGATTGGTTGCCTTGTCCTTTGTTTCGCTTTCATTCCCCCTGCGCTCCCCTTGTTTTCATTTCTGTCCCTTTCATGTCCCTTTCTGTTCCCCTTTGTTTCCCTTTCATTTCCCGTTGCTTTCCTGTCATGTCGACTTCCTATTTCCTTTTCTCATTTCCTTGCACTTCCTTGCCTTTCCCCTGTGCTCCCCAGCATTTCCCGCAAAAAAACACGGTTTTCCCAGCGTTTTCGCAAAGAGGACGTCCAAAAACACAGAGTGTTTCCAGATGTTCGGCAAAAGGAAGAGCCGGCAGGGGGATTCGAGCCTGGGACCCCTGTTTGGCGACACCGGCTCCGAAGACTATACGTTTAGTGGAACGTCATCAAATTACCGCGCGGTACGTGGGGGACCCCCCCGTGCCTTGGACACTTGGCGACCATTCGGCGAACGACGTGTTTTGCCTGGTGGCACGTCGATCGGACGGATCGAACGGATCGGACTCATCGGACTGCTGACTAATCGGACACATCGGATAGACCTCACGCAGCCGCACAAATTCGTCAGCAGATTGAAATTAACGTCTTTATTGGATTGTTCGTGCGGATCGGACTGATTGACGGAGTCACACAGATCGGACGGATCGGACTGATCGGACGGATCGGACTGATCGGACTGCTCGGACGGAGTTGACAGACCGGACGGATCGACGGAGTCGGACGGATCGGACGGAGACTGATCGGACAGATCGGACGGATTGGAGCAGATCGGCCGGATCGGACCGATCGGACCGATCGGACCGATCGGACTGACTGATCGGACAGATCGGACAGGGACGGAGTCGGACAGATCGAATCGGACGCATCGGACTGAGCAGACCGAGCGGACAGGGACGGAGTCGGACAAGTAGAACGGAGCATAGCCAGACGGATCGCGAGGCTCGGGCGGACCGACCGGACTGACTGCGGCGGGACAGATTGGACGGAGCGAAGATCACGGCAGGTGGCTCATGTCCAAAAGAGACTTACGCGCGGCAGGTCCAAATAGTAATGTGAGTGTGGCGGCGGCGGGCGGGGGTGCTGATCGGACAGATCGGACCGATCGGACAGATCGGACGGATCGGACGGATCGGACTCGGGCGGATGGCGCGAAAATTCCGGCAGGTGGCTCCAGCGCAGGTGGATTTGCATGCGGCGGATCCAAACTAGTCCAACGACTTTCTGTCTGGCATGCCGTCACGCGGCGTTGCCTTTGGCAGCGGGGTAGCCGAGGATGTTGGTGATGCGAGTCTGGCGGCGGGCGAACGGGATGCCAGTAATGCTGGGGATGCTGGTGATGGGATTTGGTTCAGCGGCAGAAGCCACCCTCGCTCCGCACGGACAGATCAGACTGACTGGAGCAGATCAGACGGATCAGACTGATCGGACAGATCAGAGAAAGGGTCGTTGTAATTTTATGTTCCGCCGGTCGCAATTTGGACTCTTTGGACATGAGCCGCCTGCCGAAATCTTCGCTCCGTCCAATCCGTCCGACTCGCCACTAGTCAGTCCGATCGATCCGCCCGAGCCCCTGTCGGACTGCTCGGACGGAGTCGCGCAGATCGGACGGATCGGACTGATCGGGGACTGATCGGACTGCTCGGATGGAGTCGACAGATCGGACGGATCGGACGTCGGACGGATCGGACGGAGTCGGACTGATCGAACTTAACGGACGGAGCAGATACCGATCGGACTGAGCAGACTGATTGGACAGATCGGACAGGGACGGAGTCGGACAGATCGAATCGGACGCATTGGACTGAGCAGACCGATTGGACAGGGACGGAATCGGACAAGTAGAACGGATGGCTCACGCACAGCCAGACGGATCGCACGAGGCTCGGGCGGATCAATCGGACTGATTGTTGGCGGGTCGGACAGTCGGACAGATTAGACGGAGCGAAGATCACGGCAGGTGTCTCATGTCCAAAGGAGACTGACGCGCGGCGGGTCCAAACGGTAATGTGAGTGTGGTGGCGGCGGGCGGGGGTGGGATGGCTTGGACAGCGCGGGGCGGATTGGGCTGGAACTGCTGGGCATGGTGGCTACACGTTAGTTGTGTCCAATTTGTGGTGGATTGGTCCTTGCGAGAAACAGCTCTTCTTGTGGCCACCCTTACATCATGTGCCGTCGCCCTTTGTAGCCAGTGCCAGTGATGCACCTGATGCTATGTGATCCTGCTATTGTTGGTGATGTTGGCGGTCTGGCGGTAAGGCGGGGGGTAGCTCATTTGAGGCGGGTTTGGCCGTGCCATGGATGTAAATGAGCCACCCTCTTGTCGGTCATCGTCTCTCTTCACGCTTGGGAGGCAGCGATGCTGGGGATGCTGGTTATGTTGGCAGGGATGGCTGGCTTGCTGTGGATTTTGTTGCGCGGCTTAGGATCTCACGGTCTCATGGACTGCAGGCGATTCATGGAAATCCGGGGACTCGTTGGGGAGGTTTGAGAGAAGGTGTTGGAAAAAACCACAACACCGCATTCTCTTCGTCTTTTGTTTCGTTATATGCAAGTATATACATGTATATATAGGTCTGCTCTTGCCGCGCCATCTCTAGCGGCCTCAGCTTGTTCTCTTCGACTGTTCACTTGTTGCTTGCAGTAGCGTACTCTTGCAACAAAGGTCCGTTCAGACTTTTTCGCAGGGGGCAATCAGAGAACAGCGTAAGGCAACATTCACTGAAGTTGCGCGGCGTTCGGAGGGCCGCCACTCAGCGGCATAAGACAGACACTACGACCGTCCTTTGGCTCGATTTTGACCATGGGCGCTCATTTACAGCCTGATGTTACAAGCGATGGCTTTCCAAGTGCCATGAATAAAACGTCAGTGTCGCAAGTTGGCTACGGCAACACTGCGAATGAGCGCAGATTTGCGCATGGGCGACGATGGCGGCTTCACGCTGCGCGTGCAGTTCGCTGCGCTCGGGCTGCGTTGTTGCCGTTTGTTTCAGCCACGCGGATGGTTGTCTAGGTTTTTTGGGGTTGTCAGTTGTAGGAAGCTGCTCCACACGACTGTGTGAAGGGCTTTAGCATGATGGAAAGGTGGCGTTGTGTCGCGCGGAGGTGCCGAAGCCTTCTGCGCCCAAGCCTTCGGTGGCTTGGCACACTTGGAAACGAGTACGCGGGCCCAGGCTCTCGAATGGAGAGTAGGCAGGATTACCTGGAAATTTGGCTACAACACATCTCCTAGGCAAGGGTAGTTGGTTAACAAGTCTCTTTTCGACGATTTTGATAGGTTGTGTCATGACAGCTTGTGCAAAATTGCTAAATATGGTCCATTTCCTGAGGCTAGATTGCGCTTAATAGCCAGCCTTCCAACTGCACCTTGGTCATGTCATGGAACATGGTCGTCACGAGGCGGTTTGGGTGCACATCTTACTAGGTTCCAGTAAGAGGAGCCCTTAAATCCAGTTCGGTTTCAGAAGCTACGGTTCGAGTCAATTCTGCCGCTGAGTTTCGCACGTCGAATTTCTTGGCATTGCCCTGCAAGCCTAGTGAAGTGACTGCACGTCCGGAGTGCGTTTCAAAATACCTGGCAGAACGCTACGTTTCGCGCTATACGCTTTGGGCATGCCCAGGCTCTGGAGTGTTGGACGCAGCAGTTCTTTTGGTGGCTCTTTGCTTTAGCAGATTGCTGTAGAATGTGCGGCTTGCGGGGTATTTTTTGTTTGAAGCACGACGATTGGTCGGAATAGGTACACGGTGGATGTTTGTGTGTTTTCATTCATCCATAAGTTGGTGATGGCTACATTTGCATTGATCTTCGGGTTTCTTCGGCTTGGCAGTTGCTTGTGCTGTTTAGCGAGAGCAGTGTCCAAAAAGGATCCGGAGTGAGGCCATCAAGGGAATCCACGAGTTCGGACAGAGACCAAGACGCCTTGTGTGATGTCCTGAAGAATTTGTTGAACAGTGTCACACTCGTGTCGAAATTGTTTGTTGCCCTTGGGGCTTGTTCCGGGAGCTAGGCAGAAAATCCGCGTAGTTGACCCACGCTGGCGTGCGTAGTTGTATCGAAGCTCGCTACGCAGAGGCAGAGACGTGGCCAGCAGCGTTCCCAAAGCAGCAGGCGTCACGGACCAGTTGGCTTCATTTTTTCGTACATGTTTGTCTTGGTAGATTACTCTAGCTTGGCAACCCTGCTCCTTCGAAGGAGACTAGCCGGTTGAGCGAACAGGGGCACACGGAGCAAGCTCCCGATGTTGTTGTATGTTCCTTCTTTGCCACTGGAGCGGCAGGCGTTATGGCACACTGGGCGCGGCGGTTTGTGTAGTGTCTCTTTGCTTTAGCACATTGTTTAGGAATGTGTTCTAGAGTTCTTTTGTTCGAAGCAGGACGACTAGTCGAGTCATAGGTACATTTGGGTTTGGCAGCCGTCTGTGTTTTGATAGGCTCCCTGCCTGTCACGTATCTCGATCTCGTTCTCACATAGGTTGCGACCGCAAGGATTATGAGTTTGCGAGACCAGGATTACCTTTGTATCGCCCTCAAGTATCAGGGCAAAGTTGTTAGCCGGATTTGTAAAATGTTTCTAGCTTTTGGGGCTGTCTCCGGGAGTCAGTCAAAGAGTCCGCGCAGCTGATTCGCGCGCTCGTCGTGATTTGCATCGAAGCTCGTTGCTCAGAGGCAGCGTTCCCGAAGCAGCAGGCGTCCGGGAGGGGCGCCTTTTTTTTGGGTGTGTGCCTGCTTGTCTTCGTAAACCGCTCTAGTGTGTGAACCCTGCCGGGCAGGGTTCCAAGGTTTCTTCGATGGAAGGATACTGGTTCACCTATACGGGTGCGCAGAGTATGTTCTCGGCTTTGTCGCATAGTATTTAATTTCCAGCGCCTCTGGCGGCTCTTTGTTTTAGTAGTTTGCCCTAGAACGTGAGCCTTGCGGGGGAAATTCTTTTGTTTGAAGGACAAGGTGCACGGAGCATGTTCTGGATGTTTCCGTAAATCGATGATGCCTATACATTCGCATTGATCGTGGGGGGTTCTTCTGCTTGCAGCTGCTTGTGCTCTCTCGACGGGTACCCTTCTGGTCAGGCCATCAAGGGAATCCACTTGAGTTCGGACATCGGTTGCCTAAATTGTTTGTTGCCTTGGGTTTGTTTCTGGGAGCTAGGCAGAAAATCTGCGTAGTTGACCCACGCTGGCACGTGTATTTGTATCGAAGCTCGCAGAGGCAGAGATGTGGACATCAGCATTCGCGAAGCAGCAGGCGTCATCGGGCGGCGCGGATATCGGACTTTGGCGGCGCCAATGTTGAGCGTTTATTTGGCGAGCCCCGCTTAGCAAAGTTAGCTTTTGAAAGGAGTTTCCTTTTCCAAATAGATTTCAAGTGTCCATCTTGCGGACCCCCCCCCCCCCGGGGCTTGGGTTGGGGGGGTTATCCTCTATCCTCTCTTAGGTGTCCGACACGCCGAGCAATGTCGGCGGATATACTGCAAATGGCCACGACAATGTTGGAAGCTTGTTGGCTCGCCCAGGTACATCTCACCCATCAACACGCCCAAGGATGAAGTTGACTCCTCTGACGACGAAGAGAATGACAGGCAGCCTACAGCCACCTTCTGGTTGGACTGTGTTTCGAAGAGTTGAAAGTCGCAGACTCGAGCAAGTGACTGTGAGGCTGGGAAAAGCTGGAGCTGGAAAGATTACTAAGACCTTTCTATTTCCTGGAGCAGCATTGATTTTCTGAAGACACCACTTTTGATAGCACGGAATTGCCTGGATTGACTGAGAATGTCATGCATTGCTTCTATCGATTCATGCCGCAGCCAAGGAGAAGACCTAGAGGTAATCTATCATATGGATCGTTGAAGTCGCCCTAATCAAGCTCCATCGTCGTCCATTCTCAGGATCGATAAATCCAAGACACGTCAGCAAGAACAACTATATAAAACAGATGTGGCAGTGGTCATCAAGCGAGTGGCGTTCATGTGGCTTATACCCATTTGCTTTCTGTACTGCAGGATTTTTTGGGTGCTGGGCACAGGAGAACCTTGGGAAGCCGTCACGAGCTCATGCAGGGAGTGAACCATGCCCAGAACGAAAGTTGTGCCAAGCATGTGTGACAGTGCACTGCAGAGCAATACCAACCACAGCAGCTGCACAACGAATGAAGCCTGGGCTGTCAAGGGCTGAAGTTTACGTGCTTCCCACAGTGGCTTTGGAGTTGCAAAGCAAAACTAAAACCGGGGGCAACGACCAGCTTGGCTGCGTCCTTCTGTTTCAGAGTTTTGTTTCGAGTTCAGCATGAGGCAGAAATGGCCATGGTTTGTGTCGAGACTACCTCTGTTGCGTGCTGTTGAAAACTGTTGAAAGAAAAACCACAAAAAAAGACCACAAAAAAAGAAAAACCCGAAAAACATGCTGTTCTTCCTGTGGTTGTTTCAAAGGAAGCCACAGGAAGGCCACCGATCCTTTTTCTTATCTTTCCAGGGAGGGCTGGGGATAGCTCGCGGTCAGGAAGGCGATGGGCTGGAAGAGGCGGGCGGGCCGTCGTCGAACGTGACCGTGGAGATACCACGTGGCTGGATGAAATCATGCACCTCCTAAGAATCCCTGCAATGATTCCCGGTGAATTACTGCCAAGCAAAGGTTTCTCATGGTTTCAATGTGGTTTCAGGAGTTCTCCCACTTGTCTTTATTGACACCCTCAAGCCAGTTGCTGTTTGGTTGGCGAATTCCTGTTTTCAAGGCAAGACACGAGCCATGAGTCCGAAACGGATCTTCATTTTCATATTGGCTGCTGGAGGGTCACTGAGGAACGGACAATTGTGCCCAGCTGCACTACTGTATGTTCATTCATGTTTGGTCGTGAAGAAGCACATCGCCACGGAGCCTGTTGTCATGGTCGCAACTTGTAGGATTGAAAGCCGCCCAGCAAGTACTCCTTAATGTGCTCACAGTCAATGAAACCGCAATCGTGGCGCCCAATCCGAATTCAACAACACCAACCGGCACTGTGTCCACAGCGCAGATTTAATGGTCGATCTGACTTTGCGGTCTCACTAGGGCGCGGCCCAGATAGAAATCTCTTGCAACAGGTTCAGCCCGCGGCAGTCCTGGAGCATCTGGGGCCAGCACAAGGCGAGGGGGCAACGGCGCCCTTCAAACCACAGCACGTTTTTTGGGATGGTTTACACAGCTTTTCGGGCCAATTCAAAAAGAGATCCCTTATTGGTTGGGGTGATGTTGAATCGGGAAATGCGGACCCCTGAGGGAGAGCAGTTGGTTTGGGTGCCGATTTGTTTGAGAGACCTCCCAGGTGTGAATTGGGGTCATTGCCGGTGCTTGGCTTTGAATGAGAAATAACAGAGAGCGGCCTGTTGATGGGTTTGACCTGGTGTCAGCCATGCAGTTTGTTTGGACTAAGGCGATGCGCTTGTTTTCGGCCGCCGAGTGTGGTTTACGCGGTAGGGCAATCTTGTCTCCGTTTGCGCAACAATCCCAGCTGAAGCTGCAAGCTACGAGCAGAATCGCGGCTCGCCACGTGGGCGGACAAGTACGGATTTTCTTGGCGACTCCAGTGTGCGCTAGCCGGATTGGATCATTTTGGGTGGCAATGAGGTGCATGCGGGCCCACAAGCCAATCAAACTCTTTGGTGTTTTCAGCCGAAAACCTTGGCGTGTTTGCTTTTTCACACGGCAAGCAAGAAAGTGGCCAACCTGCCTCCGCTTTCCTGACACAGCTTGCGAATTGGCCAGGAAAAGGACAAGTTGTGA
This sequence comes from Effrenium voratum, assembly GCA_963377175.1. Lineage (NCBI taxonomy): Eukaryota > Dinophyceae > Suessiales > Symbiodiniaceae > Effrenium > Effrenium voratum. Next base: position 617,807 of record CAUJNA010003274.1, read on the forward strand.
ATCGGCCAGTGAAGCAGTGCCGGCACAAAGGCATGGCGCAACGGGAACGCTACGAAAGGGGCCTGTTGTGGCCCCTTTCGCAGCGGGATGTCGATCCATCGCGCGCTGAGCAGTCTGAGTCGAGTTGAGGCGGCGGCTTGTGTCATAGCAAAGTCTCACCGCGATGCCGCTGTGTTTGAGATCAGAATCTTGGGATGACTTGGGTTGGATGCTGAGAATCCTTTGAGTGCTTGCTCTGTAGAAGCTTGGCCATGTTGGCGATCAACAGATGGAAGACTGCTCTCTGTTTTCCGCGCGCGTTGTACTGCCTGTGATAGTTCCAGGGATGTCGGTTGCGAGTTTTCCTGCCTCACCCCTGAGTCTTGCAAATGACCAGCCAAAATTTGCCTTGTTTGATATTGGCACAAGCCTCCAGAATGAGAAATTGTGACCTGGGCTTGGCCCAGACTCGGAGCCCGAGAAAGAGCAGGTTGTGGACATATTGAGGTCGACATCAAGCTACAGGCCACAGGCTTCATCGGGGGCGCGGGTTGACTCGATTTTCTGGCTCCAGACCAAATTCGGCCTGGCTTTGGACGGGGAAACGGTGCGACTCGATCTCGGGGTTGGTGTAGTTGTCCGATCGCCGTGTGTCATGCAGAAGGGGCTTAGGCCCTCCGCCAGGTTCTAATAAGTGTTGTTGAAAGGATGGTCTGTTGTTTTTGGATTCAGGCAAGGCAGGCGTCAATGTGTTTGTGGCATGATGTACGCTTCAGTTTTCGTTGAAGATTGGCTCATATGATTATGGGCTCCTATTCAAGCATGCTTCCATTTTCAGCAAGCAAAGACAGAGAGAAGGAAACGACCGCGGTAGCAAGTGAACCTTTACACACCCACACACACACACAGACATCAGAATCATCCTTTACCCAAACGCCGAGACGAAGACAGACTGCCTGGAGATAGCCAGAATCCTGGCAGCATTCTGCATCCGCGTGTGCCCATGGATGCCGCCTGTCAGAGCTGTGAGGCCAGGGTGGCATTGGATGGTCAACCAGAGTTCATCATGTTGGTGGCTCCCAGCCATTCGGTTCCTTTGCTTTTATGCTTTTAGTCGGTTTAGTGAACGGAGTTCCATTTAACCCACTAAAAGAACTTTTAGCAGGGGATCTGAGGACCTCCCAGCCATGCTTCTCCTTGTGGCAGTTTCAAGCATCACCTTTTGGGCCATCCCAAAGTGAGATTCGCTTTCAGGACCTGTGCGCTCAGCTGGCTTTGTCCCATCCGACCTCTGAACTGAAAGTGGGTGGTTTGCCTTTCACCTCCAAGTTTGTTGCAAGTCAGCCATCAGGCACGCTCCAGACTCACGGCCATGCCTCCCTCTTTTTCCCATTGTTCCAACTCCACAAACGTCAGAGATGTTAAGTGTCAGGCCAAGGTTGAAATCCCTTGCCACCATTGTCTTCAGGCCTTGGAAAGGCTGATGCCCCTGAAGGGAGCGTGCTTTGTTGGCACGGCTCCATGTGGAGTCTTGTCAGAAGGAAGGTACGGGAGATGTTGAGTGCATCTGATTCTTGGACTGAAACGGCCTCACCAACGACATTGTTTTCTGATGTCGCGTAGCTTTGTGCATGAACCAGTCGTCCCTGCAATGTCCTAAGCCCCCCCCGCAAGCCACTCCAGCAATCAGCGTGGCGTCTTGTGAAGCAAGAGCAACAAAAGCCTTAGAAGTAAGTCAAAGACTGTTCTCCGCTAGTTTTTTCTGTGCCCTTGGTGGACGTCGCTTTGTTTAGCTTTATTAAGCCTTCAAGCGTCCAATTCATTCACGGCCCTTGGCGTCAAGTTAGCATCGCTGCATGACTTGGGCGCTTCCACCGGGTTGAAGCTGCCTCAGGGATGGTTGGAGCCCGAGCCCTACTCTTCGCATGAGGCGCGACAGGGAAGTTGAGCCGTAGCCAGTGCTCTGACTGGCTCAGAAACCAGCGAAGCAATTGGGGTTGATGCCACTCAATTTATCCTTTGGCAGAACCTTCTTTACAGTGAATCAGAAGCACCCACGAAGCGCCAGAAATTGCAGGCAATTCCTGGTTCCGCAGTTGCCTTTGACTTTAAGAAATCAACACCAAGAAAACTGTAAGTGGTTGGGGAATCACGTTTATGTGGGAGGGCTCCTTTGTTCCACGCGGTCACATCCAGGTGCAGGTCAAAATCAGGACCATACCCCGCGAGGCCGGGTGCCGGGCAGGCGAAAAACGCTGATGGGCTCTTCTTGTCAGCCGAGGATGTTGTCGTTTTTTTCATGCTGCATTCTCATAACTCTTCGCTCTCCAAAGAAAAAACGCTCCGAGCTAGTCGCATGATGCTGGTCTCGCTGAAAAGGAACACGGCCTGCTGGACACGCGAGTGCTTGCTCACGTGCTTTCCTTCAAGATTTGCCGATGCAGTATTAGTATATCCCCATTCTCTTTCGAACAAGGACTGCACTGGTCTTGTTTGGCGGCATTTCCTGAATCATCATGAATGTAAACGCTCACTTAGTTCACTTGATCTCATTTTTTATGTTCCCAAACTGATCCATCCAAGCACCAAAGGAGTTCTTCGAAACGGCCATTGGGACTGGACTGTTCGTGGGACTGTTTGACAGGTTTTTGCCAAGGACCGCCTTCGCACTTCGGGAGCAAATGAAATGGCTCCTGCATCTCTGTGATTTGCATGCTTCCCTCTAAGGGGATGTTCAACATCATGGCACAAAGTTGCACAGGGAAGTGCAAGGAGCCCTGCGTCTTCCAAGCAGTAGCGGGACACATCCCCAGCTGTACCTTCCAGGCGGCGCCGTCGGGCTCCCAAATGAGGGTGGAGATGCGATAGCGCGGTGGGTGCAGTGGGGCTTCGGTGCGGTGGTCCCAAGGAAGGTAAAATCATGGGCTACAGCATAGCCATGGCTACATCAATATTCCAACTCTCATTGTTCATGCCCTTGTTGTACCCGTTTGACAGGAGTGCATCGGCTCCAGCAACAAGGGCAAGCAAGGGCCTTCGCAAAGGACTGAGGAATCTGAACGTAGAGAGTCCCGACAATTGCAGCTGCTCATTGGGTTCTGATGGTGGTTCTCGGGAAATTTGCTCCAGGGAGCCTTGCAGAAATACGTAAACGCCAGCAAAGCTGCTTCGCTGCTCTCTTCGCAAATGTTGGCCTGTTCGAATATTTTGCTTTGGAGGCTTCACTCTCACACTTTGGTGGGCGGAATTCCGACAAATGCCACATTTTGCCTGATGGGTTTGCATGGACTGGTCCAGATATCTTCGAATTCTCTTGGCTGGCCCCTGCCTTTGAAGAGGAATCAAACATAAGGGTTGCAACCTATGCTGGCCATGGAAGGTCATCCGCGTGCGTCGCCTCCGCTCAGACAGTTGACGGGACACGCTGACTCCCAACCCGCACTGCTAAAGATGCATACAACAAGAAGGACATAGTGCCTGAGTACTGATGGTTGTGTCTTTATGAGTATGGCAAGTGACCAGAGAACAAAAACACAACCCAGTCATGGTGCAGCGTCCGAGGCTGACTCCCAGAGCCAGCTCTCCGCAGGCTCGCACGGATCACCATGTCCTTCTGGATTGCCTTGAAGGATTAGGGTATGCACTCCTGCTTCAATCCCAGCAACGAGCAAGACTGAATTCGCCAGTCATCCATGAAATTGGCATTCTGACAGAATGTGTGTTGCCCGGGCCCAAAACATGGTCAATTCCGGGCTTGACAACATGCAAGCCTTGGACATCATGGTAAAAATATTGCCCACATCAGCGACAGAGGAGGACACCCAACTTGCCCACAGGTTTGGGTCGCATCAGCCTTGGGTTTTCCGCCCTAGGGCTGCACAGCGAGAACACCTGCCCGAGTCTCGGCCTGGCGGGGTGTGAGGTCGAATCTTCCACGGGTTGCTGTTGCCCCTTGTTTATGATGTTCTTTATGTTCGAACATGGGTGTGTTCTTTCTCTCGAGAGGTGCACGCTCGTTTCGTGCGCTGAATTCACGAGTAGCAATATTGAAGCTGATAATGTTCTTTTTCGCTGGAGGGAACAGCACGTCCAGCATGGCAATGTGTCGCAGCAGGAGTTGCTTCCCTGTTGCATAAGGCTATGCGTTTGTATGCTTCCCACTGTCACAACACACACACACACACACACACACACACACACACACACACACACACACACACACACACACACACACACACACACACACACACACACACACACACACAGACACACACAGACACAGACACACACACACAGACACAGACACACACACACACACACACACACACACACACACACACACACACACACACACACACACACACACACACACACACACACACACACACACACACACACACACACACACACACATCAACGCGCAGAAGTAAAGATACCGGAGCAAACATGGCTTTGAGCAAGCCATCCTGTGGATCCATGTCAGACGCCTGCTGGTTCCATTTCATCCGTGCCAGACGCATTGCCAGCATTTATCGTCCGAAAAGTCGAAGGATTGCGGAGATACTAGCATCGTGAATTAAGGATTGAAGAAGTGTATCGCATATGTTTCAGCGTGTTCTCTGATCTGGCTGGACATGAGCTTCTAGCAAATTGGAAGTCGAGGAGCAAAGCAGTTAGCGTCCTGTGCCATCATGTTTTTGGTGGCGTGATCTCGCTTTGAACAATTGACGCATGTTGTTGATTGGTAGGTTGATGAGCAGTTGCCTTAGCTCTCAGGCACTGCAGTTTTATGGCGATGGACTGCTAAATGCTGGCAAACGACTGACTGGGTTTGGAGTTGTTGGATGCTTCAATCAACTCACAAAAGGTTGCAAGACAAGGACGCATGGAAGCGGCTAGACATCAAGCTGATGCCAGAAGAGGGTTTCACTGCATGGCACATGTAGTAAAGGTGCCATACTTCGCAGGTGTCTTGCAACTTGCAAGTGACTCCTGTTGCATTGGTAGAAGGGCAGAAAGGCTGGTGGTTTCTAAGGTTTGCTTAGCTCAACATTGGCATGCTAGTAGGTTCAGGCCAAAGCGCAACAATTTTGTGGAATTGCAAATAAACCGACTCGGGTAAGGGCTCAAATAACTTCCAAGGACCTTTCAGAGCACCACGTCAGAATTCTCGTCCGAATCGTGCCTCGGGAATCTCACGGCGCGACGTCTCTCCACTCGCAGGTGAGTACGCCCGGGCACTTGGAGCATCTGGCTGGGGGGCAGGCCATGTCCTCCCGCCCTGCTTCCATTTCAAGACCAAAATTCTGGTTTGTGGACCACGACTTGGCAGCACAAAAGCTGAGTGGAATCGAGAGCAAAAGGCTCAAAGAGGCTCCAATGAAATGGAGCTTTGCTGAGGCCCGAGGTAAGTTGATGCAGAGGTTGTCGTTTGGCTAGTGCATCCTCATCGCAATGCAGGGGCCCAGAGGCCCAGCGTTCAAACAGAGTTAACAGAGACATCATGGTGTGGATTCCTTTCCGGTCATCCACTGAACTACCACAGCTCATGGGCGCATGTGTGCCTCTTACCGTCTTACCTGTGTTGATCAACAGACGTGACGGACTTTCGCAGCTGTGAGCATACCCTTCTGCCAAGCTAATTCTCAAGATATCCCCTTTGATTGGAAGGAAGTGTTGCTCCAGCTTGCAGCCATCTCATAGTTCCAAGTACCTGGCCCTGAGAAATCGCATAGGCCTGGCTCACCATGGAGGACTGCGACAGCTGCTTGCTGAGCTATGGAGTTTGCTCAAGCCAGTCCAGCAGGCATGCCAGCCATAGCAGGTCACGTAGATTGAATTCCAAGTTGAGTTTCTAGTTGGAAGGATCATTTGCCCATTGTATTGTAAGCACATTGTCTATGGAGCTTTGTTGGATAATTTTGCGTATGTCGTTGAAGTCTCGCCTTGGCTCGTGGGACGACCTGTGTCGAACGCATTGTCCCCGTATTCAGATCCGTTGGCATCCTCCAAGAAATACAGAGTACATGTTTGTTTGTTTTTTTTGACATGTATTCATTGATAGTAGGCCTTGTTAAGTGTCGTGTGCAGAGTCGTAGGCGATGGCTCTTGCCTGATACCAGACACACAAAGTGCAGGCGAAAGGGATTTGAAAAGCTGATTCTTACTCACGTGCACAAATCAGCGTGCAACGATGGACAGAGAACTCCACACACACACACGGAGGCGCACACACACAACCAAAGGCCTCTTTTCCCACTCACGCACACGCACACGCACCCACACCCACAACCACCCACACACACACTTGATATGAGACGGCAACAATACAAGAGTGCATCCCCAAGTATCTGAAAAGTACCTGAAAAGTGGAGTTTCGTCAGCTAGCCTTCCCGATCTGTTCGCTCGCCGCGGCTACTCGTCAGTGCCCATGACTACCGCGACGAGGTACTAAGAAAGGGGCCGGTTTGCTGGCATGGGCATACTCCAATAAAGAGAGAGAGGCACGACCGCAAAACCCCTTAGGAACAGGGGGGCCACACACACACACCCCGCAGGGGGAAAGAAACACAAAACAGCCCGAATCTCAACACTCAGAGAAACCGCCAAGTTCTGAAAGCCGCCTCCATCATGATTCCCGATGGGTGATTTAGTCCGTTTGTGGAACTCCTGCCTGCGCTCACTTACTTGCGGCCATTTTGACATGTGGCATCACCGCCTAAGTTCAGGTGGCCTTCTGGTGCTGTTCCTTCACCTTTCTGAGGCGCTCCAGGCTCTTCCAGCGCTGCGTGACATCCGCGATGGACCGGTTGAGCTTCTTGGCCAGCGATTTGTACGAGTACTTGGACCGGTTGTCCGCTTTCAGGCTGCAAAGCTGCTGGTCATCTTCCTCTGTCCAGGCGCGAGGTACTTCCGGGGGAGTTCCTGGGTTGCCGGCATTGGAGTGAGCATGAGCAGGAGGTTCGGGAAGGGATTCAGGAGAGGAGAACAGGCCAGCGCAAGGAGAGACCGGAGCTGGAGCTGGAGTGCGAGGTGCTGGACGTGCTAGAGGTTCCGGGGAGTTCGTCTTCTCGGAGGATGTAGCGCGGCATCGCTTCCGCTTTGTTCTGCGTCGATCGGTCCCACCCTTGTCCATGATGGAGCGGGGAATATTGGCCTTCTTGATGCTCAGCTGACCAGCATAGGTGTGCGCCATGGAGCTCTTCGAGCGCGGGTCTATAGCCTCGTTGGTGTCCCCCGTGATGATGCCGTAGGACAACGACTTGGGGTTGGCCACTGCGTTGTGCTTATGGTCCGCGTGTAGCTGGAGTGACTGAAAGCCGACTGGTGGTGGAGGGTCGGCCAGATCCTCCGAGTTGACCGAATTCAGAATCACCGGGCCAGGTGGTTCCACCTCATCGAGTCCAGCATGATCGTGTGCTCGTGGTCGCGATGAGTCTGCCAGCGACAGGCCTCGGACATGTTGCTGCCGCAAGCGACCTTGCCCGTCATGAAGCCTGCGACTGTGTGCCTCGTCAGCCTGATTCAGGGTCTCCTGGATGAGCTGCATCATGTCCGCAGCGTTCTGGGTCATACGGTGGTGAAGTGCTATCATGCGTCCGAGCATGACGACCGCTTTCCGATGTCGGCGAGAAGGCCCACGTCTTGAACCAGCAGACAAGCTCCGTGATCAACACAAGAGTCAAGGGGCCCCGGAACCCAAACAGAAGAAGAAGAGCACTCGAGCGCAACAGCCCAACCGAGCCAGACCCGGTCCGGAAGAAGACCGAAACAAAACCAACAAGAGCGAGCCACAAAGCCAAACATCGAAAGCCAGCGACAATCGGCGCTTAAACGTTCTTTCCGGTTGGGATTGCCGGAAGATGAAACAGGTGCTGCATGTCAGCTGACTTGTAGCCGGCGGACAAATAAATACTGCGAAGCTGATCCAATGCCATCTGCACTGCTCGGGCCGGGTGCGCGTACTTGGTGGCGAGGGCTGACCGTGATCTGGCCCCGGAGAGAAGGGTGGAGAGACTTCCCGCAGTGTGGGGTCCTCTGATCTGCCAGATTTTTGTTGGGGTTTTGTAGTAAATCGCACGGTCGCCCACGTCGATCACGAAGCCGAGGAACTCAGAGGATCCCACCTGTTCCAACACGATGGGGGCACCATAAAAGTCAGCTTGAAGCAAGGCCTCCAATGGAGCTGCTGGGTGACCGGAAGCCGGAGACGGGAAGATCACAAATCTGTTGTCGACATATCGCTCCAGGAAGATATTGTGACTGGCGAACCATTGTCCGTAGATACGCTGCCAAAGAACTTCGTGCCTCGCGACGCAGATGTGACTGAGAACTGGGCTCAGCTGAGAGCCAATCGCTGTCCCGCGGACTTGGCGCAGAATGAGAGTCCCCACCTGGACATACATGCATTGGAAGCTGGATTTGACGATATCCAGAATGTCCTCCACATAAATGACCCGCGTGGTCGGCGTACGTCCGTAGGATTGTAGTGGACAGCCGCCTGAGTTTCCACTGAATAGATGAGACCAGGATGCTCTCGCCGGTGCTCTGCTAATAACTGCTCGACTGCTGCGCACACTTGATCCTGAGGGACACTGTTGAAGAAGCCGACCAAATCGTCATTGTGGAATGCAAGGGTGACTGTATCGTCTGTGTTGTCAAAGTAATGTTTGACGTTCTGTCATATCCTCGGCGTGGGGTGTATCCCCCACGAACACTTCCATGTACCCGCGGCGATCTCGCCGAGGAGGATTGCAACCGCTTTAAAGAGCTGCCGATGTACCACCTTATGGTAGGCTACAATAGTCCGCCCCGATTTCCATTGCTTCTTACGTTTGAGAAAGACTTTTCCAACCGGGATGGCGGTGGTCTTCTTCCTGCATGCCCATTTGTACCTCTTCTGCAGGTGCCGGGGAATGGCTTCAACAATAAGAGCCCCAGCTTGATCGGGCTTCAGTGGAGTGGCGGCAAATGTGCCTGACTGAAGCCAGGTGTTGTGGAGGCCTTTGAAGTAGAGTTGGGGGCAGAAGAACATGAGGTGGTGGTTGTCATGATCCTCGTTATGGCACACAAAATCCTGGCCGAGGTGTCGATGCAGGATGTTCAGCTGGTGCTTGGTGAGGAGCTGATGGGTGGACGCGTGCTGCCGATGTTTCCGAAATTGACTGCGTAGGTGCTCCATGAGAGGTGCGTGGAACTGGTCCAGGGGCAGGCCATGGTGCAAGCACCATTTTCGTAGGCGTTCATGAACCTGCACTTCGTAAACTGAAAGGTCCACATAATACGACGCCAGCGCTGAGGTGTAATGAACGTGCTGAGGGGTTCCCGGAAACCGGAACTCATCCAATCCCGCGGCCACATGGCCTTGAACGTGAGATAGCCAGGGCTGACGTTTTAGCCAGGCTGCGCACTGACACGATAGGTAGCAGTCCTGAAACGACGAGAAGTTCCACATAACTGTATGGACCCGAGGATGAGGGGTCTCTGCCAACTTTGTACTGGGCAAGTGAAATGGAAGAGCCCAATTGCGATGGTCGAGAACGAGCCGACGAAGCACTTCCCTGGTGGACCGCTGATAATGGGGATGGGACAGCCACGGTAATCGCTTACCCAAGTTGATCTTGGGTTGCTGAAGTTGACGGAAATCAAGAACTCTTCGCAAAATATTCCGAACTCGATGCCGGTGAGGCTGTTCCACATTGCCAGACAGCCTGTATATAGCATATATATCCAAGTCTGAATGCCGTCCACTACGAAGTCGTTTCTCTTCCTCCCAGGATTCAATGTGCTCCGAGGTGAGGCGAGCGATGATGGACCAGGCTTGGGTGTGTTTGAGTGCCACCCGATGGAAGTTCCTGCCATAGACTGTGCAGCTCCTCCTGCGCAAACGGAGGAAAAGGCGTTTGCCGAACCTGGACCAGGGCTGTTCTGCAAGAAACCTGGTAGCCGTATAGCCGGTGGAAATGCGCTTGTACCGCCGATAAATATAGGGCCAATTGAGGGACGGCTGATAGATGCTAATCAAGGCGTGTTCCTGGGTCCAGGTGACTGCGTGGTCGGGGTCTGTCAGGATGACCCATGTAGCAAACTCGTCATAGTTGCCGAAGTGATGCCACCATCTGAGGGCCGGCTCCGCATTGATAAACTGTCCGTGCTGAATACCCAGTAACTTGGCCCTACGATTGTGTTCTCGACTAGGATAAGTGATGCTGGTGCTTCCAATGTATACGTCCGACTGCGGGTTGACGGAGCGTGGGAGGTCCGGGCGGAGTTCGACTCGCTGCTTCCAGTACACTACGTTGGGCTGCGAGAAGTGGGTGAAGGTGTACATGTTCGGGTGGATGCGCAAACGTCGGAGTCGGCGTCTGAGTTCCGTGAGTGCATGCGTGGGACGACCGTAGTGATGAACCATCAGCAGCGTGGACATTGACTCGGCCCACATAGATAGTTGCTTATTCACCATCGGCATGTTGAGGATTTGGCGACTCGTGACGATGATCAAATAAAAGGACCTGATAATACTGGTAGGATGCATGCACATCGAGCGAGTCACCGAGCCTGATTGCAATAAGCGCAGTGATGTAGGGAAGGAAATAATCGGTGCCATGCTGCAGGCTCACTGGCCAAGATGGCTCAGGAATACCATAGTGTCTGGCTGCACTGTAAAGTTCTGAACGTTCATACTTGCCGTAGAGCTGCCAAATAGCACCGTCTCTGGAGATTGAATGACCGGCATGGCTTAGCCATGCATCCAACGCTCGAGCACTGAACGGTTAATTGGGTCAACTGGAAACAGCGGAAAAACCCCGACCCGCGACCCCAAGAAAAACAGGAAAACGAAAAAGAAAAAGAAAGAGAAAAGGCAGCTGATGGTCTCCGGGCAAGGTTCAAGCGCGATGAGCAGCGGGCCTTTTGTGCCAGTCGTGTCAAAGGTGCTAACTTCCTTCCTCGTGGGCACTACCGCCGCTCCCCTCACTTGCCATACATGTACAGAACCGTGATGAACTGCAGGAGTGCTCGCTTCGATCCCTTGCTCACTAAGGAGATTGGGGCCCCCCACTTGACTGCAATGGTTTTCAACTGCTCCACTGTGTCGGATGCCAGCTCCTGCTTGATGAAATCAAGATAGGTCGCTTGGTTGGACAGCGTGCGTTCGTGTAGCCATGCCTTGAAGACCTTGTCCGTGAGGCTGGTGGGAAGTGGTACCTGTTGACCTTTGGGATTTCCCTGACGTAGAAGTTCTGAGTTTAGTGTGATGTCCGGGGCAGTCTCCGGGGTCTTTCGCTTTGCCTGTCGTCTTGGGGGCTGGATCAGCCTCTGGGGATGGAACTGGTAGGGGAGGTCCCTGAGCATCTGAGTTGGCCGCATTGATGTAGAGGGACTGGTCAGAGCGGCCGGGCGTGGGGGTCCATGACGCGGCATTGGAAGGGGACGAGGATGGCTGCTTCTTATCCGGTGTAAGAGTGATGCCCTTGTTCTTGTAGCGCTCCAGCTGTTGTTCCAATTCGGCAATTTTGTGGCGAGTGAGGTTCTCCTGCTTGGCGGGCTGCAGCGACTCCATGAGATCCACGATTTTGAGCGCAAGTGGCTCCATAAACTGCATAGCCTCGTTGCGCTTATCCGGCGCATTGTCCGCGTGGAGAGAGCGAGCTGTCCTGTCGATGTCGACCTCCCTGCCTCTCAATGCTTTGAGAATGGATGTCAATAAGACTGCCTCGGCTATCGTCTGAGCCATAACTGGTGTGCTGTATCGCCCGTTTGACAGCGCTCGTAATGCGTGATCTTCTGCTCCTCCTCGAAGAAGTCGTGTCAATGGAAGATCCAGGATAGCTGTTCCTGCGAGCCCGACCCTTCTGGACCACTGAGTGGGTTGAACGTGACGGTACAGCTGCAGGCCGCGGACTTCCGTCTTGTCGAGGAAGATGTCGTCAGATTGGAAGGTGCTGGGGAGTAGTTGCGAGTATCGAGGCTGAGTGTACTGCGTTGCATCACCTTGGCCTAGAGGTGCCCGAACTGGAGGTTGGACTGGCGGTGCTGGTGGTGGGGGGCGAGGACCTGTCTGCATGTGGTTTGTTCCACCACCGTGATAGTTGTAAAACTGACCGGGAGGTTGAGGAGGAAACTGGTGAGCCATATGTGGAGGCCGAAGAGGATTGACGCGAGGCGCTGCTTCCTCTCGAGGTTGATGCTGCAAGGATTCCATCCGATTGGAGCTCAAATAGGCCTCCTGCTGGTACTGCGGGACTGACCATGATGGAAGGTACGAGGATCCCGGATGCGAAGAGGAGGAGGGTGCCGATGTCACCGGCCATGAATAGTTCCACTGAGAAGCCATCACGAGATGGGAGTTCGCCGTCAACACTTGCTATAATAGATTAAAAGCTAGGGATACGGCACAAATTGCCGAGACGGCACAAATTGTCAAACCGGCACCCGCTTTTCAATCGGACTCAGGGCTTTTTGAAACCGGGAAACAGCAGAAGTCACAACGAAACATCGAAAAGCGAAAGAACCCGCAGTAAGACCAACACGGAAGTCATGCTTGAATGAGGCTCTGGCGTGCACTTTTTGTCGCAAAATATCGTCGGTGGTCGAAGACGGCAGTGTGGCGAAGGATGCTCTTATTCGCAATGAAACATCATTAATTGTCATTGGTTACAGCAGCTCCTGGTGCAGGTTCACGAGCGGAGGACACCGGTGGGCGGCTTCGTATCGGTAGGCCATGCGAGTCCAACGATCTGGCTTGCCTCCGGGATCACCATCCAACACTTGCCCGACACATAGTGGATGACATCAGGACGTTCACTGGAATCCAGGGCCTCAATGCAAGCTTGCTCTCCTCCCGATCGAATCGGCTGACAGGTACCGACAGCGCGTCCAAACAACAGCAATTGGGCCATGTTGAAAGACATACTCCAGTTCTGGCTCATCGTGCGAGCAATTTCTTCAGCATCATAGTCGGCGTGTCCAGTGATCTTCCAGCCTTGGGCGTAAAAGGCTGGGCACTCCGAGGAGTGCTGCCGGGAAGGATGGATCTGTCGGCTCCGCAGGATGCCTCTAGTGCCGCCGACACTGGATGCGTGAGTCCAGAGCAGCATGGGTCGCGTCTTCGTTGGTTCTTTGAGCCGAACTGTAGCGCCAAGGTAGGGGACGGTCAGCATGAACCAGTGCGGGGTGATCTTATAAAAGTGATGTTCCGGATTGACCTTCGCATAGTTCAGAGTGGAGTGCTGAGGCGGTATGCCGGCTGCATTCAAGGTAGCGGCCACATAGTCCATCTGCTCCTGATTGACTGGGATCCCTTCGCGGAGGTACGGTGCGGCAAGCACCTGAAGTTCGTTCCTCCACGGGTCAGACTCCGGGTTGGGAAGCAGGATCAGCGGTGGGTGCGCCTGCGGATTTGGGCGTAGTTGCATGCTCCTCGAGGACGACCCCACATCTGGGTGAGCACCTGTGGCCTTTGAGGCTGGAGCTGATGGGGCACTGCTTCTGCTACGCGGAAGTGGAGATCGATTGCTTCTCGGTCGTCGGGATGAGGCTTTAGTTGCCGTAGGCGCCCGGGATGAGGACTTGGCTGCTGTGGGTGCCGACACGGCAAGATCCGGTGCTGCCGTGATGGAATTGTCCGATGTTGTGTCCCTTCGGGAGATCGGTGGTGGCGTCCTGGAGCGAGCTCGACCTCGCCGCTGTGGGGGCACTGACTTGGAGTAGGGGGAAGTGTTGTGGGAACGTGACCGCTCTCCCTCCGTTGTGTGGCGTGACCTGGCTGGTGGGTTGGGCGGTGGAAGCATCTGACCTGATGGAGTTGCCGTAGGGATCGGTGCGATAGGGGTCGGTGCTGTGGTCATAGGTGGGCATGCTGTAGTTGAGGCCGTTGGGGTAGTCGGCGTCATTGGAGTCATTGGAGTCATCGGTGTGGCCGGGCGTGCTTTCACCAGGATTTGTGGCAGAGGGCCAGCTACTGATGCAGGCCAGACATGCAGGGTAGGGATCGATGCCGAGGCGTCGCCGGGAGCAAGAGCTGGAACCGCAGGTTTGGTAGCCCTTGAGGTGCTGGACGCCGCGCAAGAGATGCTAGAAGTTGGTGTCACAAGCGCACTCCTGCTCGGTGATGCTGTCTGGTGCACTGGTGACCTGGGCGGCGTAGGGCCCGCAGTGTTCCTGGATGCCTTGGTCATGGGGCCTGCTGAGTTCGACATCGGGCCTGCGTTGGGCCGTGGCATCTGCTGCCAGCAAGTGCGAGCCAATAACCAACTGGCGGTGTCATGGAGTCATGCCTGAAATGTCGGGTAGTCTGGCGACCCGTCAAGTGGAGAAGTCAAACGTGAGGTAATCTGGGGTGCTGAAACGTCCGGGATATGTCCAAGCCCGTGGTGAATGGTCAACGGCGAAAAGTCAACAGGGGGAATTCCAGAGTCATGAGCGACAAGGTCCGGTGGCTGTCTGAAGAAGGTGTCGGTACATGGGTCAAAACAGGTGCCCGCACGGGGGATCAAGACACTGACCGAAGCCCGGACGCAGTGCCTAAACACACTTGATATGAGACGGCAACAATACAAGAGTGCATCCCCAAGTATCTGAAAAGTACCTGAAAAGTGGAGTTTCGTCAGCTAGCCTTCCCGATCTGTTCGCTCGCCGCGGCTACTCGTCAGTGCCCATGACTACCGCGACGATTTGCTGGCATGGGCGAGGGCACCCATGTGCGAGGGCACCCATGTGCTTGACACACTCAACACGCTCAATTGACAATTGTAGCTTGCTGTTTGCCGATACCACACTGGTTCGAACTTCCAAGATCCTTATTGCAAGTCAGTAAATCAAGTCTTCAGACATGTGATCTGATGGACCTTGTGCAAAGCACCTTGTTACTGCAAAAAGGCCCGTGTGGGTCGGCACAATGCGCAGGACGGTGGAGGACTGCGGGTTACCGGGAAGCAGTGGAAGCAATGGCTGTCAACCCACGCATGCCCATGGCAGGCGAGATTTAGCCAACGGTACTCACAGCTGGCTTCACGATATTGTTTTTATTGCCTCAACATATATGTGGCAGATGATCTACCTCATTGGTCAGGGAAGTCGCAGGCTTGATGAATTTCCAGTGTGTTTGCTTGCTGGCTTGAAGGCGCAAAGCTGTGTGAAACGCAGACTGACAGAATATTGCAGGACCCGCTTTCGCAAGACATTGACGACAGGTACAGGCGCGCACATGCCATGTACTAATATGTGTACAGTCATGTTGACATGTCAGCGGGTATAGTTTGCAGGCTCCGCTGATCGCGCCAGTGAGTTGCATGTCGCTGTTTGTTGGATTGGACAGGTTCTTCCCTGCCTCAGACAGGATCCCTCGACTCTTAAACGGGGAATGAATGTGGCAAACCAGTCGAAACGGGTCATTTTTGTTCGAGTGCTGTGACCTGGCGAGCATTCTACCAGCCGGAAGAATGACTCCACATGCGCCAAACCTGCGGGAATGAAACGGGCCCACACCGAAACTCTCCCGCCAACCGTGGCGAAGCCATAGGCGGCTGGAAAGCAACAGCCATTTGGAGTTCTGGTGGTATTGAGCTATGCAAACCCCGTCTAGTTCACCTCCTCTACCTGGCTCTCATTGGGCGTTTTAGCTTTGGCGCCTTGTGCTTGGATGTTAGGACTTTGGCCTTTTTGCCAACTAATGGGTTTTTCATTAAACCACTACTGTACAAGTTAAACTTGTAGCAGGGGAGCAGAAAGCAACCGAGTTAGGGCTTATGGCTTCTAGCCCCCTTGTCTCTCAGTCGGCCAGGCTGCGCAAGGCCACCCTGCGCTTCTTGCGGAGGCAAGTCCGTCTTGGCTGAGAATCCATGTCTCCATGTGAGTGTTTTTGGATGGTACGTTTTGGGTTCCACTGGGTCATTCATTTTCGGGATTGCTTCAGAGTGCAAAAAACACATAGGCAAGTGAGTAGTTGAACGAGGTAAGACACCTCCAAATCTCCTCAGTTTCAGGGCAGGCTGACGTATTTCGGACATTGGGGGAACAGTGGGAAAGCAAAGTCGCGTACAGAATCCACAGATGCTTCTCGAGGGAGATGACTCGCTGCCAGACAACAAAGGCAGATCACTTTTCTTCATTTTTACCAGCCAGGCTCTACCCTACCCTGTGTCCAAAGCGAAGTGAGGGTCCAACATTTATCCCTTTCTTTTAAGCCCCTTCTTCTAAGCAAACGGAAGCACGTTGTTTGGTCTTTGGTTCCATTCTTGCCCATTGGACACTTGCTAGTCAATGGTTTGACCGTTGGGTTTGTCATATGTGTCCCCAATTGGGGGAACCATTTTTTTCGAGTTGGCTTTCTATAAGCAGCTTTGCAAAGGGTACCAACTTCAAAAGTGACACTCGTTTTGCAGAGGCTTATAAAGGTACGTTGTTGTGGCCTGCAATTCCTTGGTGCCACCTTCATGTCGAGCTATGAGAAGCATGTGCGACATCGAAGATCAAAAGCTTTAGCCCTAAGGCGAAGTTTTTGGCCAAGCAACATGTTTGTGACATCCAGGCAGATGTGCCAACAGTTTGACTGCAACGACTTGGCTGTGGCACAGAGCAGCTTCTGCAACCAACACCGTTGTCGCTTCTGCACGGCGGGCATTTGGCAAAAGGGATGCTGCCGCACCCATTCCGATAAGATGTGCCAACAGTTTGATTGCAACGATTTGGCTGTGGCACAAAGCAGCTTCTGCAATCAACACCGTTGTCGCTTCTGCACGGCGGGCATTTGGCAGAAGGGATGCTGCCGCACCCATTCCGATAAGATGTGCCAACAGTTTGATTGCAACGATTTGGCTGTGGCACAAGGCAACTTCTGCAACCAACAGCGTTGTCGCTTCTGCACGGCGGGCATTTGGCAGAAGGGATGCTGCCGCACCCATTCCGATAAGATGTGCCAAGAGTTTGATTGCAACGACTTGGCTGTGGCACAAAGCAGCTTTTGCAACCAACACCGTTGTCGCTTCTGCACGGCGGGCATTTGGCAGAAGGGATGCTGCCGCACCCATTCCGATAAGATGTGCCAAGAGTTTGATTGCAGCGATTTGGCTGTGGCACAAAGCAGCTTCTGCAATCAACACCGTTGTCGCTTCTGCACGGCGGGCATTTGGCAGAAGGGATGCTGCCGCACCCATTCCGATAGGATGTGCCAGCAGCTTGATTGCAACGATTTGGCTGTGGCACAAAGCAACTTCTGTCACCAACACCGTTGTCGCTTCTGCACGGCGGGCATTTGGCAAAAGGGATGCTGCCGCACCCATTCCGATAAGATGTGCCAAGAGTTTGATTGCAACGACTTGGCTGTGGCACAAAGCAGCTTTTGCAACCAACACCGTTGTCGCTTCTGCACGGCGGGCATTTGGCAGAAGGGATGCTGCCGCACCCATTCCGATAGGATGTGCCAGCAGCTTGATTGCAACGATTTGGCTGTGGCACAAAGCAACTTCTGTCACCAACACCGTTGTCGCTTCTGCACGGCGGGCATTTGGCAAAAGGGATGCTGCCGCACCCATTCCGATAAGATGTGCCAAGAGTTTGATTGCAACGACTTGGCTGTGGCACAAAGCAGCTTCTGCAATCAACACCGTTGTCGCTTCTGCACGGCGGGCATTTGGCAGAAGGGATGCTGCCGCACCCATTCCGATAAGATGTGCCAACAGTTTGATTGCAACGATTTGGCTGTGGCACAAGGCAACTTCTGCAACCAACACCGTTGTCGCTTCTGCACGGCGGGCATTTGGCAGAAGGGATGCTGCCGCACCCATTCCGATAAGATGTGCCAAGAGTTTGATTGCAACGACTTGGCTGTGGCACAAAGCAGCTTTTGCAACCAACACCGTTGTCGCTTCTGCACGGCGGGCATTTGGCAGAAGGGATGCTGCCGCACCCATTCCGATAAGATGTGCCAAGAGTTTGATTGCAACGATCTAGCTGAGGGGGGCATCTTCTGTCGGACGCACAATAGTTGCTCTGGCTACAATCCTGATGGCCGCTTTCTTACGATGTATCATGGCACGTCACGCACTGCAGCCGCACAAATTGAGCTGCATGGTTTTTGTCCATCATCCGATGGGATGTTGGGTGCAGGGGTGTACTTGTCAAGAAATCTCAACAAAGCGAGAAACTATGGGCCTGTCATCTTGGAGTGCAAGGTGCTGGTTGGAAAGGTGGCGCGCATTGACCGGCAAGGTCACCCTCTCCAGAAGACCTGGCACGATGCTGGATTTGACACAGCTTGGGTGCCGCCAGGATGTGGCATGGTAGCATCTGGCTTAGAAGAGGATTGTGTGTATGAACCCGCAAGAATTCAGGTTCTCGGCCGTGTCATGGCCTGATGGTTTGATGGTTGACAACCGAGCGGACACGACAAACTTGGGATTTTGAGAGTTTGCCGCTTCGTCCCTTCATGATCCGCACCGATTTCATGCAAAAGGACATGTCGAGGCCAATGTGCTGACCAGGTGATGCTAGGGGTTGCTGCCAGCGTCTCACATTGGCCTTTCGGACTTTTGCAAGCAGTCAAGCGAGCTGAAAAAGCAGAGTGCGAGAGTGCCGCTTTCTACAGTCCACTTCAGGAAGAGCCTCAAGTGGGACAGCTCGTGAATTTCGGCTGGAATCCCTTGCAGTGTCAGCAGTCAGTCTCACTCCAGAAGCCCAGCTAGGCCCAGGCCTATGTTTTCAAGGGCCCACCTTTTCCGAGGGGTCAGTGTGACCAACTGCCCCAGCCCCGCCAGGTGTGAAGACCCGGTTGCACTCCAGCAGCTCCAGCGCACCTTCGACCCGCAGCCGCCCGGAAGCCCCAGAGTCGGAAGGGATGTCATTGGGGAGCCACCCACACAAACCCGCAGGATCCACCAAAATTTGTTGGTGCCCATTCGGTTTCATGTGCGAGAGTTTGTCACTGTTCACCAGCAGTGTGCAAGTGACTCTGCGAATTCTGTGGCCAGGAACATGATCCAATAAGTGCAGAGAAAGGGGTCGCAAAAATACCAGAAATCAGCCAGATTGGTTGAGGAAAGAAACTGTCGAGTACCACGACAACGATACTCTGTTTGTTTTTCTGTGGTGGCCTTTCTCCTTTTCAATTGAGTGGATTCCTGCCAAATCAAGGGCACAACAAACGGCCACTGGAGGGCGCCATGTGGATGTGCATGTTGTTTGAGGGGGCCCGTGTTGGGCAGTTTCATGCGAAGCCAAAACCCTCCACTTTGGAAGTTGGTCGATTTGGAGACGAACCCATGTGGTTGCTCGTCGGCATATCAGCGGTCGTCGGACTCGTCTCGACTTGGCAGGCGCCGGGTATGGGCAAAATGCAGCGCCGGGGCGCCAAAGGCTGAAAGACATCGGCCCCCAAATGGCAAAGACTACTTGGAAGGTCCGAGCCACAAACTCAATTCCCATGGAGGCATGGGCATCCTCTAAACGGGTTCTTCTGGGTCGACGCAGCGCACCCTTGTGAACTTCTTTGAACCTTTTTTGCCACATTTGCAGCCGGCACCATGTCCGATCCATGTCCCTTTTGCTGGAAGGTGTGTACCTGACAGGGGTCCAGAAATTATTGAAGAACTGCAATGCCATGCGAGATCCAACCAATCCCTGGTATTTGATACCAACAAGGTTCCCCCAAACCATGTAAGGACGCACCTGCTTCTGGTTGGAACGCCCCTCCTACTCTCCATAAATGTGTTCTATCTGGCTCACTTGGGCATCTGCCATACACAGTTCGGGCTTTGCAATTTGGGTATAGTTTGCTCGTTGCGAGGGTTCCCAAAATGTTGAAACAGTTGATCCGCAACAGTCCTGTTGGCATCATTTGAGCATACGATAACCATCTATTGGAGCCTGTGTCCAGGGATTTCAGCCCATTTGCGGCACATATGACTACTTTGCTGCAGACATACCAGGCCATTGAGGAACAGAGCGCAGACGTGTGATTGCTTCATCTCAGTAAGAGTCCCTTTGTTCGTATGCGGCAACGAAACTGCCGCCATGCAGGGAGCTAAATGAGACCCTTCGTTCTTCTCAGCACTGCTGCAGACCATACTTACAGTGCCTCAGACATACCAGTCCATTGAGGGTCAGAGCGCAGACGTGTGATTGCTTCATCTCGGTGACAGTTCCGTTCGTATGCGGCAATTAAGCTCCCGCCACGCCGGGAACATGCGACCCTTTTCCCTTTGCCCGTTATTCTCAGCACTGCAGTGCTCCTCAGGTGCAGAGGCCATATCCCAGACAGCACCTTGTTCGCCACGAGGCAAGGGGAAACTTGCTTGCTTGGCTGAAGGCAGAGCAGAGATGCATGCGGCACATCGTTCCTGTCTCTACACTGCGATTTGTGTGCATCTCTGCGCATGTGGACCGTCAAGGTGTGTCACTTGACAAGACATTGGCAGCGGGTCCCTTCGAAAGTTCTGAAATGTGGAAGCTTTGGTGGGCTCTGGCAACTAGAAGTTTGATCCCTGACTGTGGCACAAAAGAGGCTTTGTTATGGTTCAGCGGGCTGGACATGAGCGCATGCGACGTTTGGATGTTGTCACTCGTGCTGGTCATTGGCTTTCAGCCACCATGTCTTGTTACTCAGCACATGAACCTTGCACTGGCCGAAAGCGATACCATACCTTGGCACCGACGTGAGGATTGAATTGCACCGCGGGAGGCCGTGGCTTTGAAGGGCTACGACAGCATCGAGGGCTCGGTGGCTGCAAGAGGCCGAGCGCCACGGCGCTGGCCGGAGAGAAGGTACAAAGGGAGGGCTGTGCGGCTGTGTGTGTGTGTGTGTGTTTGTTTTTTGAGGGTACCCGGTTGATCTTGGTCAAAAGGGGCGCCAAAAGCGAAATCACGCATTTTATTGGGGGTGGTCCCTATTTTGACACATACTCATATGGATTCCGCCATAGAATCATAAGAAGGCAGGGCAGTTGCGCTAATATCTGGAGCGAGCTGGTCCGTGGGTCTCTCCGAAACCGGCGCCACAAGGCTGGCAATGCCTCACCGCGCCGGCTGGAAGCTGAGAGGCACAGAGCCGCTGCCGGGGTTCAAACTGCCACAGACCCAGAGGGCACCGGAGACGTGGCGCTACATGTGTCCACTTTGTGCAAGCATGCCGTGAATCAAACGATCCGCAAGTTGGGCAAGTCCCTTTTTTGGGAACACCCAAATAGCAGTGATTCTTGGGAGCTCGGCACAGCTGGCAAGTGCCCCGATCGCTGGCGGATTTGAATCTTTTAACAAGTGTGGCACTTTTCATTCAAGGAGTACTCAGGGGCCCACCGGGTCCACTCTTGAATACAGTTGTCCACTAAAACAAGTAAGCCAAGCAGAAGCGCCTGTGTGCCTCATTCGAACATGTTATTCCATATCATGGCAAGCTCACTTTGGGATACAACGAGCTCTATGAAGATCCCTGGATCCCATGACTCATGGCGGAATGTAGCGAAGCTGCCAGAGGGATCCATGCGATTGATCAAGCCAACGAACTGATGTTTTTTTCTGAAAGATGTGCTGTGGAGATTTCTCCTCTTCTTCCTCCCACAGACAAGTCGTTGGCGTTGGCCACAGCTCACTCGCTGAGGCGTCGGTCTCCGAGGCACCCTACCTTGCCGCCTTGGCGCGGCAGCAGGCGGGAGTGGGCTGGAAGCGCTCTTTAGCGCCTGCAACCAAAAGGAAATGGCTGTGGGTCCAAACCAATGGGATCCCATTTTGGGGTAGGTGCACCGCCCATTTTAGTCCATTTTAGTGGGGATTGGGATGTTCACTGGGGGTACGGGGTTTTGACCCATTGCCATATGTCGATCTTCAGTGACGCCTGTAGTTTTGCCTTGTTTTTGTCCTGGCCAGCGACCCAACAGACAGAACCAGGCTGGAGGGCGGAGCTGTAAGGTGCCATTGCCTCAAGCAAGGATTGAACAGTGGGACGTCGTGTTGATCCTGTCGCAGGCGAGTGTGACAAGTGTCCGAGCAACTCATGGAGTGAGATATCATATTGTTCCCTTTGGTCCTTTGGAGGAGAATGTCGAAAATTAGCTTTGACATGAGCAAGCGCAGACAACATGTCGGATGTTCAAATCACTACTGAATTGTTGGATCCAGCTGCACCCCAACTTGGCCAGGCAAATGACAAGATTTGATGCTGTGATTGCAGTGTTGTGAAGCCCGCTTTGTACACATCATGAGGTTAGTGTTCGCTGATTACGTGCTTGCAGTTGCATACTTCCCATGACATTTGTTGCTTGCTTAGTGTGTGTTGTCACATGGTAGGAAGCCTTTGGTGACTTGGCTATGTAGATTCTTTTGGTTTGCTTGCCCCAGCCAGCACCAAGATATGTTGGACTCTGAGCTATCCGTGTGTTAGTTGGATCCGACAGGGACAGGGCTGCAAACAATGCTGCACCTGATGCAGCAGGCCCAACTCACATTGGGTCGAAATAAAACCCTTGCGCCTTTCCGTTATGTTGGGCGTGTCCTTTATGCATCTTGTTTTGCAGGCCCAAGCCATTGTCAACCGATGCTGAGGGTTCTTGAGCTGCACCCTGTGTCGTTGAGAAGCTATACGAGGCATACATGCAGCCCGCAATTGTTGCTACACCCTAAGTTCCGGAGTGGGGAACTTACAGACAAAGAACAGACACTCAAACCGAAACGTCGATACCTAACCGATACTCATGCCTGCCAAATCCAACCAACTGCCCAGTAGCCCGGCGTGTCTGTGGTTTGCTATCTTCACACCAACTCCTCAAGGGGTCCCACTGCTTTTTCTCCTTGCCCCCGGGCTTCAATCCAAGGTACGCCCCTTGCGCAGGTCAAGAGCTCTCCGCCGAGTCCGCGAATTCGCGACGCGTCGCCGCGCAAAGCGCCGGGCGCTTCGCTGGGAGCGGCGAGCGGCCGCCAAAAACGATCTCTTTGAGCTGGGAATGCGACTCCAGAAGGTCTTTTTTGCTTTTCCCTTTGCGCACCAACCAAAGGTGGTCCCTGAGTTTCAAACATGCAGCCGTCCAAAAGAAACCAACCTACAGTTTAATTTGGAGAGCTGTGACTGAAGGCAGAAAAGCTTCCCATTCACGTCGCACTAGCATACCCCAGGATTGAATTTGGGGGAGGGAGAGGGTTTGGAGGCATGTCCACTGGCTGCCCACGTAATCAAGATGTGTGAGATGCAGATCAGGCCTTCAGGGATTCTTGGTGGCTCCCAGCCATTCGGTTCCTTAGCTTTTTAGCTTCTGAGCTTTTTGGTTGGTTTAGCGGTGACTTCTTTGAGTAAGGGCTGGATCATGGTGAGCAAACCATAGCGGCCTCTCTGGGGATCGGGACCTAAGCAAGGGTCAAAACACTTGTGAAAAAGGGTTTACTCATCGAGTTCCAATGTCAGCCGGGGGCAGAATGAATATCCTTGCTCACCTGCCTTCTTTTCATGATTACGACATCAGGGCCAAAATTGCAGCCCAGCAGGCAGGTTCTTCAGTGAATGAAGCTCGTGCCTCGCGTGTCCGATCAAAGCACCATCGTTTCACTCAGAAAGGTTTCGTCCCGGAGAGCAGCATGCAAAACGCGGCTTCCAAGGACAGATTGCCTGCTCCCGAGGGAGCAGTGCACTTAGCCCACACTTAGCCCAAGTTGGCCCCGACTCAACACCTTACCAATGTGCCCCTTGCCCAATCCTTAGCATTGGATTCAGCGGGCGACCCGCGCTGGTGCTCGCTTTCTCGATGCGTTTATGATTGTTTTGCGAAGGGAGCCTCAGACAATCCGTTTTTTCAGAATCCGAGGTAGCCTCCAAATGAGCGGATTCTAACAACAGATTAATTGTGTGCATGTTTGCTTTAAAGCCTATACAGCCTATACACAACTATCCTACCGCTGGACCACCCAAGCCTCTTCCACAGCCGTCGACCAGTGGAGCACGGAAGTGCCAATGGCGAGCCTGTCAGTGCCGGCGGCGGCCAATCGGATCCGTGTCTCTGTGGCGTCCGTTGGCCGGGGAACTTAGCTGGGGGGTTCCACCGAGATGGTGCCATTGGTGTTTGCCAGTGGTTGAATCGTTTTGTGTACAGCGTAGTTGAAGCCTTGCTTGGTTTGAGCGTTTTGTTTTTTCTTCCGACCCCCAACACCTTTTTTTTTTTTTATTCTTCATGCGGCCATTTGCATTTTTTTGTTTGCCCCTATGATTTTCCCCACGGCAAGCAGCGGGTTGCGAAAGTGCGGGGTGCGATACGACATGGGATCCTCAGTTGATGGGCTCCACTCTGGGACCTTGGAGGTCCTCGGGTCGCTTAGTAGGTACCTTTTTCGTTGGTTCCGAGCCCACAACGAGCAACCAAAAGAGGTTACCGCCCTTTGGACGGCGCGGAAGCAAACAGTGAAACAGTGCTGGTTGAGTTTGGTTTGGCTTGCGTCAAGGGGCTTAAGTTAGTTTGAGGTCAGTTCTACTGGTAGATGTTTGTTTTTGTCGTGAATGCATCCTTGTACCCAGATGTTAGGTAAGGTTGATACAGGAGCCATGCTTGAGAATACTTTGTCGATTTGAACCAAAGACAAGCACTGCTAACCGTGAACAAGGAAGATTGTCATTGTTTCTTTCAGATTTCCGTGCACATGCCAAACAGCGCAGCCTTGGCTGACATGAGTCATGAGCAACAAAGGTGAAGGAGCTTCGCTGCAATTCACTAGAACTTCACACACCGCCTCCCTCCAAAAAGGGACTGGGGCGGGCGACTCGTGTTTGTTTGTTTGTGTGATTGTTTGTTTGTTTGTTTGTTTGTTTGTTTGTTTTGTTTTGTTTTGTTTGTTTGATTGATTGATTGATTGATTGATTGATTGATTGATTGATTGATTGATTGATTGATTGATTGATTGTTTGATTGTTATATTATTATTATTTTAGTTTAATTGATTTTTTGTTTGTTTGTTTGTTGGTTGGTTTGCTTTAGCAAGATTGGGTGTCATGTTTTCGGACCAGTGAAGTTTACGGTAGCCATTGCACCTGAGCCCAAGTCAGCAGGTGGATACGGGCCCTTCCCGGCCAGAAATAAACCGAGGCTGCGTTGGGTTTTGGCAATTCCTTACATTGGTTGGGGGACGTTCAACTCAGTCGCTTGGGAGTGGTTATGGTACTTGTGACTCCGTGGGATTCAAACGATGTTATTCATGAGTCTGTACACAGAAGTTGCGTAGATCCATCAGAAAACACCCTTGTAAGGAAAAGTAGTTGGGAAAGAGTTGAAGTTCGGGGCCGCCATGTTCTGAGTTCATCATGTTTTTTGCGTGCGTTGTATGACATATACATGTAGAGAGACAGATATGTTTTCAATATATGAATATATATATATATATACAATTTGCAGATGCCGTACGCATCTGCTTTCGTATGCACGTTTTCTCCACGAGGGTTTGTATTAGCTTGTGACCCGTGAACCCTGCCCTACAAAAACAACATTTGTGGGCGATGCGGGCATCCTTTCGCACATATAGTTGATATGCCCATCTACAGAAATGTATATGTCATATACAGCCGGGGCCAAATTGGGTTTAGACCCCGCCCCCTCACCACTCGCCGGATAGGAGCAGCGCTAGATGGGGCGGTGGACGCTTTGACAGTGACCCCCGGGGAGGGGCCACAAGCGGCCCGAGTCCACCGGTCAGTCATCGGCCCGCCAATGAGCCGCTCGCCGGCAGCCAGGGGTTCGGGGGTTGGCGGGATGGGCGGACGAGTTCAAGTGGAGTGCTTAAAGAGATCGAGTTGCCGTTTAGAGGGAGGCCATTTGGAGGCATGCGCCAGTTGGAAGAAAGGAGTGCCCTGATAGAACCCCTATCATCCCAGTGGCAACAAAGTAGCACACACTTGTCCTTGTCAGGACGGCTTTGGCTATGTTCTCTTCCAGGATGGTCTGGCAAGCCTCTCACAGGCAAAGCCTACGGAAAGACAATGGATATGGTTTGAGTGTGAGCCAGCAGGGAAAATAGACCGAGTCAAGAAACAAGTGACCGTGTCAGGAAACATGAGTCAGGAAATGGACAGGGGCGAGTCAAGATACAACCAGAGGCAAGTCATACCTGCTTCCTGACTTTGTTTCCTGACTCGCCCCTTACCCAGCCAGCAGGTGTTGAATCTGAGAGTGATAGTTTTGTCAAGACCGCGGAGCCCTGCGCCAACACTGGAAGCACCAAGAGTTGTCCCAGCTGTTCAGTGTCTGCCTTTTCCACCTCCCTCCTCAAGTGGTTTGCAACTAGAATATTAAAAGTGTGACTTGTTTGGCCAAGGCCGAAAGGAACGCTCTTGCACACTCTCCAGCTTGCTTGTGCAAGATGGCCATCAACCACAGGACTAGACGGCCAGCAGTTGCCTTGGTGTTTCTAGCCATGGGTATCGTTTGTCATGCTCAGGGCCTTGTTCATCAAACAAGTGGTGCAAACTACTTTTCTTGAAACGCTTTGCAGGGGCAAACAATTGCTTCTCGCAGCCCTCATCCAGGCGGATGTTCTGTAGACTGTCAGCTTCGAAGTTCTTCATAGAGAAAGGGAGCTATGCACATCTTGTATCACCGCCGATGGCAGCGAAGAAGCTGGCCTCGCTGAATTTCAAGCTGACCTAATTTGCAAGTTGGCCATGAGCTTCGGAAGGGAACCACCTCTTCAAGGTGGTGGACATGAATCCCCCTCCCGAACTTTGACGTTGGATATTTTCTATTAAGTTATATTTTGAAGATTCACACCCATACTGTGGATGGACAAAATCCTGCACCACTTTGAAAGCCATGGGAAACCTTTGTTTGTTGGTATTTACAGGTGAATCATCATTCCAGGGTTTCCAAGGTGGTGCGAAATGGATTTCGTCCATCCACACTATGGGTGGGTGCGACTCTCGCATTGCATTGCTTGGCATTGCTTGGCATTTCTGGGCATCTCCTGGCGGTTTAAATTTGACCCATACCCATATTTTGAAGATTCACACCCATATGTCACCAATGTCAAAGCCGTTTTCTTCTCCAAGAGTCTTGGCTTTCTGAGGCGTAGACGCCTTCGCGGCTCGCCGGAGTAGTGCCGTCAGCGGCGCCACCGGCTTGGACAGCATGGCGTCCTCCAAGGCCAAGGGATGGGTCTGCTGGTCTGCCATGGTCTGCCTCTCTCTGCCGACGCCCTTAGACCCAAAACACGTTGGTTTATTTTCTTGGTTTTCATGTGGCTGTGGGTCAAAACCAATGCGATCCCATGTTGGGGTAGGCGCACTACCCATTTTAGTCTATTTTAGTTGGGATTGGGATGTTCACTGGATGTACGATTTGGATTTTGACCCATGGCCATTTACCTCAAGGGTGCCGAGCCTTGAAGAAGGACAGGCCCAGAGGGGTTTTAGGGGCCTGCCGCTTTCTGGGATACGGGAATTCGCTGAGGGATAATGCTAGGCATGGCCTAGCGGCTTGGTTGTTCAACCGAGACACCTCTCGGTGCGACCAGTATTGTAAGGGTGCGACCATTTTTACGCATCCTCGTCACAAGAGGTCCCAGTTTTCTTGTGCACCTCTCGGTACGCACGCTTGTTTCTGCATTACGATGTTCGGTGACAAGTAACTAGCACAAAAACACCTTTGTCCTTCCAGCTGCCATGGCATGTTTGGCTTGCAAGCTCCGTAGATAGCCGCTGCTGTGCCAGGACAAACAGAGTGAAGGAATCCTGTGGGGACAAACAGAGCTTCTGTGAGCATTATGCTTTACTTGCTGTTCTACCTGACACGCCCGCCAACCCGCCTGCCCAATTGCCGGCGCGCGCGCCCGCATGCCACGCGAGCCTGCGCGGCTCACAGGCACCCGCGCACGCACACATTCACGCGTCACACGGGGGCACACTCACATACACACATATACACATGCGCTTGCGCACTGAGTAGGTATGCATTGACCACTGCTGACTGTTGGTTGCTTTGGAAACTCAATATTCCTTGTTCCAAGCAGGTTTAGACAATGCGACAGAGGCAAGTCCGGCCAAGTTCCCACACGAAGATTTCAGAGTACAGCAGCGCGTGCGATTTCAGATGCCACGCTTGCAGTTCCCAAATGTGGGAGAACTTCAAACTAACACGAGGGGGCATGTGTGAACGGTTTGAAGTATCGTGTGCGTTGATGGCACGTTTCCGTAGGCGGACGGCTTCGACTGGCAGCTGCCCTCTGAGGCACAGGCAGGCGATTGGGTTTTCAGGCACTGAGTTGAACCACGCATGCTTCGAGCTGGTTGCAGAATTGCCCAAGTTGCTCGAGCTGGAAGCCCTGGTTTGTTTCAGATGTAGAGGAGCAGGCAGATTGGTAACTGGGTGAATATGAGATGCCCGAGCGACGAACAGGCGTCTCCCAAAGATTTCGGGATTGTACCTTTAGCATCATGGCGTTGGGTCAAAGGGCAGCTTGAACTGAACTTGTGCCACGCAACTTCAGTGTTCTGGGCTTGTTCTCAAGCTCTTTTGTGAGACAGTCAAAGTTCTCAGAGAAGGACACAAGGGTGGGAATGGCCGTCTATGCCTTCTACTCAGGGGCAAGGCTCTGGGGAAGTCGGGAGACAGAGAAAATCTGCCTTGTTTGTCGTCCCTTTCATCCTCCTTGCCCGCGCTGAACTATTGTGCCATGCCACTGCAGGAAGACATGGTTTGTTTCGACGCACTCATTTTAGATGAACATAATCCGTATGTTGATGGGTTCCTGTAAAAGTGAATTCATGGAAGGTTAGGAGAGTTGTCAACTGCTCAGCTTAGCAAGTCAAGTTTGCCTAATCTTCAATGACCCTTTGTCAACATCATCGTAGCTGATCCTCCTTGCCATGGCGTGCACGTGCCATAGCCCACACAAGTCCGTTTTCATTGGGCACAAAGCAGCATGGGCTCCCCTCAATCATAAAAATCAGCAGCCACCAGGCCTACGAGAGGCTGCCCTGGACAAGGAGCAGATGGTTCAACATCTCCGTGTCGTCGGCGATCTTTCTGAACACGGCGCCTGGGCAAAGTCGGATGTGGGGGAGGTATCCCGGCCCACATTTGCACCGTCAAAGAGAAACCGATCGTGGCGGTGCGTGAAAGATTGGTGTGCATTGGTTATTTTTGCAGGTTCGACGTGATGAATATGCATTTTTAACAGCCGAAAGGCCCGCATGATGATCGCATGCCATGGCATTTGACCTGCGAACTCAAGACAGAAGCCAGTCGTTCACGGCAAATGTGTGCGGGAGGAACTTGACCATATTTGACCCCTCAGCACCTAGCATTGAACTGCGGTTCGCTCGAAGGTGAGATAAGAAAAGATCAGAGCAGCTTCCTCGAGTTTTCCCACGTTTTTGCTCCTTCCCCAGCAGCTTGTGGTCAGGGAGAAAGTCTAAAGGCATTGTGTGCTGTGCCGCAGGGGTTCCAAGGATTTTCGCCATCAGAGATTGTGTGCCAGTTTCTCGTCGCATCAGTCGCTTGAGCGACGCTTTGCCTCGCATTCTGAGATCTGGCTCGGTGTGGAGACAGCTGCTCGGCTGCATGATGGCGGGGGGGGGTGTTGGGTTGGTGAAGTGGACGGCCAGTGCAAAAGCTGGATGCCTTGGGCGGCCTTTCTGAAAGAAATCCAGTCTAGTTCTGGGGAAGCAAACTGAAACATGTTGCGGTGGCAGAAAGCATTGCCAGTTGCCAACACCTGCTGTTGATTCAGTTGATGCATCAAGTCCTGCGTCCCTCGCACGAAGTTGCTATGTGCAGTAGTCTTGATCCCAGGGTACACGTCAGCGGCCAGTCAGCCGAAATGATGTCTGACCTCAACTGCTGCAATGTTTCCTCAGGGTTTTGGGATGCTTTGGGCTTCCCATTTCATGTCAGCGTCAGCTCCACGGCGACAAGGGCCAGAGATGCTGTCAAGTGGCTTGTACTTTCTACTGCTTATCCCGATAGCTTGTTCAAATCTGTCTAGACTCAGGTTTCGTCTAGGTAAGGGATAAGAAATCAGGGTCTCAGGGTTCCCTGTAAACCAACTTAGTAGAATCATGCCTTCTTGAACAATTCTCGAGCGCAACTCCTACGGGCTCCGCTATTCCGTGGTTTGCAATGCATATGTGTTGCCAACCTCAGTTGTTCAAGGGAAGAGACTATCATTCTCGCCATGCGGGTATCAGAACATTTATTTCAAGTCCGCGTTTTGATTCAATCATTACAACCATGTGGGTGTGCGGAATATAATGCCATTGCATCACAGGTTGGGATACGTTGAAGCAATCGCTGCCTGGCTAGAAAGGACCAGAGCTGCCTCGCCGCATGGCAATGGATGCAGATTGCAAGTGGCAGGCCAAAAGATGTGCAAAGCAAGTAGTGTTACGCTGGATTCAAAGTGAGAGGCATTCTCGCATTGACAGCACCACCAGCTCGTCTGCGCTCGCCAACATCCATGTCTCACATCCCGTAGATCCTGTCAAAGCCTGGATTCAAGTCCTGAGTCTCACCGGTACAATCGCGGTGAATCCCTGGAATGGGCCCCTTCCTGGCCTTCCAATGGAATGGCCGGCAGATGGCAGCCCTGTCCAAGGGACATGTCGCAAACTGAAACACCCCTTACCAAGCTGCAGGGTGGTTCAAGAAAATCGCAAGCTGTTGCTAACATGTAGCATGTTGGCAACCGAAGAACGGTCATGCATACGTCATGGGGCTGTAGTCTGCGGAAGATTGGTGGCATTTTGACTTTGAGCTATTTGCGCTGCAAGGATTGGTACCAGCCTGCAGACTATGAGGGTCAGACCGATCCTTGGAAGATCGCCCGCTCCTCAGTTTCTGCACCAGGCTTGTCAGAAAAGGACATTCCAGATGAGTGGCCTGCAGTCACGGTTGCCGAAAGAGTTGCAGGCAGGTGCCACCGTCGCAGCGAACCGCCAATGGTGAGCACTGCTCCGAGGTGAACTACTGCTTCGTAGGTTTCTTCTGCATAGAGCTCCTGATCCGTATCTACTCAAGGACGTGGTGGCCATTTATCGTAGACAACTGGAACAAGTTCGCCTCTTGACTCCGTGGGGAAGGGTGGGTGTGCTGTTGATTGAGCACCTCTGAGAAGCCAAAACCGGCTACACCCAGCACGAATTAGACAAATGACTGCTGAGTACTCCCTAGCCTGCTGAACCCTCCCTTCATGAGTGTGCAAGCCGCATGGCAACTTGGTCCTGAAAAGCGATGATTTGGCACATGCCCTTCCTTCGAGTTGGACAATGAGGACTCTGGGCAAATTACAACCCCCAATTTCCACGTTGTGTTATTTTAAGTTTCCCCAGATCACTGGTCTTGTTTTGACCAGGCTCTCTGCGGAATGGTTCACGTTTGCCCAGTTCGGCCGGCTCAATCCCAGATGGACTAGTTGAGGGCCAGTCCGTTCCTAGCTGTCTCAAAAGATGGTCGCCCAGCCTCCAGAGCTCAGAAGGACCCCTGACCGCCTTGCAGATCCCATCGCTTTGGCGCATCGGGGAGCCGCGGATTCCGAGGTTTCGCCTGGTGTTGAACTCAAAACACAAGCTAGGCCTTGCTCCAAACTACTGAGAATCGCTCTAGCCAGACGATGAACTTAGTGGTTTGCATGAAAGCTCGTCCACATTGTCTAAGTGTTTGAGGTAGCAATTCAGCCAACAGCAGGTGATGGCCCAAAGCAAAAGGCCTTCTCCACGTTTCCTCCAGGGCGTTTATGCAGATGTGAGCTCGAGGGCTTCATGTTGTCCGTCCAGTCTGAGCTTCCTCCTGAGCCTAAGACCTGCTCGCATGCTTGGCAGGCAAACTACATTCAAACCTTCACAATAAGAAATGCCAGCCGATTCGAGCATACTGCTGAAGATCAACGTCGAAGGATTTGCCACAAGCCGAGGACACTGTTCTGGTGCTGCTGTCTGTGTTCGACACCTTTATTCTGGATCAGATTGGTGGGAGCACAGGCTTGGGCACACGGAACACTGACGGCCGGAGGGCCCCACAGCTTGCTTTGGGGTTGGAGAAGGGCTGGTTTCGCGTTGAGGATGGGTTTCAGTTGGTGTCGGGTTGGTTTATTAAATATATAGGGCTGGGGTGAGTTTGGGTGGGTTGGGCTGGCTCCAGGGGCCGGATTCGGCTGGGTTGCGTTAGTTCGGAAGTTCCAAGGGGATGACGGAAGATTTATTCATAAGATAGTGCTTTGGTCTGAGAACTGCATATGTCCAGTTGGTGAACTACACCTTTCCTGTACGCAGGCATCAATTTGAGCAGGTCAGGATACCACGTAGCGTCCTGCCGAAAGGCGTTGCCCATCTTGGATTGTGGCTCACAGGGAAAACACGTGCTGGGTATTGCATGAAGTTGTTCCTCTCAGGCGCTGCTGCCCTAAAAAAGCTGATGAGATCGCGACGTGTTGGGCAAGGATCTTTTTGACATTGCAAGATCACTCCGGAGCAAGAGGTGGGTATGAAACTAAAATGCAAGAAAGACAGGTGAACGCTTCTCCCATGGAGGATCCCTCATTTTAGGTTCCTGACGATGTGTTTCGCAGATCTGGTTGCCCCCGGGTTGCTCCCTGCTCTTTGGTTTGGGCACGTCTCCCGATGGATTTGCTTTGTTCGGCCAACGTCGAACGCAGCCACCAAAGTCAAGCAACTTTCAGACTCAAAAAGATTTGCGCATGGTGCCATCTCATCAAAACGCTTGTTGTTGCATTTGTATGGCTCCATGTGCTCCGTGACCACGTGGTTATTGTTGTTTTGTGTCCCCCAAACGGCCGCCTTTCATTATATATGGAGCACGCAGGCAGCTTTAGCTCGCTGCGAGTGCTGCGGGTACTGCGCGTGGCCCGCGTGCTGCGGCTGCTGCGGTTCTTCAAACCTTTGTGGCTGCTGGTGATAGGCTTGCGTGTGTTGAGAAGGAAGGGACAAGGAGGGAAAAGTCTGAGGTGTCCAACAAACGTTCACCTCACGCAAACATGGTGAATTCGAAAATAATGCTCAGGGTTGCTCAGTTTTGTGCGAAATCGTAGCGGATTGTCCGAGGCACGTATTTGACGGACTTCACCTTCCAGCTGACTCAGTTTCAACCATGCTAGGTAATTATAATATAACCAAGATGTAGGCTGTTGCGAGGAAGTTTCATCCCCAAAACCACTGTCAAGGGACAGTCAGCTGAGGGGATGCCTGTATGTGCACCGCTGTGAAAACAGTTGCAGCCGCGCATTTTCAAAGGGTCGACGATGGATACTTCACGGGGCCCTGACATTGGCCTAAGCTTGAACCAGGACTTTGCTGGTCAATTTGTGAGGCAAACTGCCGCATCTTCGATCATTGCATGCGTGCATGATGGTGCTAGAAAGCTGTTGGCCAAATTTATGAAGGGGTTGAATCACCAGAGAGGTTGAAGTGTTTCCTTTTGCCTAAAAGAGAATGCTCCTGCCTAAAACGCGTGCTTCGGCAAGGCGCCTTCGATGCCATGCGGGCGCTCCTTTGGGCTTGGGCCCTCCGGCTGCAAAACGTTCCGTTTGTTGCCTGCTTCGGTCAAAAGAGTCAACTTCTTGTTATGTTCCACTGTTGAATGAAATTGGAATGTCCCTTTTGTTGAAAAGAAACAGGAAGTAAGCCAGGAGCACTCCGTTCTCACTGCCATGTTGGGAACAACGCCTCTTTGCTGAAGCTGTTCCGATCAATTAATTGCTGTTGGCTTGATCTCTGCGGTTCGCTGATTTTCAGCCTGCCCCTGGAAAATCTGGTGTGAACCTGGCGGAGAACAAAAACCAAAAGCTCGAAGCTAGCAGCACCCCCCAGCCAGAACGTGCAATTGGGTGCAGTTGAGGTGCTCATATCGATCTTGATCTACATCTTTGCCATTCTTTTGACTCGCACAGTGGGCTTCGCCCACAAGGAGACTCCTGAGATCGAGCAGTACTTTGGCAACCTCCTCCTTAGAATCTCGGCCGGAATGTCCAGATCTCTTTTTGGCCCGAGGCGAGCGTTGGCGGGGGGAACTAGAATTCATGATTAATATCTGAAAACTAGGCAAGGACAAGGCATAGATAGATACTGGCTGGCTGAACCCATGCGTTGGATTCTAAGCTCAAATAACCATATGTTAGCTTTTGCGAACGGTGCGAGTACAGCGGAATTGGAGGAGATGCCGCCAATGGCTTACTTATACGGTGGTTAAGAAGGTGGATGATCGACAGCAAGAGTTAGGCCCTTGAAACCGGATGTTGCATGTTGCAGGACAAGCCGGATGGGGAACCTCATTGGCAGGTGGGCGTCACCTTCATAAGGCATTTGCCATTCTTGGGCCAGGTCGAGCCTTCACGAAAGCTTTGTGGGTGGGCTGCGAAACTTGACATTGTATTTGGCCAACCTCTTCCTATTCGCCTGATGCCGGCGCAGCCAGGATGTCTGAGAAGTTGTGACTTCTATCTTGTGTTTAATCATCGAAGTGGACAGGGAGGTTTCACCCGGAAGGAAAGTCTTTCCAGACCTCCTTGTCAGCTTCGGTTGAGTTCTTTGGTAGGGTCTTGCGATTCCCAGTATGGATTCGCTGGCTTGTAGAAGCATGTCACTGTCAAAGGCCCCCTTTTGCCAGCGGCAAACTTCTGGCACGTGCCAATGTCAAGGGCTATTTTGCCTCAAGGCCTTTCTTTTGGGCCCCATGCTTGCGCATAACATAAGGAGCTAAGCAGCTCCTGCCAGTTGCTCTGATAATCATGACTGCATTTGCTTTTAGGAGCCCCACAACCCCACAACCCAATTCCAGTTATTTCGGCCCCAGTAGCAATTGAGGAATATTCTAGTGAGGGTTCCAATCATGCTGCGCAAGGACAAAGTCCATTTCGCACCACTTGGGATGGATGAAGCCCTGCATGCCGGAAACACCAGCGATTTCAACTGGAAAAGTTCACCACCTTGGTATTTCCTGAGTAAATTTGCGCCTAACTTGCATTCAACCAGCTGGTTTCGCGAAGGCATACACTCCCCTCAGAACATGGAACCGGAGGGCGGGTCCTGTAAATGGAACCAAGTCAGTCCAAAAAAGTCCTGGGAGCTTCCATGTTACCCGTTCACCTAGAGGCCCCCGCTTCGGAGCCCGACTCTTCGGCTTGGGTTCGGAGAATCCGAGCCGAGCCCGTGGACCTAGGTGAGGCCACGCAGAGTCCGAAAAAGATTGTTTCGGATTCGGAAGATGCGATTGGCCGAGGTTCCTTCACCTTGTTCCAGGTGATGACCCTGGAGGGCTGGGGCTCCGTGGCGCGCCTGGCCATGTCGGTGGAGCCCTGGGTCTGGCGCCGCGGCAGAAGAGACAAAAGCGGTCGGCAGGGGGAGGGGAGGTGTGGGGTGGGGAGGGGGGGGTGGGGGGGGTTCTTGTGTTTTGGTTGGGGGGGTTGGTTGGGTGAAACTTTTGGTGTGTTTGATGTTTTCCTTGTTGTTCATGAATGTGGTTTTGTATGTGTTCCTCAGCATATCAAGTGAAATACATTGGTTGCCCAACACCTGAACATGTGGTTTGGTTGCTTTCCCTTGTTTGCCACCGTTTCCTTCCGGAATTTCAAGTGGTTGCCCTCGCGTTTACAGGTTTTCCTTCGCCATGATTTGGAGAAATCCGGGCCAGGGCGGGGGGGGGGGGGGGGGGTTGCTACTTTCTGTGATACGAAGGGAATGCCCCTTCAAAGTGATGCAGTAGTCATGGGGATGGTCCACTTCAGTACAGCAGCGACCACTATTTTCCGCAAACACAACCCTTCACCAGTATTGCTTGTGTTGCAGCTCCTACAGTTTGATGTGTCAATGGTCTTGCTCCTGTCTCGGGCTGGTGGCACCTGATATGCTGCCTCCTTTGCTCACCGCTTCTAGCTACCGAAACGCAGGCCTCATTGGGAGATAACTATTCTTGTCTTGAACATCGAACATTGCCAACTGACTGGCAACTCGGCAGGTCAGGTTGTCAAGTCGATTCTACTGCAAGCAACCATTCCTGAAGTGGGTCGAGAGCCAATCAGCCTAAGACCTTTGTATTTCTCAGTGTGGTTCAGGTATGGTGCTGGTATGTGCTGGTCTTGCAACGTTCCGGTCTTTGAGACAGGTGAATGAACTACAAAGGCCTTTGTGCAGCTTTTGAAGTACCAACAAAGCTGCGGCAAATGTCCGAAAGTGTCAGAGATAGGTTCCCCTGTAGCAGACTATGGCAGAACTCACCTGGACGCTTTTGTTGCTATTTTCTTGCATCATTTGGCAAGTAGTTACAGCATCTCCACACAACTTAGCCAGGGCTTGCGAAAGGCAAGGATGGTCGACTGAGGATCATATTTGTTAGCTTCCTGCTCATCACCACCTTCTCCATCATGAACATGATTGTCTCGGCCGCAGCCTCAGAATTTTGGAGTAAGTCCCAAGCTCGAGGGGCATACTTAAGCGGCACCAGCTGATAGGCCACCGAGGGGTACAGCGAAGCTGTCAACGGCTGCGAGGTTAGAGTCACAACAGGACCCTTGTGCTTTCTCCAATCAGAAGAGTTGGTGGTCATTTACAGGCTCTACATTGGAACGTGTGCACATATGATCAGATAGATGAGATATGTCAATGTTTGGACTTTCGCTTGGTTGAAAGGGACACCAGAGAAAAGCAACAAACTTCCGCATCTTGACACTCAAACCCCAAGCCAAAGGAAAAAGGCCGCATTCCCAAGCCAGCGGTTCGACCCGGACGCCTTCAGGTTATCGTGGACAGCACGCTGGAGGCAGCCTTGGATCAGAAGCTCCAGGCCATGCGTGATAAGGACACCGATACGCGCGAAGCGTACTCACCAGGCCGAAGGTTGGAACGGGTCTACTTGCTCAACGTTAAAGGGAAGCCGGAAGTTGATGGGTATGTTTGTTACTTTCGGCTTCCCCTTTCACTAGCTTTTATAGATCCAGGTGGTTTCTATTTAACTGTTGGATTAACTTGGAGAAATTATGGATTTGTGAAGTGTACAGCCTCGCAAAAGGCGCCAAAAGGCGTGGAAGTTTGGTTCAGAGCGAACGTAGCCGAGGAGTACCAGACCACCATGGCGGCGGTCAAGGTGGACGAGGCCCCCTGCATGCAGCATGTCACTGAGCTCCCACGTGAAATCGGCGTAGATTTCTACGTGGGGTTGTTTGCAGATGTAAGAACCGGCGGAATGAATGGCTTCCTGTAAGAATCGTCCTTTAAAATGGGTTCTCAACCTGGACGGAACAGGAGTCCCTAGTGTTGATGCACCAGCTATGGCGAGCTCACCCAGGGGTAACATGAGCTCCCCTCGAGCGAGCGATTGAGAGTCCTCGCCAGACCAGGTTGGCCGGGTGCAAAGTTTTTGGCCTCGGTTTGGCCAGAACGCTTGATTGATACTTCACTCAGTTTAAGGCATATTTACCATGTTCGGTGGCTAGTTATTCTGTTCCACAGTTGATGGCCCATTTTGCAGTGGTCCATGAGCGCAGCTGCGTTTTTGCTTGGGCAAGGTCTTCCGGCGGGCGGACGGCAATGGCGATGGGCACATCACCAAGGAGAGGTGATGCAGAAGTGCTTGCGGTGCATTGCTGTTGCATATTGACAACCTTTAACACTAACATCATTTCACATTTTTTCAGAAAGGTTCCTTCTTTGGAGAGCCATGACTTGTGATTCGAGAAGGTGGCTTCAATCAAGTACCACTGAGTACAATTAATTGCTAGTCTGCATGTATCACATGTTTCGTGGGACTTGGCGCGTAAATTTGTCCGAGTGTAGGGTAGCATGCACTTGTGAATTTGTGAGCGACAGCTTGTTGACAGGTAAGCTGCTTTCACGGTGCCAGGCGGTAGGGGATTTCACGTTATGTTCCCTCAAACCCTCGGATAGTGGCATGCCCCAATCTCAACATTGGGTTGATACCGCAGAGGTCCCATTCTTCAAGGCAACCGCTAGGCACAAGCCAATCCTGGACCTTGCCGTTGATTCCAGGAGGAATTGATGGAAGCTCTTCTCAAGCCAGATGTGCGGCTCTATCTGCGAGAAGTTGGCATTGACATCACCAATGCCGAGTTTATCTTCGATGCGCCCCGCCCAGATTCTGCAGACTCCAGGTCGGTAGCAGATTGATGTTGTTCGCGACCGAACACTGATGATAATCCGTGTTGTTTGTTTCCTTTGGGTGGGAGGGTAGGTCGACATTTTTGTGGGTTCCTTGTGTTCGGCTTGAAAGGAGGCTGAGAATATGTTGAGTGGTCAGAAGTTTCAATGCCAGCTCTGCCATTATTTGATAAGTTGGAAATTGGAGTCGTCCATGACGCATGGCACATTTGCTCAGTAAGCAGCACCGGTGTCCCTTCTAGCTTGGTCAGTTCCCCGCTAAACATGGATTCCATTCGGGTCACTGGTGGGAACTGGAAGGCGGAAGTCGACAGCGACAGGATGCGTCAAATCCAGGCCCCGCTTTCTGATGAGTTCCTAACGTGAAATCAGTCCGAGAGCTTCTTGGCTGGACTCATTGCTTCAGCGTCTTGGCCATGGAATGCCAGGGTTGCCATAAAGCCAATAGGCAGGTCCCGTCTCAAAGTTCAAGTCCCCTCCGAATGGCTTGCAAGCTCTCCTGTTTCAGCAGGCCTTGGATTTGAGGAACCCAAATCCAAAGCACCGCCCGGATCTCTTGGGGCGCTGCCTGGCGCCCCAATTCGTCCATTGCCAACATGGCCGTTTTCGTCAACGGTGACCTGCCCTGGTGACCTACAAATCATGAAAGAGGAGCATCCAACGTGTCCTTTTGTCGTTGGGGCTCCGAACCAGCGCCAAATTGAAGGCAGTGTTCGGCTCCTTCTGTGGCAGCTCGACTCTCAATGACTCTTGCCTGAGGTCATCGACCACGATGGCTCCGGGGAGCTTGAGTACAAGGAGCCGATCGAGAGCTCGGGCTTCGGCGGGACTTCAGAACCACAATGCAACAAAGGGATGCGTATGGCGTGACAAGGCGAGGCAAGAATTCGGAAAGCTGAATGCTTGAGACACGTAAGAGGAAGCTCACGCAATGGTTCAGTGGGAGCTATGCCACCATCGCCTGTGGTGCAAACACTGATTGAACGTTGCTGTGTACTGCGACAGGCGTTGCTTCCAACCAGAGTGCGTCATTTGGGGCGCTCGCGTGGCACCAATATATGGATGTATGTAGACAAATTATAGATGTATTATGCATTATAATGCATTATATAATAAATATACGCTGTTGTTTGATCCAAATCAGCTGAGGTGTTGCTGGGTCCTTCGCCGGGGCGTCACCGGGACGCGTTGAACTTGAGCATGCTATAATTTGTGTTGGGAAATCGTGCCTTTCCGAACTACTTGCACCCTGCCGATTCCCCTCGTGATGTAGAAGCAATGATGAGCTCGGGGCATCCCGTGCGAAAACACTGGTTGATCTACGGGAGAAGCCCAGTCGGAAATCTTGGTTGTCACAGGGACTCCGCTTTTTAGGCCCGCGCCTTTTTGTCAATTTCTCATGCAGACATAAACTTGAAAGGTTCAAGTTGAAAGGCTTTCGAACCACAAAGCTGGAGAGAAATGTTCGGATGAATCTGGAGCGCCATCCATATCAGAGAAATCCCCGCAAAAATCGATTCTCGACAGGATGAGTATGGTCCCGCATTACTGGCCATGACCCTGTTTAGTGGCATCCATGTGTAAAGCCTCTTGCGTTCTCGAGTTCCCTGCTAAAATTGGAATCTGCTATAAACACAGTATTCCATGTGTTGCACGAGGTCACGAGTTGCAACCATTTCAAGCTTTGTTCTCCAATCACGCACCACCCAACCGCCTCCTCTTACAGCGCTTGGAATTGACCGGGGAAAAGCGGAAGAAGCTGTCATCGGGTGTGTGCAATTGATGCCATGGTATGACCGTAGTATGGTTCTGTCGTGTAATCGTGCTCAACGAACCATGTTTTGCCAAAGTTTGCCAAATTGGTTTCAATTGTTGACTCAATTGTCTCCAAATGGGTGTTTGGACGTGAGGTGCTGGCAATTCATGCCATTACGACTCACTTCCTGAGCTGCTGGACTTCAAACTTTTGCGAAGACCGGTCAAAAAGTCACACAAACAATATTTGGACTTCTTCTTGGGCCAAGCCACTCGGACAACAGAAACATACGTTTCCCCTGCACTTTCCCGCTCGGCAAAAAACGGTTTTTCCTCCGTCAGGAGTTCGCCATGGGCCTGGTGAAGGCGCGCGGGGAGGCGAAGGCCCAGGACGTCCTCGCGCTGCAGCCGGGGCCCTGCAGATCATCCCACTTCGCTCGCGCGCGTCGCCCGGGTGGGGTGGGGTGGGAAACACCAAAACGTGTGGCTTGTCATCAAATAGTAAGAACCCCCCCCCAACTAAACAGGAGGGTCAGCTAAGATCCCAAAAGGAAAGGACAAGACAAATTAAAACCAAGCTGATAGGACATGGTTGTAATTTCAGTGGCGTACTTAAACCCCTACATCTGAAAGCAGTATTTGTGCAGAAATGTTGCTTTGAACATGTTGCCGGTTCCTAGGCCTCGAAAGGGTTTGCGAAAGGTATCAAGCAAAAGCGACGCGGAAGTGAAAAGAAGCCCCGACGCCTTTGCGAAAGGGACCTGATACTCCTCAAAGATCCCCGGGTTGGCAACGGCAAAAATGCAAAACCATATGTCTCTTCGACCGCTGGGTTTAGAACACTGCTCATTTGGCTTGGTCTCAAATAAATGGGCAGAATGGAAAGACGCAACATCTGTGGTGTCCTTTGGGTTTCCGTTTTAGCGCTGAAAAGGGGCGCCCCAAATTCGTGGCCCTTTTCTTAGGGGGCACTTTTGGAGGTTTGCCTGAAGCTGGGCAACCATGCATTTTGAGGGCGGCCGTCATGTCCCCTATGAATCTAGCCCGCTGGAAAATACTAAACTGAAATAGATAACTTCTGAAAACCCTTCAAACTAAACCAACACCCCGTGAACTCAACCAAAATCCTCCTAAACCAAACCCTCAAAGCCCAGCCCAACACCAGGAGTTCCTCTTAGTCCGCTTTCACCCCCTGAGCCTCGAGGACTCCAACTCGCTCGCTCCAGGTGTGACCTGTGGCGCCGGGAGCTGAACCTCCGCGAGGATCTGCGCCAAGTTTGCCCGGGCCCCCGGGCCCCGGCTCGCACGGAGAAAATGCTTCGGCGGAGCGGGGGGCGTTTGGGGCTCTCGCGGAGTGTTTCCACCGTGTTTTTCTCCAAGAGCTGTTTCCCCCACGTTGATGTTTAACCCCACGGTTTCGCCATGGTTGTTTTTTTTTTTCAGGGGGTCACCATGTATTTTTGTTGATAGTGTTCCATTTATTTTCTCCGCCACGGTTTTTCCATGGGTTTTCTCATGGTTTTCCATGGTCTCGCCTTTGTTGTCCCTCATGGTTTCCGCATGGGGCTTTTCTTTCATGGTTTACCCATGTTTTTTCTCCAGGGTTTCCCCATGGCTTTTCTCCCCCCGTGGTTTCCCCCTGATTTTGTTGGTCCCCGTGGTGTTACCATGGTTTTCCTCCATAGTTTCCCCACTACTTCCACCACCGCCACCACCACTCCTACTACTACCACCACCACCACCACTCCTACTACTATACCACTACCACCACCACCACGCCTCCTCCTCCTCCTCCTACTACTACTACTACTACTACTACTACTGCGACTACTACTACCACCACCACCACCACCACTACTACTACTACTACGCAAGCGCTGGATCCGGGCTCGTCAGACTAAGGGACCCTCAATTTCTCAAATTCAATTTCCGATTGATTCCCATGTTGTCTCATGTTTTTCCAACGGCCTCCCACGTTTGCAAATGTCGTTTTGTGCTTCATGTTTTCCCAATGTCTTTTTTTGGGCGTAGGCTTCCCG
Source organism: Effrenium voratum (assembly GCA_963377175.1). Classification (NCBI taxonomy): domain Eukaryota; class Dinophyceae; order Suessiales; family Symbiodiniaceae; genus Effrenium; species Effrenium voratum. The sequence continues at coordinate 659,651 of CAUJNA010003274.1, forward strand.
CAGTTTTCCAAGTGTTTTACCATGTGTCCCACGTGTTCTTCTATTTTCCAACGTTGTCCAATCTATCATGTGTATTCCCCAAACGTGCATCCACACTGAGGAGTTCTTACGGTAGGATAAAAGGCCCGGATGTTGTATGATGTCGAAGTGCGTTTCGACGGCGCACTCAAAATGAGGCCCGCAAGTCTGGCCGTGAGCATTGTGCGTGGTATCTGCCGCAAAACCGTGATGTTTTGTGATGTCAAAGTGCGTTTCAGCTGCGCAGGCTCGCACGAAATGAGGCCCGCGAGTCTGGCCGCGAGCATCTTGCGTGCAACATCGTGATGTTTTGTGATGTTGTGTGATGTCAAAGTGCGTTTCAACTGCGCAGGCTCGCACGAAATGAGGCCCGCGAAGTTGGCCGGGAGCATTTTGCATGGTATTCACCGCAAAGTCGTGATGTTGTATGATTTCGAAGTGCGGTTCGACTGCGCAGGCTCGCCGAAAATGAGGCCCGCGAGTGTGGCCGGGAGCATTTTGCATGGTTTTTACCGCAACATCGTGATGTTGTATGATGTCGAAGTGCGTTTCGACTGCGCAGGCTTGCAGAAAATGAGGCCCGCGAGTCTGGCCAGCATTGGGGCACCAGGCACGGATGGATGAGCTTGCCTCAAAAAAATGAAAGGAAACAGCGACTCAGAACTTCTGCTTTTTGCAAAGAGCCACAGCCGTATCCACCGAGGTAGTTCTCAGCTGGTTCTCGATGCCAAAGATACTGGACGGTGGCGAACCGCACCCAAGGTGTTTGTAGAATGCTAAGCTGGTGCGTTTGCTTTGTCGAAAGGTGGCGGTCCAGTTGCGATAAAGGTTGCGATATCCGCACGATGTCTTCCGCACATGCGCTAGTGTGGGCGCAGCCGGGGGCTGAAATCAACCTGAGGAGTGCTTGTGCATCCTGCGAGGGGCCAACAAGTCATTTTGAAACGCCCGGAGCCCTTCATCCATCCCTGAACGTGGCCTCGCGGAATGTTGCTGGCAAACCTGGTGGCCATGGCCGCTGCGGGCTTTCCTTAGCCAGGCGTTTACGACGACTTACAGACTTACATGACTGTTGCTCCCGCAGCCTCATGATGCAAAGCGCAAGCAAAGCTTCTTGAGCGCTTTCGATTTCACTCAGTGTTTGCACGGAAGTTCTCGCCACAGCGCAGGCCTAGGGCTTTTGACTTGTAGTTGCGGCATGGAGTCGCCTCAATTCTTCCCAGATTTCGGTGAGCCAGCACCGACGACATGACAGATGAGGATTCCAGCGCCCGTTTTGCCACGGCTGCGGGCGCGCGCATTGCTGGCCCAAATTCGAGCTCCCCACCATCGTGCAGATGGGGCATGCCCCCAACCATCACAGCTTCCTGATGCCCCTTGAGCCGAGCAAGCACGCATAAGATTCCGTTTCCGCAGGCATGTGCTTCTGGAAAATCACGCGTTAAGCGCTCCAGACGTGCTGCAGCGTTGGAACAACAACAAGTCTCAACGAAAACGCGTGGTTAGGGAATTATTAGCGTCACTGTAAGTTTCTGTACGTATGTCCCGCAGCAAGGTCTTCCACCAACCAGCTAGCCGAAGAGCATTTTTGCCCAACACTAAAATTACACGAACTTCATCATGCTCAGTGTTGAACAACAAAATGATCTTCAGAGCAATGGGCATGGCAAACAGGTGGAAAAAGCGCGGACGCGACCTTTTACACACCGCCGGCACACGGTATGTTAAGGCTGTCGAACGCCTTGTCCTCGCATCTTGGGCGTGTAGTTCAAACGACCTTGGACGGCTACGGCGGCGGAGCAGAGCACAGGAGCTGCATCTCCTGCAGCATTCTCGCCGGCATGTCTCGTAAATCTAGGGCTGTTGGCAGCGCGGCGCGTGGCTCAGTCGGCTTGTTGCGCGGCATGGCAACCTCCAACTTCATGTTTAACGCATGAAGATGCTGGAAACCACCCACTCCATGCCGTTGGGTACCCACAACCTCATACACAAGCGCCCGCAGGATGCCCATGTGTTTCCAGTCCGCGGGCCCCGGGTCAGCTTGATTGTTTACGTCCGTCACTGTTTGGGGTCTCTTGCCGGAATAATTTTAGCTATGCTTTCCCATGTTTCGCAAAGCTTTTCGCATTACCCGCATGTGCTTTCATGGTTTCTCATGTTTTTCCAATGTGTCTCATGATGTTCCTTTTTCCCAATGTTTTTCAATGCCTCCCAATGGCGGGACCACTCAAGTCGTCCATTGGACACCTCAACATCCAGTGTAAAATGCAAGGCGCTCAACTTGTTTTGCTGCCCCGCTACCCTCTTGCCCCGCTTTCGGGTCACTTGTCTTGCAGGTTCTTTAGGAGAGCATGACACAAACATGACACGCGGCGCTTCTGGAAAATTTGCCTCCCACGTCCCCCATGCGTTTTCCCATGGTTTTTCCATTGTTTCGCAATGTTTTCTGCTGGGTGCCCCATGTGTTTTACAGTGGTTTTCCCATTGTTTTCATGTCTTCCAGGGGTTTGCTATGCCTTCCAAATGTGCTTGTCACGTTGTCCGCTGTATCACAAGGTCTCTTTTCCACAACCATGCCGTATTGGGGCGTCTTGGTTGGTTCAAAAAGGAACTCAACTATACATGCTGAGGATTATCATTCACGCACAAACCTCGTGGTTGCCCATCTTGATTGAACTCCCTTTGGGAGGGGCGATGTTTGATCGGGGCAAACAAGAACCCAGACAAAGATGGACTCATCACTTTGGAGTTTTTTGCTGGGACCCTTGCCCCGGTTTACGCGAGGTCATCCAGTGCTGCACTGCAGCCCCTGAAAAGGGTTCAACGATTTTCGGCATTGGGATAGCATGTGGAGAGGGCTCGCCCTGTTTTCCACAACCCACGCCCGTTGAGGGCACCGTGGTCGGTGCACGAAGCGACTGCTTTGGCAAATGTTGGAACTATTTGATGTTTCTGAGGAAAACGCATACTGATGGACACAAAAGCAGATGTACGATAAGACTCCTTGTGATATGTTGGTTGCTGAGTGCCGTAGTTGAACTCTGTGTTAACAGCTCAGGTGGCAGTTTGCACAGTGTAGTTGGTCAGGTTGTTCTTTCAAGCTTGGAACAATGTCATGGTTCGTGGAATCGTGCCGTGTGCCTTTCCAAGAGGATTCAGCGTCCACTTTGACATGCGTTTGACTGGTTGGTCAGAATCGCGAGCGCGACTTCAAGAGCGCATGATGTTCCGCGACGATTGAGATGAGTCGATGAGGGCCCCTTCCCTACTTGCAAGCACCAAAGCTATTCCAGGTGCAGGGGCTGCCCGTTCCCGGCAAGACTTCGCATGGGGTTTATTAAAAAAAACATTAGCCATCGAGCAAAGAATTGGCATCGAGCAAAGTGAGAGCGGCCCGTTTTGAGGCGTCAAGATGGACAGCAGGCTGAAGGCGGTGGACGAGGCAGTCGAGCTTCTTTTCAAGGACCTTCAGGCAAGCGAGCGGGTCAGGGGGTTGACGAGCCGGATAGCAGTCGATTGATATTAGAAGGGTTCCAGCAGCCAGCTAGAAAGGTGTGCAGCTACGCATGAAGCTTCTTTCGGCATGTGATCTCGGTGTTGCGAGACACTTGCAGGCAGATCTTCAGTTGCCAGTCATTAAACTCTATGGGTAAGATGTCACCATTGGCTCGAAGTCAAAAGCACCCACATGACACCAAGCTTTGCTCCAGCCACACATACAGGTTGAGCAAAGGCTAGGGCCTAGGCCTCGGCTTTCTTGGCAGCTTGCTCAAGAGTGGCTCAGGCGATTGCATTTCTTGGTGTTTCATGGCCAAAAAGGGACAGGTGTCAGAGAAGTTGCTGATCTCATCCTCAAAGATCGCTTCCCATGGCTTCAGCGCAGGCCTTGGACTCTGCCTTGAAGTGAGTCGGGGAGGGAAGCGGATCGGCCATGGCCGTTGGATGTAAGACGCAAGTGTCCAAAAGGCTTGTATGGGGGTTGATCAATATTCCAGGCAAAAAACGCATGGGCAACTTGTTCCCATTAGCTTTCAGTGGTTTCCCCCAAATATCGTGTATAGGACCTTCTGATCAACCCCCATATGTGGATATCAGCAGGTCGTCTCGAACCCATGGTCGCAGCGGCGCCGAGCATCAGGCCTCCACTTAAGAGATTCAACCCTTTGTTGACAGGTCCTTTGCCATGTTTGGAAGTGCAAGATATTTGAACGAAGACAAGCGCCCATTGCGGCTGCGTCATTACACACCTTGCCTGAACTTGGGGCAGCTCTAGGTTTATTCTCTTGGCAGTTGCCGCCATCTCTTCCCCAAAGGGGAAGCTCCAGCAAGAGGCCTGTGAGCCTCAGGGGCAGCCAAGCACAGGCCGGGTCGCGGTCGTGCCTTTATGGAGTCACTATTTGAGGTTCGGAGCTTGGAACGTTGCAGCACTTTGCATGTTGCACGGCTTTCTGGGCCGGCAACAAGACCGCCGCAAGACCGGACCGAGAGCTTTGAAAGGCTGTTTTAAAAAGAACATTGGTGCCACACGGAGGTCGCATCAGTCGTGCTCCCTATTCAAAGTTGGGGGGGTTGAAACCGCGCAGCATAAAGATGCGTTTTTGGATCAAAGCCAACCGTTTTTGGGACTTCGTGGAGCATTTCTCTTCCCGGGCAACGCGCAATGCGTTGCCTGTGCCGTGTTCTCCGAGGCGGCGCAGGGGCAAAAAGGCGCATCGAACCAGAAGCAAAGAGAGGCTTGAAGCAGGCAGAGTTAGCCCCCAAACGGACGACTCACACACGAGTACTCTTGATCTGCAAGGATCATTGGTTTCACCTTGTGCCGTGGAAGCCGGGAGAGTGGAACGTGGTGGAAAGCACAACTCAAGGTGAGAGGGTTCTCGATATCTGCCTTGACTCAATATATGCCTTGGTGGCTTTGCTTGCTCATCTTTCCTGTCTCTGGTTTGTTACATCACTCAAGCAGGGATCAGCTGCATGACAATCTGATAGGATGAAGACGCTTGTCATGTACTTCCAAGAGATGCCGCAATCAAGGTTCTGCACAGTGTGTGTGTGTGTATGTGTGTGTAAGGTCTTCTCACCTGGAAAACCTCCAAATACCTTCAATCTAGTGATTGGGATGCTTCAGGCCTGCCAAACGAAGTCAGGCCAACCTTGGCTTGAAGACGTTGAGGGATGAGTCCTTGCCCTAGAGGGAGTGAGAGGGAGAGAGTGGTCAGGATTTCGAGTGACCAATTTGCTACTGAAAAATCCGCTCCGGCTCGACCTAACAATCCAGCGAAGCCAAGCGGAAGCTACGGTTGGCTGTTGTTTAAGATTGAACACGCCATGCGTTCATGTCTTGGATGGACATGCCATTCCGCGGCAGCGCAGTTGCAGTTTGGCGAGTTGGCCAAGCCATTGTTGAGGTGTCGATCTAGTGCGCAGAATGGGTGCAGAGCTTTGCATGTCCTAGTTTACAAGGGCGGCACTGGAACGGAGTTTATGGCTCGCGTGAAAGGATTGAAAGAGAAGCCCCGGACTGTCCATGATTCTCTCTCATAATGGGCCCCACCAGAGTGCAAATTGACCATCCCCCATGTCCGTGGTTTGACAATGATCCGTAGATGTCCATGTTGGCAAGGATCAAAGACCCGAATATTCTGGCCATTTCGATGCTGGTGCCACGTTCGGTGGAAATCATGAGCCCTGGTTGACCATGTGCTGAATGCGGCCATGTGGCGATGGCTTTTGCCGCTGGCGGCAGGCCCGACATGCGACACGCAAACCAAGCTGTGGTGGGTAGTGGCCGCCATTTGTCAGTCATCTCTTCTTGTGTTGCGCTTGTACTGGTATTGTGTGTGTGTGTGAGAGCTTGATGCTTGTAGTTGTTTCTGCTGCTTGCCTTTGTATTGGTCGGGTATTGCCCTGTTATTGCAGGAAAGACTCGCAATCATCGAAAGCAACTTCACTTCTGGCATTGCTGTACCAAAGCTGTTCTTTACAGTCGGGCCTCAAAGTTAATTTTCGGGCCTCAAAGTGCGTTGATTTGACGTTCAGAAGTGGGTGCCATAGAGAAGTGCTGGCGTTGACAATGTTGCACGCACGTGTTGGAGGGGGCTGCAGTAGTTCCTGCGAGCTAAGTCCTCTTTTTACACGCAGACACCCAATCCAGATGCTCGCGACCCTCGGGCGCACTGATTCTTTGGATGGGGTGGTTCGCAGCTCAGTTTCTTATGCTTCCATTTGGTTAAGAATATGGTTTATGTCCCCCTGATGTTTTTTTTCAGGGAATCTTGTTGGTTTTAAAGAGAATCTATCACTACAGGAACTATAGTGAGGTGGTCTTCCACATTGTTTACGCTATCCACTCAAGAGTATCTAACGCTATCCACCCGGCCCCCTAAACTTTGGGTTTAATTTTCCAGGGGTAAGCAAATGGAAGTATGTGATCCGCAATGGTGGTGCTCGCTGGCTCAAGCATCCGAGACCGAACTCAACTCATGACATGCTGCTGCAGACGGATTTGTCTGAAGCCTGGCAAAAGCCAAGCAAGGCAGGTATACGAGTTCAGAAATGATGTCAGTATTTTGTACTGAAAACTGATTCTCTAAGCAAAGTTCAGAGTTTGACACAAGCACATGCATTTTGCAGGACAGGCCGAAGCTTGAAACCTGGTCAAAGCAATTCGCCGACATGGATCGTGCAGCTCGGCTCGTGCTGCTGGCTGCCCATGCACTTGCTCTCAAGGCATGGAGGGCGGAGTCGGTTAGAAGACTTGGAATTGGCGGAACATCCCAAGTGAAAGTCCATACTGACATATTTTTGTTTGGTATCTTCATTGCAGTCCATACTGAAAATTGGGAACAAGGCTTGCCCCTACAAGTCACAAGATGACTGGATGCAATATGTGAGACAAGTCACGCCCGGAACGATCTTCAGTGTCTCACATAAGGACAGCAGCGGTAGGATTAGAACCAGGCAAATCGCAGTCCTTGTTTAGGTTCTCTGGAGCTCCCCTCCCGGACGCGCAAAAACTGTCCGTTCCATTGGCAGAATATTACTCATACGCGGAGTCTTGTGGCCATCAAGCGCTTGTCGGCTTGCTTTGTGACCACTTCAACCGAGGCTTGAATCAAGCCACGTTCCAGGTCCTGGTCTGCCCCGGATTGGTGGTGTTTGTTGGTAAACCTAAGCCTTACCTGTTGAGTTGCCAAAAGTTACCGGCAAATGTTTGCCTTGCTTTGGGCAGCCATCTCAGCGCACCAGTCCAAGAATGTGTCCCCCCGAGATTGCCCAACACAGTTTGAATTGCACTAATCGTAGCCCCCGCTTCCAATACGATAGTGTACATGGGCATGTGTCAAGACTATAGATTCCTCCAAGTGGTTGCGAAATCGTGGTGGTCAAGCCCGTCCTCAAAAGAAAGTGCCCAGTTTTGGCATGCCCAAATACTGTGGATGGACGAAATCCTGCACCACCTAAGAAATCCTGGAATGATGATTCCCCTGTGAATACCAACAAGCAATGGTTTTTCATGGTTTCTTAGGTGGTGCGAAATAGTCACAGCTGGGACCATGAGGAGCAGAGCAGCGTGGGCCGGCATGCGGCGCCCGGACCCCAGAACTCGCGAACTCGCCCCCGGCTGGGAGCCTCATGGATGTTCATTTCTTTGCGCCCAAGCAACACAAATCATACTGTGGATGGACGAAGTCCATTTCACACCACTTTGAAACCATGAAAAACCATTGTTTGTTAGTATTTACTGGTGAATCATCACTCCAGGGTGTCTTAGGTGGTGCAGGATTTCGTCCATCCACGGTAGGCCGGGGCGTTTGCGCAGAAGAACTTCCCCAGATGGCGAGGGGTCAGAATTCCTGACTTTGTGTTGGAGGCGGTGCTTGGAAGCGAGCAATCACTGCAGTTGATCCGTCGTTGAGCGCTTGGCATCACTCTGGGCGAAACCTGCAGCTGCTAGAAAGTCAGTGGCGGTTGTACGTCCGGATCAAGTTGGACAAGACGAGGATTTGGGATTTGTCATCATGGAAGGGTCTTCCGGCTTTCCCAAAGAGCCATCATGTTGTTTTTTCCAAGCATTTTTGCTTGCGAAAGAATTATTGCGGTCACTCAAAGGCTCGGGTTATTGTAAACGCTTCGCGTTGCCCGCCTCGGCCCAGCCTAGTTTGAGGGAAGGGTCAGGAACACCGAAATCCAGTGTTGGGAAGGTCCGAATACCTGAAGCTGGCTCCAGACAAGTCAGACAAGCCGGCCTCGCCTGGTTGGGCTGGGCCACAGGCTAGTCTCAGACACATCAGAGAAGCCTGCGCTGGGCCTGAAGCTAGTCTCGGGCAGCTTGGCTGGACCTTGCTCGCGTGGGTTGTTGGTTGAGCTGAAGCTAGTTTACGGCGGGCTGGGCAGCCGCACTGAGGGGGCTGGGCTATGGCTGGGCTGGGCCTGAGGCCAGTTTCAGACACGTCAGACAGGCCTGGCCAGCAGGCGGACTGGGCTGGGCTAGACGCTAGTTGAGCCCAGGCTGGTGAGGCCCAGTCTCGGCGCTAGATAGGCTGAGGCCTGCGAGTCTCAAAACTGGGTGGGCTTGGGTGGGGTTGGCTTGGGCGGGTTGCTGGTTGGGCTGGGCCTGAAGCGAGTCTCAGCCACGAGGCTGCGAAGCCATGGGTGGTGCTGGGCAGCTGGATTATGGTGTTGGTTGCGCCTGGAGCTTCGGCTGGCTGGGCTGAGCTGTGCTTGGGCGGGTCGCTGGATGGGCTGAGGCTGGGTAGCGAGTTGCTGGCTAGGCTGGGCCTGAGGCCAGTCGCAGCACGTAAGACACGCCAGGAGGCGGGCTGAGGGACTGGGCCTGAGGCTAGTCTCAGGCTGGCATACCTTGAGACCAGTCTCAGACTGCGCCGGCCTGGTCAGCCTGGGCTGCTGAGTAGCTGGCATAGCTTGAGACCAGTCTCAGACACGTGAGACTGGTCGTTGGCCTGAGGCCAGTCTCAGACACGTTAGACAAACCTGACCTTGGCACACTGGGCTGAGCCTGCTGGTGGGCTGGGAGCTGGGGGCCGGTAGTGGCTGGCATGCCCTGACATGCGCTGGGGCCTGGGCTGGGCAGGCTTTGGGCTGGGCCTGAAGCTAGTCTCAGCCACGAGGCTGCGAAGCCATGGGTGGGTTGCTGGCTGCCGGGCAGCCGGACCAGGCTGCTGGTTGTGCCTGGAACTTGGGCTGGGCGGGCTGGGCTGAGCTGTGCTTGGGCGTTGCTGGATGCGCAAGGCCTGTTTCATACACACTTGGGCCTGAGGCTGGGTGGCGAGTTGGCTGGGCTGGGCCTGAGGCCAGTCTCAGGCTGGCGTACTTTGAGACGGGGCTGATGACTTGGGGCCAGACGCGAGGAGGTCAAGGCCTGGCCAGGCTGGGCTGAGTTGCTTGGGCAGCCGGACTGAGGGGCTGGGGCACGTCAGACGGGCTTGGTGGCTGGCATAGCTTGAGACCAGTTTCAGACACGTGAGACTGGGTCGTTGGCGTTAGACAAACCTGACCTTGGGGCCGGCCTAGGGCCTGGGCTGGGCGCTGGGCTGGGCTTGCTGGATGACTTGGGGTAGGGCCTGAGGCTGGGTGGGGCACCCACACAGGCCTGGCCAGCAGGCGGGTTGCTGGTTGGGCTGGGCCTGAGCCTAGTCTCAGACACGTCAGGCAGGCCTGGCCACCAGGAGGTCATGCTTTTCAGGACAAAAAAGCAATTTTTAGCGATTTTCGCAAAAAAATGGACCCATGGAGCTGGACGCGACGCCGACGAACCCCGAAAATTTCAAGGCCCGCCGGACAGGATTTTGGGTCCAGCCGACATGGGTGGGGGGGGGGGGGAAAATACATAAAACAGCACTTCAAAGAACAAAACCAAAAAATCAAACAGCATACAACAAAATCAGCAAAATTCACAGAAAACAAGATAAGAACCACCAAGCAACTCAAAAACCAGAACAACCCCCAACAAAATATTTAATCAAAGCATACAACATTAAATAATTCAAACAAGCATACCAACAAAACAGCAAAAATAAAAACCATCAAAGAACACAAACTCAAAAACACACATCAACAAAAACAAAGCAACATACCAACAAAAAATATCAGAAGAGTATCAAACAAAATAAAATACAAACAGCCAAAGCACGAAAAAATCAAAAGAGCATACCAAGTTCAAACAACGCACTTTGAAAGAGTCAGCCAAATCAAGAAAAATTAAAATATTTCAATCTTTACAAACCATAAGTTCAATATAATTATAACATATAAAATTTTACATGTTATTATTATAGTATGATTATAGATAATATGAATAAACCTATTTTCAGTGTTTCCAGTCTCCTATGTTGTTCCAAGAACTGCTTAAGATGGTTCTGATATTATACCAGATTAAGTTAACATCATAATCTTTCATTGGTGCTCTTTGTTGTATTAAATAACGCAACACTGATATCAAAGTATAATAATTACAATGCATTGTTGTCATTCCTCCTCTTTCATTAATACTATTACCATTATGTTTAACGAGTTCTTCTTTCATTATGTTTTCGTAAATCTCTTTTATCCATTGATGATTTTGTTCTCCATACTCGGCGAACATATCTAGATATATATCTTCCATTGTTTTATCGTTTTTAATGATTTCAATGACTTGTTTATACGATGGATAGGGATTATCCTTAATGAAACTCAATATTATCTTTCTATCCTGTTCCAGCTCTTTTTCTGTCACTCCTATCATTGGCATTTTCCTCTTAATATATTAAGGCATTATTTCTTTAAGTAGATTTTAAGTAGAAAAAATAGTTATATCATTTAACCAAATAAATGTTATAAATATGTATGCTTATTCTGGGTCATAAATAAGATTTGTATAATAATCTTTCCCAAAATGAGTAAAACATTTAACTTCATTATTCTTCATTATCTCTTCATCAAACTTATCAAAGGTTATACATGCTCTGTTATTCTTACTACACCACTTTTTATATCTAGCATACATTCCCTGTTTATAAACAACATTACTTTCATTAAATGATATTAAATAATTGTCACAAACAAAGTCAAGAACTAGAAAATGCGGTGTTTCTTTTATCGCCTCAAGTTCTGAAAACATAGTTATTTATATATAGTAATATGTCTTTAAGTATTCATATATTAAATTAACTTAAAGAAATAAACATATATTAAATTATATAGTATAGTATTATGAAACATGTTATAGATTATCTACTAAATAATGACAAAGCGGAAATACCAAAAAGAGGAAACAAGGAATTAAAATCAATAATTGTAGATGGTAGGAAATTTAGATACAACAAAGAAAAACCTATCTCGAATGTTTTGAACAAGAAATTAAAATCAGTAGCAAACACCAATGAATATAATAGTCATGCTACAAAAACAATTCGCTCAACATACCTTAAACAAAGATTGAAAAATGCCATGACAAAATACGCTATAAAAAACAAATTCAGAATAACAGACCAACAATCAGCATTCAAAAGTTATGCTAATTCTATAAAACTAGTAAATAAACATTTTCAAGGTGAAAAGGCACTATCAATGATACACTACCAAAAAGATAGACTTTTAACCTTTTTGAAAACTAATAGAGCTATGAAACTGAATATAAGGGCAGAAGGTTTATTTTATCATTATTATGATGATGATGGAGTAATAAAACATACAGAGATACTTTATAATTTACCTGCTACAAGGTCAAACATATATAATGAAACCGATTTGGATGAAGCAATTGAAAAATCAATCAAAGAGATTTTATTGAACATAGAAAAGTTAGAAGGTTCAGCATCTAATTTAAAATTTATAAAGATATTATCAATCACATTACATTATGACAAATATGACCCTACTAGGGCAGGTAGTTATATTGACTTACCAGATTGGATTAAACATAAGAAAGCATGTATCAATATTCAAAATAGAGATAATAAATGTTTCAAATATTGTATTCAATCAGTAGTATTTGATAAGATTAGTAAAAGTCACCCAGAACATACTTTTCATTACAACAAATTAAATGACAATATCTTAAACTGGGAAGGTGTTAAATTTCCAACTGGTAATAAGGATATTGAAAGGTTTGAAGAAAATAATAGTAAGTTAGTTTCAATCAATGTTTATGAAATTGATGATACTTTGAATGAAAAGAAAATTATAATTGATTACAGAACTAAAACAAGAGATGCTAAACATCAAATAAGCCTTTTGAAAATTGAAACAGAAAATAACCATCACTATGTTGTTATTAAAAATCTAAGTCGTCTAATGAACTGGCAAACAAACAAAAATGACCAACCAAAACATTATTGTCATTATTGTTCTCATGCCTTTACTAGAAAGGATTTATTAACAAAACATTATGAAACTGGTTGTATGGCAACACATGGACAACAGTTTAAATTACCAAAAGAAGGTAGTTATATTGAATTTGAAAAATACAATACAAAATTAAAATGTCCATTTGTTGTTTATGGAGATTTTGAGTGTATAACTGTAAATTCAAATAATGGCATCAAGGGCACGTATCAGGAACATAAACCATGCGGTTATATGTTGAATGTTGTAAATTCTATTGATAATACAAGTCAACCTTTTTTATACCGTGGAGAGGATTGTTTAGACCACTTTGTAAATAAATTAAGAGAAATTAAAAAAGATATTTTTGATAAAATGAATGTTAATAAACCAATGGATATTACAGATGAACAAGAAGCAGAATTTAGAAAAGCTACTGTATGTTCAATATGTAATAAGAATTTTAAACCAGAAGATACAAAAGTCAGAGACGCCTCGCCAGAGGCTCACGAGACTACCCTTTCTTCCAAAGGAAGAAAGGTTCGTGACCACTGTCATTTTACTGGTGAGTATAGAGGTTGTGCTCACGAAAAATGTAATTTGGATTATTCATTTAGATATTTCAAGATACCAGTATTTTTTCATAATTTAAAAAACTATGACTCTCACTTAATAATAGGCAAAGCAAATGAAATAAATAAGGAATTGAACGAAAATAAGAGAATAGATGTAATAGCACAAAATAGCGAAAAGTTTATTACATTTTCATTTGGTTCATTACAGTTTAAAGATAGCATGGCTTTTCTCTCAGCATCTTTGGATAAATTAGTTAAGTTAAATAAATATGACATAGTAGGTAAAGATGAACATGATAAACCTATATATAAAAAGCGGAATGACTGGAAGGATAATTTCCGATTTTCATCAGCAAATCCATATATTAGAAATAAAACCGATTTAGACTTATTAACTGAAAAAGGAGTTTATCCTTACGACTACATGAATTCATTTGATAAATTCAATGAATCGCAATTACCAAGTATAGAAGACTTTTACAGTCAATTATATGAAGAAGGCATAACAGATACACAACACACAAGGGCAAAAGTAATATGGGATAATTTCAATATCAAAAACCTAGGTGAATACCATGATTTATATTTGATGACAGATGTTTATTTGCTTAGTGATGTTTTTGAAAACTTTAGGGATATGTGCTTAAATTATTATGGTTTAGACCCTGCTCATTACATAACATTACCTAATTATTCGTGGTCTGCCTTCTTATCTCTTACTGGTGTTAGACTTCAACAAATACATAATAAAGACATGTATGAAATGATTGAAAAAGGTCTTCGTGGCGGGATGACACAATGTGCTCATAAAAAAGTAGAAGCAAATAATAAATACATGAATGAACAATATGACTTGTCAAAACCATCAAGTTATATAAGTTATTTAGATGCTAATAACTTGTATGGTCTGGCTATGAGTAAAAAACTACCGTTTGATAATTTCAATTGGTATTTTTCAAGGATGGATGAGAAGAAAGTATTAAGTTATAGCGATGATGATGACAAAGCCTATATTTTAGAAGTTGATTTAGAATATCCAAAAGAATTACATGATTTACATAGAGATTATCCATTAGCACCAGAAATTATGAGTGTTAGTGAGAATATGCTTTCACCAGTTCAAAAAGAAATACATAAAAAATATTATGGAAAAGATGCATCTGATGAAAAAACAAATAAACTAATATTAAATGTTATGGATAAGAAAAAGTATGTATTACATATATCAGCATTGAAGTATTATTTAGAGCATGGATTAAAACTAAAGAAAGTCCATAGGGTAATTAGTTTTAATCAAGCAGATTTCTTAAAACCATACATTGATTTCAACACCGAAAAACGAAAGAATGCTAAAACTGAATTTGAAAAAGATTTATTCAAATTATTAAATAACGCTGTATATGGAAAAACACTCGAAAACGTTCGTAATCACATTGACTTTGAATTAGTTAATACACCTGAACGCTTCCAGAAGCTAGTAAATAAGCCATCATACAAACACAGACACATTATAAACGAAAGTTTAGTAGGAGTAGAAAAAGAAAAGGCAACGGTAGAATTAGATAAACCTATTTATATGGGTCTATCAATTTTAGATTATTCTAAAATTCATATGTATTCTTTTTATTATGATGTATTAAAACCTAAATATAACGATAAAATAAAATTAGCATATACTGACACTGATAGTTTTATTATCCATGTTGAAACTGATGATATTTACACAGATTTTAAGCTTATAAATCAACATATGGATTTTTCAGATTATCCTAAAAATCATGAATGTTATAATGCTTCTAATAAAAAAGTTCTTGGCAAAATGAAGGATGAGTTATCAGGGAAAATAATGACACACTTCATAGGATTGAAACCTAAATCATATTGTTATAAAGTGTATGGAGAAGATGAAGAACATAAGAGGAGTAAAGGCATTGTTAAACATAAAGTGGCGACCTGTTTAAACTATGACAAGTATGAAGAAACATTAAATGGTGATTTGAAGGATAAAGTTGAATTTAACACTATACGCTCAAAAAACCATCAAATATATAGCATTAATCAAGTTAAGTATTCGCTTAGTAATTATGATAATAAAAGATATTGGTTAGATAATTGTAGCAGTTTACCGTTTGGTCATTATTCAATTAACCAATAAAATCTCGTGCCGATTATATTTTTTACTTAATCCATCTAATTTATAATACTTATTGTTAAGTAAATCCTTACCAACAAGTATTACCTTATATTTTCTCTCACTCCAGACACTTCGGCTCTCTTTCTTAGAAACAAAATTTCCCTTACCTTTACTATATACTTTGACATAATCTCCCTCAGTCACATTTGGATACTTTCTATTATGTTTTTCTTTCAATATTTGATTTGACCTGACTTCCAAAGCATTATCTAAATCATGCGCTTTATTTGGAACCATGCCGGTGCTACTATGAACTTGACTATTGTTGTATTTCTTCAGTGATGCTTTCATCATTTCTACCCATGTTGAAGATGGATTATGTCTTAGTCTATCACTTATCATTTTCTTAAAAGTGCGAATAGCCCTCTCCGCCTGTGATGCATGAGTTTTAGTAATAATTAATTCAATTCCTTCACCTTT
This sequence comes from Effrenium voratum, assembly GCA_963377175.1. Classification (NCBI taxonomy): domain Eukaryota; class Dinophyceae; order Suessiales; family Symbiodiniaceae; genus Effrenium; species Effrenium voratum. The sequence continues at coordinate 675,185 of CAUJNA010003274.1, forward strand.
CAAATAATTCTGTATCTTCTTACTATTTAATGCTCCTTCGTCATCACTATATATACTAAGTGGATAGCCTAGAACTTTAAAACATTCCAACATAGCATTGAAAAAAGTATCAATATCATTAATTTCCATTGGAACTATATGACACTTTTTACTGAAAATATCGATACAAACAAAACCAAATTTAGGTTGATTTTTAACATCAACACCAACGTCATTTAACAAACTTGACATGACCATTAAATCAATTTGGAATTCATATTTTGGAAAAGGTGCCGTGTATGAATTGTAGTTCTTATAATTTCTTGTTTGCTTGTTTGGTTGAGATTTCATCCATTTAGAAACATAATCTAATGTAAAACCTGCTTCAACTTTATTCGCTTTTTCATATAAATCTCTAACAGAACCGAACCCCTCATCAACATTGTAGAACAACTTATGTAAAATTTCATCCTTATCTAATTTCCTACTCATTATGAATTACATGATATTATTTTTAATAATATCATACAATTTATGAATTACATGATATTATTTTTAATAATATCATTCAGATACACTAAATGCTTTTGACACGGTGCAGTAGCATTGCTTGCTACGAGACATTTCTTAGACTTCTTATGTTTTGCAAGATTTGATTTACAACTTAGCTGACTTCCACAAATATCACATACACATGAGTGTTTTGTCTTTTCTTTATAGTATGTTTTAAAATAGTTATCATCATTTGGTTTCCTATTGTAGTATCCGTTATCCTGTTTTCTCCATTCAGCATTTTTTGTCTTCGGTTCTTCTTCTGATGATATGTCGCTTGTTTCTGAACTAATAAATTCATCATTTCCTATACTGTTCCATAACATATCAAACATATCATTAGTCATTGTCATTTTCACGCCATTATCAACAAAATATGACGGCATTATATTTTATATATAAAAGGTGATTATTCTTTAAGTGACTTTTTATTATTTTCCTCCAATTAGACTTTTATTTTATTATTATAATTTTATTTTTATTATTATTATTTTATATTTTTTCTTTATTCTTATCTTTATCCTTATCTTCATCTTCACTTTCAGCATCAGTAGGAACAGGGATGTCAGTAGGTGGAGCTATTTCATAATTAACATTTTCTTCTGATGATGACGAATTAACAGTATGTGTTGAAGAACTATTAACAGTGATAGGTGGAGAACTATGAACACTAACAGGTGGTTCTGTGTTTAAATCAACTTCTCACTAACATTTGTATTCAACCAATTCATTATAGCAGTTGCTATATCGTATGATGTTACTAATGAATTCATTGTTAAATTAACTAATAACTCAGAACCTTGAATTGTAGTTAATGTAGTGTGGTATGTTAAATGTGCTACTATTTGTCCTATACTAAAACCTGACCTCATCATAAATTCTATAATCCTCATCAACATAAATAATTTCTTTCTATATTTATCAATGTCATCATCTTTTTTGTCATCATCATCATCATCGTCATCATCATATAAATCAGGGTCATATGTAAATGCTTCTGCTTCTGCTTCAGCCTTGGTTATCAATTTGCTTTTGAAACTCTTTGAAGAACCGCCTAATAGTTTTGTCATATCATCAAAATTATAAGTTTGTGTCTCTTTATCATTTGGTAGGTCTGTTTGTGTTGCCTTGTTTTCTTTGTTAAGCGTTTGTGTTGCCTTGTCTGCCATCATAACTTCTGCGTTCATATATCTTTCTTTATTTTTATAATTCATTAAATCCATTTTATCAAAATCAAAATTATTCAATAACATATCTTTTTTGTATTTCTTCAATATAACTGTTGTTTTCATTTTGCTTGTGATTGCTTGTTTAAGCATTTCATCATAAGTAGGGCGTTTCCTTAACTCGTGCTTGCGGTTTTTAATCATTTTATATAATTATTGATAAAATATATAAATGATTTATTTAACCCTTTGTTGCTTTACCTTTTCCTTTCATAACTCTCCAATCTTCCATTCTTTTTCTTAGCAATTCATCATTTACTTTCGTCGTCCATTTTCCACTGTTTATGAGTTTCTCCACCAGTCCAACTAAATAAGTTCTACCTGTTTCCTTTTTTCCTTTGCCCTTTTTCTTTGTGTTTGAATATTGTTGTTCCTGTTCTTCAGTAAGTCCTGCTCCTCTTAAATGTAATTGAAATAATAAGTCTTCTTCATTTACTGTGCTTCCTCTCCAATGGTTTATATCAGTTGAATAGTCAATGGTTTCCTTATGTGTTCTTGTTTGTCTTTGTTGGACTGTGGATGAACTGTCAGCGCTGTCCATTTTTTGCTCTCTTCTTTTTTCTGCTTCTTTTATTTCTATTGGTTCAGGACTGTCTTTATCTTCGTCAATAAATCGCTTCAATTTCAATCTTACTCTCGCTTTTTGTAAATTTGAAACTCTTTTTGGTTCAGGACTGTCTTTATCTTCGTCAATAAATCGTTTCAATTCCAATCTTGCTCTTGCTTTCTGTAAATTTGAAACTCGTTTTGGTTGTAAATCTTCCAATGGTGGTAGGTCTTCAGTATCGCTTGATTTTGCGGTCATCATTGACTGGATACTTGGTCTTCTCCCCTCTTGTCCTTCTAATTGTCTTGCTCGTTGTGCTCGTTCGTGTAGGTCTGCTATTTGTTCGCTACTAACTCTTTTTGAAACTTGACTGATTTGTTGTTCGTGTTGTTCCTCGGCATCATCCATTGAGGCACTTAGTGTTTGTATTGCTCCTTCTCTTAAATCATCCATTTCATCGTCTCTCGATATATCAAAATGTTCTGTTTGATTTTCCCCATCTAACATTTTTTTAAAGTGTTGTTGTCTCAAATCTACTGTATTATTATCATACACTGTTCCTAATGGACTATCACGAAAATAATAAGCGTTTCTGTCTATTACATCTCTTATATTCTTATTTTTATATTCTTCCTTTGTAATTTCCTTTATCAGTTCATTATAAGACGGTCTTAATCTTAATTGAGATTTTAATGTTTTCATCTGGGCATTGTCTAATCTCATTAGTATATAAAATTAATTAGATTATAATTTATTAATCTAATATAATCTAATTAATTTATTCAAAATTAAAATCTTGTCTTAATTGATTGATTATTCCTTTCTTCTTCTTAACCATTTCTGAATAGGATTTACCTGTTTCACTTGATGGATGATGTCTCAATTTTTCATTTCCAACCTTTGAATTTCATTAAAATACGCCTGTGCTTCATCTTGATATCTTCTTTTATTTTGAAATACAGCATAATCTTTTTTAGCGCTATGACGTTCTAATTGTTCTTGTAATTCTTTCAAATATGTGTAATTAGGTTGGTGTGCCTTGTTGTCTCCTTCATAATAGTAATGTTGAGTTGATTTATATTTCTTCTTCTTTTTTGGTTTGTTTGTTTCAAAAACTGCTTTTCTATCAATAACATCACTGATATTTGGTTTGTCTTTATTTTGTGGTTCTGTTATTCTATTTACAACGTTGTCATAAATTTCTCTACGGTGCATAAGCAATTGTTTTTTATCAATAATCATTATATAATAATAATTAGATTAAATAATTTTATTTGCTAAATTAATAATTTTCTGTTTATTTTTATTATCTCGTTCCATTTTAATATTATTGTAACGGTCTTTTGCAGTTTCAAACACTTTATTTGCTGTGCTTTCTATATGTTGTTTTAACCTTTCTTCAACTCTTCTTTCTATTTCTTGTTCATCAACTTTTGGTAAATTATCCTTCACTCTATTACAGACATCATCTTTAAACTCTTCTGCTTGTTGTGGATGCATAATTTTTCTTCGAACAACTTTGTTAGGGTCTGGTTCTTTTTTAACTGGTATTCCATTACAGTTATGACGATATTTGAAAGTGTATTTTGTTAAATATTTTTTACATTTTGGACATTCCACTTTTTCAGTTGAGTATGTTTTAGATTTTAATTCTTGTTTTGGTTCGCGTGTTCTTCTTCTACTTTATTATTTTCTTCATTTATAATATTATTAGTTTCTACTTCTTTACTTTCTTCATTAATAATAGGTTCTTCTTTAATTTCTTCTACTTCTTTAGGTGCTTCATTATTTTCACTGCCTACGTCTATAATTTCAATATTGTTTAACCATATAATTAGTATATGATAAATATTTATATTACAATATTTTAATATAATTTGTATATAATAAATAATTATATTAAAATATCTATTATATGCTTTTCTAACCTTCAAAAAATGTTAAACTAAAACTACTTGTTGTTCCATTCATATTTAAAACTCTACCCGATGCATCAGTAAATCTAAAATGAAGTCTATTCAATGAACGCATACTAACATCATTAGCATCATTTAAAATTAGTTCATTATCATTTATGAGGTTGCCGAATGATGTTAAAACTGGTACTTTCTTTATTATTGATGAAGTACCAAAACTACATAACTGGTTCCCATTAGAAAGTTCATTACAATGAATATAAATATTTTTAACAGGTAAAAATGATATAAATCCACTAACAAACGGGTCTGCAGTACTATTTACTTTTTCAGTAGTATTTCCTAAAATGTCATTAATACTATTAGGATAATCTCTATCATAATCAATACCAAAACTGTAATTTGTTTTTAATTCTTTATCTGTATGGATTATAAAAAATAAGAAATATAATTACAACTTATAGTTATATTATTTGTTTTTAATGAATAACTACAAGTAAAAAAATTACTGTTTCCATCAGTTCCATTAGTAGCAGTATTCAATTTATTTTGTAATTCGGTTGCTAATTCACTACCTACATAACTACCTTTATCAGGTGCTACAATAAAATAATATACTGGTGCTCCTATTAATATCCCTCCTAATGTTAAATATAATCTGTTATTTAAATTATCTTCAATTGGATAAAATGAATTAGCGATAGATACTTCGTGACAAATCATTTTAGTATTTGGTCCGCATTCTTGTTGCTCTCTTAAATTAATAACAAAATCTGATGTAGATTGACTGTCATTTAAATCACGATAAGCACTGTTGACATATATTTTACGAAATCTCATTATATTAATTAATTAGATTCTTTTTTTATAATTTAATTATATATGAAGAATAAATACAGTTTTTATGATAATAAAAACGCTACGAAGTACAAATATTATTTAAAAGAAGGAACATTAAAATCATACAATCCGCTTCATCAAGGTCATAGCGAAATGTATAGAAAAATAATTAATGAAATTCAACAAGAAAAATCATTATTCAAACCTAAATATAATAATAATTTATCTGACACAGAAGGATTAAACAAAGCATATACAAACAGTAAAGGTTTCTTTATTGATGGCAATAAACTATATGTTGCTGGGACATTTGGTAAATCTAATATTAAATCAAATATTAATGATATTTTAAGCGATATTACAATTCCATTTGGTTTAAGTTCATTCAGTGAAAGGTATAGAGATATTAGTGATATACTTGATGAAAACCATAATGTAACCGAAGTGATTAGTCATTCATTGGGTAGTAGTGCGAGTGCTAAATATTTAAAAGAAAATCCTGATAGAAATATTAGATTAACTACTTACGGTGCTCCTTTTATTTCAATGCGAAACAAAAACAATGATAGTTATACTAATTTTAGAAGTATATTAGACCCAATATCAGTGGCAGACCGTGGAGCGATTACAGTAGCAACTGGAAGTTTAAACCCATTGATAAATCACGATTATAAGACTGGTTATGGCGATGCTGGTAAAGATGTTTCAAGAAGTGTTGAACCTGTAAGGGAGATTATGTAAAAATAATATATTTAAAGAAAAAAGAGCATATAAGAATAGTTATGGATTATTCCAAAGCAAAGATTTATAAGATATTGAATACCATAAATGAAAGTTGTTATATTGGTTCTACTTGCCAACCATTATCAAAAAGAATGGCAAAGCATAGGTCAGTAATGAATAGTTGTGGTAAGAAAGATAGACTGCTTTATACAAGTATGAGAGAATTAGGTGTTAATAATTTTTATATTGAACTAATAATAGAATTAAACGATATTCAAAATATAGAACAACTACGAAAAGTTGAAGGTGAATATATTAGACAATTAGGAACATTAAATATGACAGTTGCCGGTCGCTCCAAAAAACAATGGGAAGAAGAACATAAGGAACATTTAAAAGAATTAGCAAAACAAAGATATATAGAAAATGTAGAAGATATTAAAGCCAAGAAAAAGAAATATGATGAAGAACATAGGGAACAAAAAATGGAGCGTAACAGACTTTATTATTTGAACAATTTAGACAAAAGAAAAGACTATAATACCAAAAATAAAGAAATACAGAAAATTAAAAGTAAAGAATATTATGACAGAAAAAAGGATGAAGTTATCGATTGTGAAGTATGTGGTTGTCAGTATCATAGAATTAGACAATACAAACACATCAAAACTAAAAAACATCAACAAGCACTAAATAACATAACTAGCAATGAAGATAATATATCAGATAATATATAATGCCTAATAATGATATAAAAAACACTATAAATCCTAAAAAGAAAGTCAGTTATGATGACATTAAAAAGATTGTAGAAGACGAACCTAATTATAAGGTTGAACATAATAATATGAAAAATAAATCTAAAAAACTATTAAAAAAGTCTAAAAAAGAAGTTATAGATTACTCACATTTTAAAATAAATTGATTTAATAATAGAATAATATAATAATTTTCTATTATTAAATATATAAAGATGGAAACATTAGATATTGAAGATGTCCTTGTAGAGAAGAACCTTCGCTTTAAATTAAAAGATGGCGGTTCTTATGTTCGGTCAAAAGAAAGTAAAAACTTTTATCCTTCATCGGTTTCAACATATACCGCTGATACCAACTCTGTAATTAGATTTAACATTACTGGACCACCTAATCAATGGATTTCACTTCCTACCATATTATTAGGATTTACACTAGAAAATACTGAACCAACCAATGCTGAAGCTGAACTACGCCCCATATCCGCTGGTGCTTTCTTTTCAAGAGTGAGAGTGATGATGGGTGATGTAATAGTATGTGATTTGAATTCTACATCTCGTGCTGATGCTATGAAAGATTTACTTAAAACATCAGAAGCAAAAAGAGCAGATGAAGTTTTAGGTTTTGGAAATTCATTTAATAATAACGATGTTAGATTTTTAACATATTCGCAAGTAACCGGAACTAACACAACAACAAGCGTTCAAAGGGGTGTAACGACTTCTAACAAACGAGGAATTGCCAAAGGTAAAAGTGCTAATGTATTTTATGATATGAATTTGAAATGCTTTAAGACTTGCGAAAACTGGATTCCTTTATCTTATTGTCCTATAACCATAGAGTTATATTTAGTGAATGATGCTAAATTACCAATTATTGCACAAGGCGACACTACGGCTTTCACTGCTACAAATACTTCTAACAGTTGGGCAATAAAAAAACCAGTCATTAAAGCAACGGGGGTTTATTCGCTTGACGATTCTCTATATGCCGAATATTCAAAAATTTTAGAAACTGGTTCGCTTCCAATTACTTTTGAAACTGAAACAATGCAAGAACAAACAACATCTAAATCTAGTGAAATATTCACAACTATTGTAAGGAATGTATCAAAATTAAATAAAATATTTATTTCATTTTCTAATACATCAGACAAAGGTTATGTGGGTTCATTTGGACCAATTCTTAAAGAATACAACTCGCTATATCATCCATTGTCACAACAAGGCGATAAAGTTGATTCTGGATATTATAACCCTATATATGATTTAACTGCTTCATTGGTAATTGGTAATCAAGTTATTCCATCACAAGAAATTCAAGGTGTTCGTGAAGCATATGTTCACTTAATGCATTGTGCCGACAATCCATTGTTGGTTAGAAGCGAGGACTATAAAACACAAGCATTTATGTTCGGATTTAATCTACAAAAATTAGAATCAGCAGCGTATACTGGTATGAATTTAAAAAATAATTCAAATATGGTGGTAAAAATTCGACCTCTTGATGGAGCATTTTTATATGGAACTGGAAATGAAACTCATCCAGCCGGTATTATGCCAGAACGGATGTATATTCATATGGTTCATGAATGTATACTTGAAATCCGTTCAAATTCTGTAACATTTTATGATTAAAATAAAAAATATGATATTATTAATTTTCTAATTAATAATATAATATTATGAGCAAAAACTTAATGAATATCTTTGATATTACAGCAAATAGAATTAGGCAAGTAAAAGATGGGGCAGTCAATGATATAGAAGACCTTTACGCGAGTAAATCTGGCATTCAAACAGTATTAGATAGTAAAGCAGACCAAGCAGATACTTACACAAAGGAACAGATAAACGCTAATTTTTATGATATAACTGAAACATATGACAAAACAGAAATTAATGTATTATCAAATAATATTAGTTCAAATTCTTTTTTAATAGGTAATCTGACAATAACTTCAAATACAAATTTTAATAATATTTCATTAAATACAAGTTTAATAAATAATTTGAATTCTACTATGACAAGTAATTTTAATAATATTAGTTCTAATACTAATTTAATTAATACAAATTTTAATAATATTTCATCAAATACACATTTAATAAATAATTTAAATTCCACTATGACAACTAATTTTAATAATATTAGTTCTAATACTAATTTAATTAATACAAATTTTAATAATATTTCTTCAAATACAAATTTAATAAATAATTTGAATTCTACTGTATCAACTAATTTTAATAATATTTCATCAAATTCTCATTTAATATCTCAATTACAAACAGGTTCATTTGATAGTAATTTATATTACAATAAAATAACAACTAATAATTTATTAACAGATAAATTAAATACATCAATATTAAATAATACATTAATACATAATATAACAACTACTGCAACTTTCAAAATAGCAGAATTTGGAAATTATAATAATTTCTTTGAAATGTATAATAATTATTTTGATAGTTATGTTTATGGAAATTTAAGTGGAGCAACTATGTTTTTGAATCAAAGAGGTTTTGGAGATGTAGAAATTAATAATTCTTCAACTTTTCAAAATGATAAAATATTATTAAATCATAATACTACAATATTATCTAATTTACAAGTATCAGGTTTATTTTCTTGTTCATCTATTTTAGATATAACAGGTTCTGATAGTAGATATGTTTTACAGTCAGATAATTTAGCAGGATTAATAACAGGAAATACAAATACAATTAATTCAATAATTACAAATGATAGCGCACAGGATGTATCAATAAGTCAAAAATTAGACAAAGTTAATACAACTGCACAAACAGTAAACTCTCCATTAATACTTAGTTTAACGGATAATACTAATCCAATATTTAGAATCCAGGACGCAGTTAGTAACCAACGACTGGAATTTAAAAGAGGTTGTCAGTTGGACTCTTACCAAGGGTTACAAGGGGCTACTCCTTATCGATTATGGCTAGGATGGAATACAGGAGATTTTTTTTTTGGAAAACCTAATAATGCTTCAAGAATTACGATTAACGGTAATGTTCATACTTCGTACAATTTTGCTCAAGCACACGGAACATCATATTTCGAAGGAGGTGTTTATATGAAAGGAAATTTATTTACAAATAATGATTTTTCAACAGATATTAAAACAAAAATAGATAATATCAATACTTCAATAAATGGATTAGAACCATACTTAGAAACATATACACCGGATGCAATAGAAGGTTTTTATATACATCATCCTAATTTTGTAGCGTGTAGTGTAGGAGATATAACTAATGCTTCTAACCAATATTTTATGGCTGATGGGCTTGTAGGAAAAACATTTTTTAGTAAACCTATAGATGTGTTAGGTAATATTTATACGAATGCTGATGTTAATTGTGATAATGTTAATATTGATACTGATGGTAAATTAACAATTGATACAAATTGTGAATTATATAGATATGTTAGTGCTTTTTCATCTTTTGATATGAGGAATAGTGATGCTAATTCTTCAATTAGGTTTATTTGTGGAGACCCTGCTATTCAATCTAATATAGTTGGAGCAGTTAATATTACTACTGGATGGACTTTTAACACTTCTACTGTTGATGTAATGGGTAATTTATTTGCTGATGATGTTTATGTTAAAACCAATGGAGCATTAAGAAGCAATCATATAGCGCCTAATGTGGAACATTAGTGACCGTTGATACTAACTTAGCAGTTCAAAATGCATATTTAGCAACTAATACCATTCAATCATTTGATTTAACAACGGTTTCATTTTTGAATAATATTTCAATGACTACTGGAACTGATATTAAAATGGGAACAAGTGAAATATCAACTTATTATGATGGAACTAATTTATCTACAATTGATGTAATATTCAGAACATCAAACACTGCGTTTAGAGTTTCAGATGCTTCAAGTACACCTTCAGTTTTATTATCTGTTGATAAAACATTTGGAACGACAGTAAATACTGGAAGTTTTACAAATAATGCTCCATCGACTTTTAATGAAAATGCAACAGTTGCAGGAACGAAAAAAATGTTGTGTAATTTAATTGAACCATCAACAGGAACTAATATAGATTTAACAGCATCAACAGTAACCATAAATGGAACGTTTGTTGATTCATCGTCATCATTATTAAAGTATGATATAGATTTAATAAAATCAAATTGTATTAATGTTATTAAAAAGTTTAAACCTAAGAAATTTAAAAGACATGATAGAAATGATAACGGAGCAGTTCATATAGGGTGGATTGCCGAAGAAGTGCAAAAGGCTTTACCAAAAGATATAATTAATGTAATTTCTACAGGTCGTGAATATTTAGGAGTTGATTATACAAAAGTTCCAGTCATTTTACATAAAGCATTACTTGAAGTAATAGATAAAGTTGAAAAATTAGAAAAAGAAATTAAGGAATTGAAAAAAGAAAAATCTAAATAAATAATTAAATATAAATATATAAATATATAAAACAAATAAATAAATAACTAAATAAATAACTATTACATATAGATATATGGACATTGACAGGAAAGTTAAGATACAAGTATTATTTCAAAATGATAGTATGAGAGAGAAAATTTGTTACTGTGGTTGTAGAATTACTAAGTTAAATAAAGATGAATTTACATTAGATAAATGTAATAATAAAGAATGTAATTTTAGTCATTCTAAATTTGATGAATATATTAAAGAATTAAAAAAACAAAGGAAAGAAGAGAAAGTCCACAGACGAGTAGATAAGTATAGAAAGGCACTGGACCTCGTAGCTTGGGGATTATTATGGCCTATTTTAATTCCTGTGAGTATTTATTATTATATTATAATCTAAAATAATAATATATAAATGGGTAATTCGAACAGTAGTATTGAAACTTCAAGTATTGATAAAATTAATGATATTGATGTAGAACAATTAGATTTAAGTAATATTGATAAATTACAGTTGAAAGCAATTAAACAAATGAGTGAAAGATTAGAAAAACTGGAGAAAGTAAAATGTGACAAATTAATATAAAAATTACCAGTTCAAATTTGTAGTTATAGTTTGTTCTGAATTAATAATATTAAACGTTATTAACATTATTAATTAAACAAATATGAATAAAATTTACTAATAAAACTTTGTCTTTCATAATTGATGACTTTAATAGTTATTTTTTTAACTTGTAATGAAATAAAATTAACCATATTACGGCTATACGTTAAATTAGTTTCATAAAGGTCTTTATTAAGAAAATAATAAATATCAAATAAATTATTTGATGTTAAAGTACGATTACGAACATGATTCAAACAAGTAAATGAGGTAGATGTAGCTAATATATCGTATTCAATTAATAATTTTAATGGTTTATGATTTTGATGTAATTTACCTAAGTCACTTAAGTTAAAAACATATGATATACCATTATTAATATTGATATTATCAATTTCAAAATATTGCATATTATTTAATTTGTAAGACTTATACACTGGATTAAATTTATTAATATATTTTTTAATAATATTATTATTTTTTATTTTTAATAATCTAACATCATCTAAAATATACGATATTATTATGTTTTTAATTTCTATTGGTAAATAATAAAATATCATATAATATTAATATATTTATTTTTTTAATTAGTAATTTTCAAATATTGAGAAAAATTTTCATAAACATTTTATCTGGATTCTTTTCTAAAAGGTTAATATATAAAAAACTATGTGGTTCATCAGTGGCGGTCTCATATATTTTATAAATTAGTTTCTTGCTTTCTAGTAAATTATCACTTCTAACAATTGCTGATAATTCATCTTGTAATATTTCTATTTCTTTAAAGTTTCTAACTTTATAATAAAACAAATGACTTATATTTACCCTAATAATTGGTGGTACTGTTGATGATTTTTGAAGACTTACAAGTGTTGATATTCCACTATGACGACCTCTACAAAATAAAGAATTTAACAATTTGTTATTTCTTGTTATTGCTGGATTATCAGATACAGCATCCAAAATTACCAAAATATTAAATAATTTCTTCGTTCCTTGTTTTTTCTGGTATTCAATTATTTTATTTTGAGTTTCTATAACTCTTTCTAAATCTTCAACATTGAACTCATCCCACCAACACGGTTCTTTATCATTATCTACTTTCAATCCTTCCTTAATGTATTTCTTCACTGGCAACCAAATACTATCCAAATTTACAGATGGAGACCAGATAAAAATTCTTTCAAATGCTCCTCTATAAATATCAAGTATCATTGATACAAGTAAAGTTGATTTTCCACTTCCAGATGGACCGACAATCATAGCTCTCATCGGCAATTTAGGGACGACCTCATGCTTACTTTGCTTAAAGTCATATTTGATTTCATCAATTGGTTTTACATCAGGCATAATAAAATAATATTAAAGATATTTAGAAAATAAAAAATATAATATAATTATATCACAATGGCAATAGAATCTATTAATTTAAGTGAAGTGGCTAGTATTCGGAGGATATATAAATTTGGTGATATCTTAGTGCCCGACACTGAACAAATATATTATGATACAATGTTATACTTTTTATCGATGATTAAAAAACAAAATATCGTAGTATCCAAGTCCGCAATTGAAAATGACAATAACCTAGATTTTAATTTTAGAAAGTTAGTAAATTTTATGAAAGATTATCCCGATATGTATACAAATGAAATGATAAATAGTGTACAAGAAGTTATTGATAATAATATTCTAGATGTTAGTATACCAACTGCAGTAAAACTTACTAAAGAAAATAGTTTAAATACATATTCTATTTAATATTAATGGAACATCATTATGTTATGAATGGCGGTGAATAACATAATGGAACAGGTTTCCATTGCTACAATCAATAAGCATTGAAGCTAATTAGTTTGTATCTCTCTCGCGTGCAATGAAAACCCAAGTGCTGTGCCCCACCAATATTCTATTATGCATGAAAATAATAAGATTAAATAACTATTTTATCTTATTATTTAATATGAAAAGGAGTTATACAGATTATATTAATATAATAGATGAAATGGAGAATATAGAACAAGTACTAATAACTGATAATAGATTTAAGAAAGTATGCTATTTTGTTTTAGAATTAATTAAGTTTGTGATACAATATATTAAAAATATAAATATTAATATAGATGGGGAGAAAGAAAAAGAATAAGACAGAATCAGTTGTTTCTTCAACTGATGAAGAAAAAGAAGAAATTGTTAAAGAAACATCGGTTATTGAGTTTGCTTGCCCAATGTGTAAAAAGATGTTAGAATTAAAAAATGAATTAGAAATACAAAAGAAAGGACATTGTAAATGTTCGTTTATTCCAACCAGTTTCAAAATAAGTAAGAATGATAAGAAAATGAATATTGATAAAACTAAAGACAGTATAAATCTGGAAACAGATGTTCATAATATTGCTATACACTTTGGGAGGGGGGTTATTCCATCCGAGAATGGCGATAGGGAAACACAGGAAACTATACGCGAAATGATGAAAAAATAATAGTTAAAATTATTTCTATTATTATTTATAATGCGAGATGTTATAAATAATATTATTAAATTCATTGATGTAAAAGACTTGAAATTAAATAATTTTATTGAAGAATATAACGAAAATGATATATTAATTAATTTTGTTAATGACTTTAGAAATAGCAAAATTGATTTTAACATGTTTTATAATTCTATTAATTATGCTGATTTATTTGAACAATCAGATTTAAAATTCTATTGTAAAAGAATATATTCATATACTTTAAGATTTATTGCTAATTATGATAATAAAAATGCTATTCAGTTTTATGAAATTACATTGAGAAAAATGAATAATATTTACAAAAATAGTAACATTAATGTTGTTAATGTGTTTGAATGTATTAAATGTTTAATAATTTATATTACAGACAATATTGAAAAGTTTCATAAATATTCAAAATTTAGAAAAACTATTATTTGTAATTTAATTGGTAAATTGAATAAAAATTTAACGAGTTACACAATAACTAATTTTGAATTGACTTATAATGATATATGATTTTGTAAAATAAAAGTTTAGTTTTAAAAGTTTAGTTTTATAATTTAGTATATATTTACATGGATGAAGGATTAGAAAAGATTGTTAAAAAACTGAACAAGGTTTTAGAACAGAATAAGAATATTTTAGAAATCTTGCAAGAAATGGAAAAGAAGAAACCATTAACAAACAGTTATCAAAGTCAAAGAAGTAGATAGAACCAATGGGGAATATAAAAATAAAAGAAATATTTATTTAAACAAACTTAATAACAAAGAAATTAAAGAACCGAAGGCTTCAACTATGACATTTTATCAAATTGACTATGATGAGGAAACGCAACTTTATTCATAAAGTTGTATTTACTCATTGAAAACTAAACATAGTTTAGTTTTTAACGAGGAAACAGGGATTTTTATTCATAGATAATATTATCTAAATATCTTTAATAATGAACTTATTAGAGATGTTTAGCAGGACAGGCAGTGTTGGACTTGTTGCAAAAGCAAAGGGTTTCAATGGTATTTCATTATTGTAAATTAAGGGCTTAGACGATGGACATCATGGGATTGGGTGATGGGAAACGTGGGATTGGGTGATGGGAATCGTGGGCTTGGACGATGGGAATCGTGGGCTTGGACGATGGGAATCGTGGGATTGGCCGATGGGAATCGTGGGATTGGACGATGGGAATCGTGGGATTGGATGATGGTGATAGCAATTAGAACAATGGGATGGTTTGAAAAATCAATAGGAAATAATATTTTTACAATGATAAGACGGATGAAAAAAATTATGAAAATAATTAAGAAGCATTATATAGCTGAGTTAATAAGTTGAACTCATAATATAATTATAACATGTAAAATCTTATATGTTATAATTATATTGAACTTATGGTTTGTTTCTTATTTTTCTTAATGCCTTAAAAATGACTTAAAGAAATAGTGCCTTAATATAATAAGAGGAAAATGAACGGTGATAAAATCAATAATTATATCAATAAAAAATGCTATGATTGTTGTCACTTCAAAAAAGAAAATATGGAATTGTATAAATTGAATTTACCTAATGAAACAGTGAATAATATTATTAATTATTCAATGGATGGTGAAGAAGACATATGTCAAAATTGTAGAAATTGGAGATATTATCAAGAATTAATCAAATGTCTGATGGGAATAAAAAGAATAAATAATAGAAATGTAGAAGATGAGATTTTAATATTTCTAACTGTAAATAAAATACCACCTTATGATTATGTTAAACAGTTTCTTAAAATCAGTAAGAAAAAATATGACATGATTTATGATATATTATGGATGTTGGGATATAGTCAAGAGAAAGGAGAAGATGTTAAAGAAAATATCAAATTATTTATTGAAAGTAAAAAGTTTAATATTCAAAATACATTGAGAGATATTAATATTATTTTTAAAATGATGTATGAAAGAAGAAAGATTTGTCAATTAAATTATTATCCTGTACTGAAATTATAATCATACTATAATAATAACATGTAAAATCTTATATGTTATAATTATACTGTACTTATAGTTTGTAAAGATTGAAATATTTTAATTTTTCTTGATTTGGCTGACTCTTTCAAAGTGCGTTGTTTGAACTTGGTATGCTCTTTTGATTTTTTCGTGCTTTGGCTGTTTGTATTTTATTTTGTTTGATACTCTTCTGATATTTTTTGATGGTATGTTGCTTTGTTTTTGTTGATGTGTGTTTTTGAGTTTGTGTTCTTTGATGGTTTTTATTTTTGCTGTTTTGTTGGTATGCTTGTTTGAATTATTTAATGTTGTATGCTTTGATTAAATATTTTGTTGGGGGTTGTTCTGGTTTTTGAGTTGCTTGGTGGTTCTTATCTTGTTTTCTGTGAATTTTGCTGATTTTGTTGTATGCTGTTTGATTTTTTGGTTTTGTTCTTTGAAGTGCCGTTTTATGTATTTTTTGGGGGGGGGGCGGCCCGGCAAAATTTTGGTCGGGGAGGGGGTTGGGGGAGGGGAAAAGCGAAGATTCTCTTTGGAGAAGAGATCTGAGCGCCCTTGGCCCCTTTGGGGCCGAGGCGATTTTTTTTGATTTCGTTTCAAGATGTGGGCAGTTCACCTGGGCGTCGTGCGCAAAAGTTCCGCTGGCAATTCTTGGCCCCGGCTCGCAGAACCAGGCAGTCCCAGCATGCTGCAACATGATTGAAAGTCCGCTTTCGCTGTCGTGTTGTGCGCATTTTGAAATTGTGGATTGGTGCGCAGAGGATGCCATACTTGAAAAAGAGCGCCTACTGAATGGGAAGCCCAAAGGGGTCCAATCTCAGTCAGGTTTGTGGAAAGTTGGACTGGCCCCGCTTCCATGCAGTTTTGGGGGAGGTCAGGCTCCCCAACACTGCTTCTCATTTGGGACATGATGCCCCCCCTCCTCAAAATGTGTTTTGGAAGCCCTGCAGCCCAGGCTTCCCAGTTTGTCACTTGCTCAATCCAGTAAACCGAATTCCAAAGGGGAACCACAGGCAAAAACACTGGAGGTCCAAAAGAGGGCACCACTTTCTGGAGGGGGACACAGATACACACGCTATCGTTATGATAATCGAACTATGTCAGCTGGAAAAATGCGATAGAGACATCATATCCTTGGTGTTTAAACCTCTGAAACAATACTCAACTCGCCAAGGACCAGCAAGCTAAGTCAAGAGACTGCATTGTCTGGATTTGCGACTAGAACGCCCGCTTCGCTGCACAAGCGCCAGTTCTTAGTAGCGGAGGCAAAACACCGGACAAGACGCCCACCTGGATCGTTTATGGTGTGAAGTTGATCTTTACTATACACGCATCACCCATGTTCGTTCTTGTCCAAGCAACAGTAGAATATGCACGTAACACTGTCTGGGGTCGGCTGCCGGGAAAAATACATTGTTGGCAGCATCACTTGCCACTGTTGGTGGGAGCATCAACCAGCCTTCTTCCAGCACACGCCTCATAGCTGCTGAGGTCGCGAGGGCTTACGAAGCAGGCGGGCCGTTGGTCTTGAGCAACCGAAGCTGGCGGAGACTTGGATTGGAGCCGCACGGAGATGGATTGAACATGATGGACTCGTTGCAATACTTTTCAGCCACTAAGTTTGACCTGCTGAGTTGGCAGGTTTGGCTTTGGGGTCGAGCGTGTTCTCAAGGTGATGCCAGCTGTAAACTATTGTGTCGCAGTTGGCTGACATTGTGTTTGCTGCCTGCAGCATCTAGATTGAAACCGGTTGAGCTTTCAGGTTGCGCCGCAGTCTGACGTGCCCTTGGCAGCTGTGCCGAGCCATCCCATGTTCCTTCCGACACAAACACTAAGCTTCCCAGCGCGGCCCGAGGTTTCCGAAGGCTCATTGGGGGCAGATCTGCCCACACTATGATTAGTTGTGTTTTTAACAGCATAAACGGGCAGACATTTGCCAAGAGTCAACCTTCTACGCACAGATTCAGCGAGGTCGGGTTGCCTTGGCTACATTGGTCCAGCTGGCTGTCTACTAAGAATGTGCAAATCAAGCAGGAGCTCAAAATACAATAAGTAAATATATATATATATGTATGTGTATATATATACATATATGTATATATATATATATATTGTTTTCCAACACTAAGCTTTCTCCCTGTCGTTCTCTCTCTCTCTCTCTCTCTTGCGGTGGCCGAAACCAAAGCACATAGATTTAAGAAGTTGATCGGAGATGATGCTGGGGCCACCCACCGAGTTGCCGCAAGCGAACAGCGGAACAACAAGCCCCGGTCTCGCAATACGTTGTTTCGGCCAAACCGGTTCTTGTCCCGGCCAAACCCTTTTTAAACCACTACTTTTGAGAATCCGGTTGCTGAATCATTCGCTGGGCATCGGGTTCTTGTCCCGGCCAATTTCGTTGGGCAACTGCCTTTTTGCAGGTCTTCGTCTTTCGGCACTGCACAAGGTCCACGGATACGGAGGCATGGGAGTCATGGGAGATCCGGAAGGTGTCATGAGGGTCAGCCTGCCGGCAGTTTTTGAGGGTCAGCAGGCGTCTCCGTATGCACTACACCCATTCCGGCAGGACGAGCTTATCAAAATGGCGCCGTGTGAAAGGGTAGAATAGATGCCTGGTGCATTGGGGGTCAGGTGATAATCCGTTTATCTCAGCTTGTTACCATCTGGTTGCGGTCACAGTGCATTTGGCCTATGGCCATCACTCTGCTCAAATTATAACAACTTCACAAAGAAGAGGGGTTGCACCTCAAACAGAAGGAATGCTCCAGTCAGAGGGATTCCTTATTCTGGGTTTGTTGGTCACAACTCACCCATCAGATCTTTTAGTCAGTCCCACAGGCTGGCCAGCTGCTACGCCCGTGAACTCGCGGCCAGTTTCGACCCCTTCAAACCCTTTTTCTGAGTTGGTTTCCATGACTCGTCAAGATTGACTGCAATGATCCATTAGCCAACGAAGCTGAGGTTCACACGTCGTGTCTTGAAGCAGGTGAACCCACAAGAACCACCTAACAACCCAAAAGGCTACGACCCACCGGCGGTTTTCTTTCGAGACATCCGCGCAGGTCTTGGCCGCCAGGGAAGGCTTCGAAGCTGCAGAGAACTACACTGACCGAGCGCTGCCGAACTGGAACACCGGCGTGAAGCGCCTGGGCCCAGTCAATATATACTTTAGAGCCTCCGGCTCAGTCCGCCGACATTGTCCTCTCCCTTTTCTCCTTCTTCCTCTCTCCCTTGTCTCCCTAGTGTGTTCTGTCGTCCTCTCTCCCTCCCTCCGCTCCCCATCCTCTCCCCATCCCCCCAAGCCACTCTCTCCCCAATCTCCCTCTCTCGTATGTATGTATGTATGTATGTATGTATGTATGTATGTATGTATGTATGTATGTATGTATGTATGTATGTATGTATGTATGTATGTATGTAGTATGTATGTAATGTAATGTAATGTAATGTAATGTAATGTAATGTAATGTAATGTAATGTAATGTACTGTAATGTATGTATGTATGTATGTATGTATGTATGTATGTATGTATGTATGTAATGTATGTATGTATGTATGTATGTATGTATGTATGTATGTATGTATGTATGTATGTATGTATGTATGTATGTATGTATGTATGTATGTATGTATGTATGTATGTAATGTCTGTATGTATGTATGTATGTATGTATGTATGTATGTATGTATGTATGTATGTAATGTATGTATGTATGTATGTATGTA
>CAUJNA010003274.1:700000-732566 GCA_963377175.1 Effrenium voratum
ATATCAGAACTAGGTCTTCTGGACTTTGTCAGAACATGAATCATAGGTGATATCATACCTGTGTGGTTTGATGTACTTATTTGAGTTACGCGACTCCTCATGTTTTGGCTTCTGCGACGCATGGGCTTCAAGTTGGCCTTATGCAGCCTTTGCGCCCGGAAAGCTGCGTGCTATTACTGGACAGGCGGCTTGCAGTACACGTCATGTTCTTGTCAAGTGCAGCATGCACACTTTGGCAGCTCTGAACATTGCAACCTTTGAGGGCAAAGGCCAAAACAATAACATGCTTGAGGTAGCTATCGTAGCCAGACCATGTTTTGGCTAAAGGCTAGATTTCATGTTTTTTTTGCTTGAGAAGCTCGCATGCCGATTACGTTGTTGCTTTTCTTCGGATATAGCTGGCTGAAACTTGCCAACGCTCAAAAGAGCAATAAACTGCCTGAAGTAGACAGCATCGCTGTGCGCGTAAGCGCAACTATTTTCTTCAGCGAGACCTTGCGTCTCCCGCATGTTGTCAAGGTATTTTTGCATATAGAATTAGAATCATTCAGCCGAGACGGTAGCCTGACTTGCGCCCTCCGCAACAAGTATACAAGGAGTGTCAAGCGCACGGACACAAATCAAAAAGACCGCATATCTCACCACCGGCGCAGCACACGAAACTCAACAAACCGGTTAAAGGCTGCCCGGTGTGTTACCCTAGATAGTCATTACTCTTGTTAAACGATGATCCACGGTTTGCCATAGTTTGCCCACGCCTTTTGATGTTTGTTTCCATGGGTTGCCCACGGTTTGTGTGTGTGTGTTTTGTTTGGTTTTTGTTTCTCGAGCACGCGTTGCATGTTAACGTTGGGGTTCATACAGACTCGCGAGTCTTCAGCTAACTGCTGAAAGTTGTCACCACATTTGTGCTCAGACCTTGTCCAAAAGCGCAGAAAGATCTGGATTCAAGGGTGGCAGTGGGGTGCATGGTCACTAAAATGCGTGCTGCTATATCCAATTTGTCACAAAGCCACAGGTCTCATATAGTCATGCCTACAGCTGAAAATGTTATGTGGAAGCACACGTGGTGATTTTCCATTGTGAAATCACCGGATCAGCAAACTGCTAAGCATTTAGGCAAAGGAATCATCCAGTTACCTTGATCATGTAAGTGTTTTGTTGATTCATAACTCGTTGGTATATATATATATATATATGTTAATCTACCATGTTATATATATATATATACATATATACATATATATATATATATATTCATTTGCCATGGTGTATTTCCCAGTGGCAGGCCGAACTTCCAAGAGTGCACCACGCCCACTCTTTTGGAGGTCTCCTTTTTGTGGGCGAGTGGCCCTACTTTACTAGCCTCTTTTAAGGCAGTGGCTTAAGAAAATGATGCGACATGGCGAATCTTGACACATTTCGGACGTGCTATGTCTGCCTTCTTTTCGGCAGCCGAAAGAAGAAGCATTGCACGTTGGGCATAGACTGCAATGGTGCTTTGGCGGATAGAACCAATGTTTTCCCAAATGTGTGGTCGTTAAAATTTTCAGCCAAAAGAGGCCAAGTGATGAATCGGTGCCTGTTCATGCGTGATTTGGGCCAGTTTGGCTCTACCCTGATTGATCTGACAGACTGAACACTCAGGATGCTCTCTTCAAGTTCAACGCGCCGTAGCTGCACAAAAGGAGGGTCGGGGGTTGGGCCGCAGCTCTTTCGGGGCATTCCAGCTTCAGCACCTTAACTTTGAAACCCCCCATATGAAGTGAGTCTGAGGGCATAAGGATCATTTGCTGCTTGGTGGGATTTGTGGAGGTTCCGATGTATGTGTGATCCTTTGATAAGGAGGAGGGAGATGGGAGCAGGGAAGGATTCTTCCCTCGGTTTTCAAGCAATCCAGGTCTGAGCAGGAAGCCTTGCCTCAGATTGCAGACAAAGTTTGCGAGCGGGTTTTCGCTGTGACAATCTGTCCGCGAGCACATGTGCACACACTATGTGTATGCACATGTCCATTTCAAAATGCATACACATTTTACCCGTTGAAATCAACATATACAAGTCCATATTAAATTGTACTCATATATATATATATATATCATTCATGAACTAAGCAAGTATGTGGTTTCATGCCTGGTCGACCAGTGCTCCTTATCAAGATACAAGTTGTCCCACCAGACCAGGAAAAAACATGCAATTTTGAGGGTATTGTTCGCAGGGATAGTCGAGTCTCAAACAGCCCATGTTCCCCTGACAGCTATGCGGCTTGTTTATTACATTCCAGCAGTCCCTGTCACACACCTCGAATGAGAGATTCCGGATCATGGGGAGGAAACAAAAGTGTAATTATGTCCTTGACCATTGAGGCACATGTTCCTTTCTTATGCGAAGATTGAAGTGAGAGAAGCTTCGGCACAGAGGAGGGACCCAATGACCATTTGCAAAACCTCGGCCAATTCGTCCATTTCCATCATTTTTGTTTGGGAGAGCAAATGCACTATGTTTGGCTGTCGTGGCCAAAGATGGTGTGGGGATGTCGATGCGCTGGGTCAGGAAGAATTCGCAGCAATTGTCTTCAATGCCTATGAGCCCCACTACGGGGCCGGCATTTGCCCGAGTCTGAGATGGCTTGAAATTAGGATCCTCTGACTTGGATTCGATGACATCCACTGGAAAGAAAACACGTGGGCATGTGTCAAACTAGGGGGACCCCACAAATTGTGGTTTCCCTATAGCTTCCCTTTTCTTAAAAATGGGAACCCTCAATAGCAAAGGCACACAGAAGGCAACGTAATAACCAACTCAACACAGCACACAGCGCAACACACACAGAGGCCCCCAACAAGACCCACAAATTGATAGAGCCCTGGCGCAGAGCCCCCCCCTCCACCCGCGTTTTTTTTGGTTTTTGTTTCGCAACTCCCGTAGAGGTTCCACATGTCATGTCATGCTTGGGCACGTGACACAGGAGGCTTTCCCATGAAGCAGTTCTGATTCCTGGGATTGGCTCTTGAGCGAAATTTCACGCGGGCCATGGTCTGCGAAATCAGGTTTGGCCGGTTATGTATACGTTCATGAATGCAAGCGTTCGCGAAAGCATCATCAAATTGGGGGCACAGACCACAGCTTTCATGCCATTGTGACAAATATGGACCCCCTATAGCAGAGGCAAGATAGGCTCCTGGCTGGTTGGCCAGGTGAAGGTATGTTTGACTCAACTGGAGGCATCGCAGAATGCGCCCTCCAAGCATTTCGCGTTGACGGGAAGTTCATCAATGCCGCCAAGATTTGAAGGATATTTCTTCCCATGTCGGATCATGCCCATATCTGAGCAACTGGCTGTGAGATGTCCTGTGGAACTTATCGAATTTTGTTGGATTCCGACACCTGGGGCGGGAGGTCAGTGGCACGCACATGGTTTGGCAACACTCAGCACCAGAATTCCAACCAAGGAATGGCGGACTTGGAACCCCAGGGCCTAGGATTTGCTGATTTCTACTGAAAGCCGGCACCCCACACGGGGGGGATGGGTGCCATTCTCGCGGTAAAAGGCCCTGATGTTACCTTGAAGCATCACAAGAAAATAGGGCACAGTAGAAGCGAAAGCGGGGAACATCTACAGCCAAACCAAGAAGTGAAAAGCCGAACGAGGCACCACACATCCTGTCAAGTGAAATTGATCCAAGAGGAGAGATGTAGCCTTTTCCCTGTTTCGCCGTTGTTATTGTTGCCCTCGGCCGTCATTGAGGCGCGAAACCCAACCAGGAGGTGTTACTCGAGCAGAGACGCAGCAATCTCCAGGAGTGGCCCATGCCCATGGGCGTGGGCTTGCGCCAACAGATGAACGTCACCAGGACGGCCTCTTTGGGCTTGTCGGGTTCCGATTTTATGTTTTATGTTTGTTTGTTGTTGGTATTGATTTTATTATTATTATTTGTTTAGTTGTTATTGTTTTTGTATTATTCTTACTTGCTTGATTTATTTATTTATTTTGGCGGGCGGGGGGCTCAAAGTAGTGTAATCGCGACGGGCAAAGAACAGAGAAAAGCAAGACAGAACGACAAGCACGGCCTGTTTTCCTTCAGCCGTTTGGAGTATTGGCAGAAGGCGAATAGTAGAGCAAAAGAAGTTCTATTCGGCAATAGCAGGGGCCATGCAGCACCGGCGTGGCGATAGAAGAAGCTGTAGTGGACGATGGAAGAAACTATAGAGGAGAATAGAGCAAACTACAAGACGAGAGGACCATAGAGGAAGCAAGCCAACAAACTCGCTGATAAACCCCCGATTGCTTTGGACATTCCCTTCGGGGTACCTTTCATTGGAGCACGCGTTGCTGCATGCTGCAAGTTGTTTACGATCTCTGGATCGCTTGGACCCATGGATTGATACAGAGAAAACCATAGGGTTCAACCCCAATTGAAAAAATGGTTGGCCCAATTTAGATGATGACAATCCTTAGGTAAGCAATAGTGGTTATATTAACTTCCATTGTTTTGATGGTGGTTTGAACCGGGGAAGCATTTTTTCTTTTTGCAACCATTTTCCTCCAAAAAACCCTCTGGGTCTTAGCTGGGAGCATAAGGATTTCGCCAGGTACTACGAGGTGCTGGAAGAGCTTCAAAGCCTCATCGGCGTGGGGAGCGCCGGGCCGCTACGAGTGCCTCGGAGTTGTTTTCCGGCGCTTGCCCGTCCGGGCCATGTTGCCGAAAAATGGTGAAGGAACCACCCAGAATCAACAGGCGTTGAGCCTCTAACACTAGAACCGGTGCCATGTATGTTCAACAGAACTGACCAGAAACGGACACCCAAGCATTCTAGAAGTACGTGATGTTTTTTTTTGTTGAGTAGGATGAATGTGCCGTTTGTGGATTGTCTATTGTTCACAGCAATGTTTACGAACGGAGGAGTTGTTTGTGCACGAGTGCTCCAAAAGAGGGGCTTCCCAGATTGTGGGCTGCTGCTCAACGACCAGCCCTCCTTGCTTGCACTGTCATGGGGAGGTTGCTGGAAAAATGCACATCACATCATCATCTACTGCTCCAGGCAACCAACACAACAACGATGGTGGATTCCTAGAGGCAATTTATCAGATGAAGTCTTTGATTCTGCTGTTTGCTAAAGCACTCGGCCACTTGCGCCACCTGCCAAGGTGATGTGCATGCGCTTGCGATCGATGTCTCCAGGCCCTGCCCCTGCCGAACATCTCCAGCGAGAATTTGATGGTGGGCGCACCCAGAGTCGTGGAGGTCTTCAGCAAGAACCTGATGTATGCCTTCGCCTCAGGCGCGAGCGGAGATGTTGCTGTTGCGCGCTCTTGGGACAGACGCTGTTCGGGCGCGCGCTGCCTGAGGGGGCCGCTGTTTGGGGAGAGGGTTGGTGATTTCCAGAGTTTGAGCCACAGCCGAATGGCAACTTTGGCGTTTAGGTTCGGAGCGGACGATGACATTGGGTGACTACCGGCTTTATATCGATGATTAAATCGTAGGTGGTCACTATTGTATTGCCCACTTGACCAAGTCGAGAAGTTGCTTGCGGTCATGCAACAAGCAATGCTGTCTACAGGCTTGCAAGCTTAGAGTGGTTTTCTTTTGGAAGACAGCTCTGGCCTAATTTCGAAGTGATGAACAAAGTTTGAGCCTTGAGTCACGAGCAAAGCAGGCTTGGCTCAATCTAACGTCGGGCTGAAAGGCATTGGCACCGTGAAAAGCCAATCAGCAAACCTCAGGTAGACAGCTGGTCGGACATGGCCGACAAGGCCTTCCATGCTTGAGGATCCCAGTTAGTTCTACATAACGTGTTGTTCTCTTGGGGGGAACAAAGGCGGGCCCCAACTTCCCACGCAAAGCAGGGGGCCCACCCTTTTGGTCATGTCACATTGGAGAAACCTGTAATTTTGGGCGTGGCATTTGCCGCGCGGATGGCCAGGGATCCCATACACTTCAGCGACACCGGAGCAGAGGTATGGCTTCCACGCATGGCACTCCTGGTATCGCCAGGTGGGAACCCGGCGCTCAAAGTTGACTGTGCGGTGCAAGTGCAATTTGTAGGTTGGCTGCATGTTCACTGTGCTTGGGTTTGTTCAAACGGCTTGCTTGCAGTTTCCGTCAGCATGGTCTGCTTCGTTTGTGGGGCCATTCATGTGTTGATATGTGTTGTTCAGTGGAGTCCATTGTAGCGTCTTCATTTTCTACTTCTTCTTGTTGCAGGCCATCATGTCACGCAGCGTGTAGCAATAGCAACACGTGGCTATCAGGCAAGCTTCTGATGCAGCCAGGTGCTGCAGGGTTTGTAGAGTGGCAGAGTTGTGAACGCCCGAGGGCTCCTTCGGGAAAATTGGCAAACTACGGCACAAATGGCTTTAGTTTGCCCATCTCAGCATACGACGTCAAAACACGAGCCTGAAGTGTACCTTCTCGCAGTCGCATCAATAGTTTAAATTAGATGCACGCGGACTATGGGTATTTTCACCTGCTATTGCTTTGCACTTTCAAGCATGGGGCTTGTGCACGCGGACGGCAGGGCGTTGTCTCTGTTTCTGTCTTAGTTTGGTCCCATCCTCTCGAAGTTCTCACGTCAGGCACGGCAATATGCAGTGAGAACCCAATGACAAGTACGTAACCTGCAGTCCCTTGATCCGGGATCAGGGATGTGTCCCCCTAGCTCGCTTCACCTCACACACTCACGTTCCCTGACTGGCACAGCTTGTTTTCAGGCCACTTTGCTGTCCCGTGCCCTTCTGAATGCATCTATGTCTTTTGCGCAATGACCTGTTTCATACATTTGTGCAATCCGGTTCTCGTTATGACTATCGTTCCTTTGTTCTCCTGAGAAGACCTGTTCTAAGCAGATGTGCGCGTGTATTAGCCAATGAAGGCCCTGCCTAGAATGTTCGATAAATGCGCTGCGCACGGGACATGTTTCTATGTGTTGACTCGTCACAGTGCAGTGAAGCCATCGTTGTTTGGTTCCTCACCCGCGAACTCCTTCCGGCTCTTGACCTGTGACATTCAAACCTCCATACTGCAACTGCCCTTTTGAAGAGCTTCCAACTGCAACTTCCGTCTTGGCCAAATAGCGGCTCCTTGGAAATCGCCAGGTGATGCAGACCCCAGCATTGCTGGCTCCGAAGAAGGCCTGTGGCCTCATCAGCGCGCCTTGTCAAGATCTGTTTGGAGGTCAAAGATAGCAAGAGACGGGTCGTGTCAAAGCTGGGAACGGGACACGCAGCCCCAGAAAGCAGGTGTCTGTGGACGTTTGGTTGTGCATTCAATATGTAACACTTGCGTTCAACCCAGTTGTCCAGTGGGTTTTGGTGCTTTGTGTTTCTTTGTGCTTGCCCAGCAAGCACAAGCCCCAAATCCCAGGGGTATCTACAGTATTGGCCATGGTTTTGAATAGCTGGACATAGCTGGACAAGCATGTGAAAGGGAGATACAGCCACAAATTCTTTCAGCGTTGCCGGAAATCGATGCTTGGACGCATACTCTTGAAAGGACTGGACCTCAAGCCATGGTCCAACTAATGGATGGCTTCATGGAACCAGCAGCCACGCATTTGATTGTCCCCTTCGGGGGTCAATGGCTTGAGTTCCATCTCAGCTGGCGGGAAGGGGAGAGGCCTTTGCGGTGAATAGCGCTGGCCACCTCTTCATGTTTGCGGTTCGGCCCAACTTGAGTTGCTCAGACTCCCTTCCAGATTTGTCCCTCACCCTAAGCCCGAGAACCGTTTGCCCACCATACTGCCGTATGTATGATAAAGTCTGGCGCGCGGCTAGGTACGTTTGTGACTTCCCCTCAGATAGGTTTGACACTGGAAGTTTGCGGTTTGGGGATTCGGTTTCCTTGAACTTGAAGGGTGGAGCAAGCTTCGCGCAACCCGAGGTGATCGAGCAGCTGTTGCCTGGAGTCAATCCCTACCAGGCTATGCCTATGGTGTTACACAGATCTATGATCTGTGCAACCAATGATTAAGGTATCTATTTAAATAGTTCATGTATTTATGTATTCTATAATTCAGCCATTGTCCTTTACGTATTGTTTTTTTAGGATTGACGGACTGGCTAACCTTACTTTGTATTGGTTGGATTTGACTTGATTTGATTTGCTTTTGTTTGGACTTGATTCATGAGTTCAGTTCATGTCATGTCAACTCATTTCATTTGATTTGTTTTAATTTGGTGTGAATTGGTTGATTCATTTGACTTGACTTTGTTTTAATTTGATTGATTGGGTCGGGTCGAGTTGGGTCGATTGACTTGGTTGGTGTGAACTGATTTGTTTGATTTATTTATTTATTGGCTGGTTGTTTGGTTCGTGTGTTTGTTCATTAATTCATTCACCCATCCATCCATCCATCCATCCATCCATCCATCCATTCATTCATTGTTTTACTTGTTGATTCATGGAATCATTGCTTCATTGATCCGTTGGTTTGATTGCGTTGGTTGGATTGCTTGAATTGGTTGCATTGATTGGATCGATGGATAGGATTGATTGGATTGGTTGGGTTGAATGGGTTGATTGGGTGCGTTGGATCATGGACTGGATTGATTGATTAGTTGGTTGGTTGATTCTTACGCATATGAGTATCAAACAAAACCTTGCGTAGTGTTCGGGGTTGCCAGAATCAGCAAAAGACCTCAACACGGATCAGGGACCACCCAACTTCCGCATGGCATTGAGTGTAGTACAGGTTCTTTGTTTGCTTCTCATGTACTATAGCTTTATTCATGTTTGCACATCTACGTGTGGCTAAGTGACTACATATCTGCGTGCATCTATCATCCCAGTCTCTGCGATTGTTTGCGTGTGTGAGCATCCTGGAACCTGCTGAAGTGGCCGCTAGAAATCAATCAAGATTGGAATTTGGATCAGAGAGCACGTTCAGCTGGGGGTCTCTGCAACTAAAGATGTCACGCTGGTTACTTCAAGATTGACACACAAACAGGATGTATCCACCCTATCAATTTGTTGCTCTAGTTGGAGGCAACGGCTATGCAAGACTGGAATAAGCGCGAAGCATGGCAGATTGCTTGAAGGGCTAGTTGGTTCCCCGTCGAAGCACTGGTAGTTCTCGGCCACTGCTGTTTATCGGCTTGATACTCTATATGTTGGCCAACAACCACGCCAGGTTTTTTTGGCTCGGCTCCAAAAACAAAAGGGATGGGTGTTGCTCTAGCCCTCCGACCGAGGAGGAGTCCGCGCCCCATTCGGACGATTTCTTTCGAATGGCTTTGTGTCGGTCAGAGCTTTGTCAGCACATCCAAACTATCACTTGGAATTCGAGAAAGGAAAAAAGAGAACAACAAAAACGATGTGTTTGAGATGCGCCAAGGATCTCATGTTTTCCATTCGCACGACTGGTCACCTCATTGATGCACTAGTTGACGGGGGGCTTGTTGACCTTGAGGAATCATCAGGACCTGCTCTTATTCTTCCGTCTGCTTAAGAACATGGTTTGTTCTCCTTGGTTTTAACGCGATCTATCACTACTATCACTACTGGAAATCTGTTTATTTGTTTTAGGGGGCTTAAGCAAATGGAAACATTTGATGCCACGGGATTGGCCGTTCCTTGAGAGTTGGCTCCCGCCCCAGCCGAGGTTGTCTGACTCGACCTCCAACGTCATGTACGTGGGTCACGACAGCTCCTGTGCTGAAGCGGTCTAGCCGGTCCACTTCTCTATCAATGTGGCTGTGTGTGTGACACTTGGGCCTCCTTTCATGTGCTAGGGTTAGAGCTCCTTACGTGCGTCAACAAATTTGTTGTTGTATTTGTACGATGGTGTTCCAAAGTCCCTATTGAAGGGTCCGTGACCCTGTCTAGCGCCCCCAAAGCTACAGGATGTTTAATCCGTGGCACACATGCATCCTGAACGAATGGAAATCTGCTGGTGCGCCAATCCGCTCCTTTGGCCCTTAGAGACCCGTTGCCCGCCCGAAGACTACGGAGCTTGCATGATCGCAATGGGTGCTGCCAAAGTAGCCTTTCTTGCAGAAGCCTACACCATCCACTTTGTAAGTGTCCCCATGCGACTTATTGGGGAAACCATAGGTTCAACTCATGGGTGTATTCCCTCTTGTAGGAGATGAGTATGCCTACCAAGGAAACCTCTAGGAAGACAATTGTCGCACCATAAGTGCCAGTGGCTTCCTGAATCCTGTAAGCAGAAAGAGACGGTGTCAAACAACCCATACTGCCGCCTCACTTTGGTAAGCCGACCTCAACCATGCGGTGTCTCATTATGGATCCCTTACTACAGGCTGGAACATGTCCCCCTGCAAATCTTGTTGCTTTGTCGGGATGCCCAGGGCTGACAAACAACCACCCCCCAAAACACGCAAACGAAAGCATATGCCCGGGCTGTCGAAGAAGCCGCTTGTCTTACTGCGAGCCAAAGTGGCATCCAAAAAAAGCCTCCAGAAAGGTGACCTGGACGGGCTGCGCGAAGCCCTCAACATCTCATGGCAGGCCTGAGATGAAACGGTGCCGCGGGTCTCGCAGCAGTTCGAGCGTGGTCATCCGTGTTTCCCCGCAGACATGGTGGAAATAGATGGAAGTCGAAGCAAAATGATCATGAGCTCGTTTATTGGACACGCCTCTTCCTGAGGGAATCCACCAGAAGCGAAGCCTTTCAGCTTCGCTTTGGGCTTCGCAGGGCTTCTCCTTTGGTTTTCACCCCGCGGCTTTTGGCCGATCTGTTGACGACACCCCACCTGCTTTCGGCTCGCTTCGGTTTGACGGGTTGCCAGGTGCCTCCCTGGCCCAGCGACAACTCCACCCCGCCGGGGATGGCGCTGGTGTTCACCCGCCAGGGCCTGCTGTTGCAGGCCAAAGGGAGGCTTCGGGGAGGCTGCCGTAGGGTTTTGGGGGTCACTGTGATACATTTGGATGGTGCCCACTTTTGTTGAGTTGCTTGAAGGGGAAATCAGAGGGAAGCCACACATGCAAAGGCTTACAGTTTGGTTGAACATAGATGAGTCGCACAGGTTTTAGGTTGATTCTATATAAACGCTTTGACGAACAACCGCTCCTGAGCTAGGGCAAGCCCAGATCCACCAAGGTCCGTTGCAAAGAACGCCTTGGCAATGACTTGCAATGTGTACGCAAAGAGAGGCCTCAACTCGATGCTTGTTCAAGGTGAAGCAGGAAGCTGCCCCTCTGTCTAGGCGCTACTCAACGGCCATGACTAGTTTCTTGTTCCATTGCACGTCAAGTCCACCGCAGAGACGCTGCTGACCAATTTTTGTTTGGGGCCGGGCCAAACTAGCCTAGGAAATCCTGAAAGCAGCGGAAAATGGGCCATGTGATGAAGCCGGCTGATGTAGCACATACTCCACACGCCAAGTGGCCAAGTGAAACCTCCCTCTGCTGGTAGCTGCCTTTTGCTGATCTTCGGCCGTTTTCCCCACAGGGAGCCACCAGGGCAGCTCCCAAACCCTTGAGTCGAGATAAGTGTTCTACTAGCTGGCTGCTAATTTATACAGCCAGACTTGTGCGAACCCGGCAAAGAACACGTTAATTGTAACTTGGCTGAAATTGAGGGAGCATAAAACCATTGTTGCATCTTCCCGGTTTCATGCGGTTCCATGTCACGTAGGCGGAGGCCCTCTACGAGGTCCTGGACGGCGGGAAGACCCCGGAGATCCGCACGGCACCGATTTTGGCACGGCTTCCGCTGCAAGAAGCCAAGGTGTGGAAGGGGTGGGTGGGTGGGGGTGGGGGTGGGGGTGGGGTGGGGGTGGAGTTGGGGGTGGGGGTGGGGGTGGGGTGGGTGGCTGGCTGGCTGGCTGGCGGGCGGGCGGGCGGGCGGGCTGGCGGGCGGGCGGGCGGGCTGGCTGGCTGGCTGGCTGGCTGGGTGGGTGGGTGGGTGGTGGGTGTCAGTGTGGGTGTGGGTGTGGGTGTGGGTGTGGGTGTGGGTGTGGGTGTGGGTGTGGGTGTGGGTGTGGGTGTGGGTGTGGGTGTGGGTGTGGGTGTGGGTGTGGGTGTGGGTGGGTGGTGTCAGTGGGTGTCAGTGGGTGTCAGTGGGAGTGGGTGTCAGTGGGTGGGTGGGGTGGGGTGGGGTGGGGTGGGGTGGGGTGGGGTGGGGTGGGGTGGGGTGGGGTGGGGTGGGGTGGGGTGGGGTGGGGTGGGGTGGGGTGGGGTGGGGTGGGGCCACAAAAGAGGGGAGAACCTGCCAAAGGGCCATTTGCTAGCGCATTGCAACGAACTTTGGTTGGACAGAAACCCACAAATTCCGATCCGCTGGGGAAGTTGGAAGAGCGGGACATGTTGATACCTGGTGGAAAATTAGTCGGCGACTTTTTTGCAGTGGGATGACTAGATGACTAGGTAGTGTAACTGGGGCAGTGGGCGGTGAAGGGAAGCCGCCAGGTTGGCTCCTGAACGAATCGGCAAAGTTACCTCGTCCAACAAGTTTCTGCTGAAGCGCCAGCGCTTGGCGAATCCTTTCTGACCAGACGGCATGCCGGTCTGAAGCTGCAGGCACGGGTCCTGCAGTTCATCCAGAAGCACGCAGGCCGTGGGGCAAGGGATACTCGGAGAAGCCGCTGGACGTCAGCTCATAGACGCGTGCGCGTTTTTGGCAGGCACTGGGCCCAGGTGGCACACTTGTTTAAAAATGGCCCCCAGCTTCTCACTTGCTTGGACAATCGCTCGACACTTGACTCATTTAAAATGATAATGCCTGCCGCCCAAGCAGTCTGACAACTGCAGCATTGCAAGGCGTGGGAAGCGGATGCGAATCACTGGACAGCCTTTGCAGGTCAACCCTGCATTGATGCCTGCTACAGCCACTTGGCATGAACCAGCGACACCCCAACGCATGCGCTTCCCTGCATCGAGCGGTTTCCGCAACCACTTGCAGTCAGGCCATTTTTGAGGTCAGTTTTGAGTCCCATCCACGAGGTTGGGGAAGAGGCTTGATGCGAAAAGGAAGCATCAGCTGTGGCTGTGCAACTCGCAGTTCTCGCCTCACCCCACCATTCTACCATTCGATATGTGGCTGTCAGACTTGGGAACCCGCTTCAAAGGAACCCAGAAGTACACCAAAATTGGATGAGGGTCTTCAGGCTTGTTGTTGAGACATCCCCATGTGCTTTCGTGACACGCAATATGTCCCACGGACGCCCTGCAGCTTACCTGACACCACGTGGCCTCGCAAGACTGCGCCTGCCCTTTGGACAAGGGGCTCAAGGCAAGCCTTTGGGACACAAGATTGCAAGGATGGTCGGATAGCTGCAGTCAGGCCTCTTTCCATCACAAAGTAGTTTCTGCTCATGTGACATGTGTACAAATATGTTTTCCTTCTGGCTGCAAGGTTTCCGGCAAAGATGTGAGCTTCAAGCCATCCTCCGTTGATTTGGTCCCAAGTCATGCGAGCTTCGACTAATCTGAGAAATCCTTCCACAATGACTTGCCACTCAAAAAGGACCACTCCCTTTTAACATGATGCGGATGATCCGAAGTTGGGCCTGCGTAGCGAGGTGCTTTGGGCTAACAGCCCACCGGCACGGCAACGTGCACTTTGCTTTGCAATGTTTAGAGCCTTCAGCCGCCTGCTCGGGCGCCTAGACAGATGACATTTGAGAGTTGTCCAATGGTTAATAACGGGGATACCCTTTTTGGACCCTGCGCCTATCCCCTCAAAAGGGAACCAATGGCAGCAGAGTCCCACATTGTAGGCCTTTTTGTTGGGACAACCATGACTTGAACAAGTTGCATAAAGCGGATTGGGCAGGGCTCCTTATATGTAGCCAAAGCGAGCGTTGGATCGATCCGGGCCCGGGTACTTCAGCTTCGGGAGGACATTCGACCGTTGTGATCAGCTTGACATGGACGGCCTTTGGGCTAAAAAGCCCAAGTTGCAAGAAGAGCCCTGAAATGCAATCCAAATGATTGATTGAGACAAACACGCTGGGAAACAATCCGGTGAGTGCTAATCCCGGATGTTTGCTTGATGGTTTGACGGTGATGGCCCCGAGCATCCAGTTTCCAGATGTTTCGCGAGTTTGTCTGACAGGTTGCCTTTCAACAAGTGAGGGATCACATGTTCAGCATTTGAAGGCTCTACTTCTCAGAAGCTATTGCAGTGTTGGTTACACAGCACTTTGCTAAATCCTTTGCTACTTCTATTTGTGGATCAGCGCTGCAAACAAGGTGACGCAGTTGCTGGCCAATCTCTTTTGGCCGTTGCGCTTTCATAATTGAATGACAGCTGGTGAGATAGAGCACTTCATGCTGTGGATCAAAACGAAAACTACTATGCACTGAGCATTATGTGAGCAGTGGGACAGCTCGTGTTTGTTTCCCGTCCGTGCCTCCACAATGTTTGTCCCCATGTTGGACCTGCCAAATCGTGAAGCTTGCGCAAATGCATGCCTAACTTGTTAACCGACGGCTTGTTTGTGATTGCCCGATCGCCGTACCATGGAGCGGTTGAGGAAGATGTGCCCAGGGAGGGTGAAGTGATCGACAACAGCATCAATAGGAGGCTGACACTGCCCTGTACAAACACGCATGCCGATTGCGGCCCTGCACTCCTTTCAGAGACTACTGAGGGGCATGTCCACGTTGCAACAAGGATTTAGATTATTCCCAGTTTGCAGACTACTTGTTGCGGTCCCTATCCAAACGTATCTTTAGCAAGGATCCGGGATCCGACGACTGACAACAGTAGTATTCGGGGGTTACTCGGCAATCGTAACTTGCCCGCCGCCGGGATCTGTTGAACGAGGCCCTATTCTGCGAGAGCTGCTGACTGGCGCTGGCCGGCGCATAGGAGAAACAAGATGTGCGGCTGGCACTGCGAGAGGGGGGAGAACAGCCGCGCCCAAAGTCAAGGTGTGTCCCCAACAGCTGGAAGTCGCCCAGATAGGCCCCGGAGCGGTTCGGAGCGGGGTTTCGGCTAAGTTCTGGGGGTTGTAAGGTCTGACGCTTGTATTTGGAACGCACCTCCAGTCCCGGGTCAGGTGTGAGATCATTGGGTCATCGGCGATCAGAGACTCTGTTTCAGTGCCAGATCCAAAAGGGATCGCACATTACTTTGCAGTTGCCAACTCGTCATTGCAGCCATTGCTTCTTCATTCCAGGTCGCACGTGGGGACACAGGAACATGGCCCAGCCACCCTCGCCTTTGCAGTTTCCCCTCCCCCCCCATGGCTTGAGGCCAATGGCAGACTTTAGGTTTCCAGTAGCAACTTTGCTCAAGCAACCCTTGGTTTGGGTTGGGGAGTTGAATGCCCTGAGGGTAAATGAGAAACAAGCTTCAGCTCGAAACCAAGATTGTTCTGGTCTGAAGAGAGTGCAGGGGAAAGCCAATCCGCCAAGAGGGAAGCTGATGGCTATGGGTTGTCGTGACCAGGCCAGCAGTGGTGCGAGCTCCCCAAGGAGCTCGCAACCACCTTGGCGCGAGGACCCAGTGGGTCTCCCCTTTTGTGTAGCGTCCCTTTGCCTCTACCACCAACCCCAAACGGACCTTGAAGAAAAGACACGCCCAATGTGTGTGTGTGTGTGCGCGCATGCTTGGCATGTGGCCTCAGCCTTTATGTGGTTATGCGTGAAAGAGTAGACAAGCTGGATGCTCCATGTTCCATAGTTGTCATACTGTCCGATTTTTCTAGACCGCTTATTGAACGCCCGACACACATACATAATATATATAATATATATATATATATATATATATACATAGATCACTCCCAGGTATCCACAAGGCAAGGTTGACAGGCTTGCGCCGTGGGTGGCTCACATCTTTGCCCCCAATATCTTGGCTGCCCCAAAACCTACCTTTTGAACAGTGGCTTCCCAATTTTCACTAAGTTTGCTTGAGTCACAACAAAATTAGCTTCCCGCTTGAACGAGGGAGGGGGCGGTGGTAGAAAGACCGTGAATCGAGCTTGAACGATGGCTCCGTGGCTTGCCGAAACTCCTTGCTTTCCAGGGCCACAACCAAGAGGCTTGTTGCAGCCTTCTCCAGTGAAGGGCGGGCATGTCAGCGCAGTTCAACTGGTTGGCTGGTCCTCGTGCCACCAGGTTGAGCTCCCCACATGGTTTGGAGGTTTGGTAGAGCACAAGGATGGAATTGCCCAAACAGACAGACCCTCTTAGACCTAGGCAGGCCCTAGGTGACTGGGCCCGGGAGCCAAATCGGGGCAACCATCTAGCGGTTCTTTAATAGGAAATCCGGCAAGGGCCAAACTTAGGGACCACACCAAAAGGCAAAGATTGTCAAATGAAGCACGCATTTGCAGGTTGAGGCCTCAAACAGCTGGCTGAGATGCGCCCAGTTGGTCAGCAGCCACTGCTTTCTTCCAGATGGTCCGTCAGTTATCCAAAAAAACACGGGCTCCAAGCAAACAGTCTACATAACAGGCAACCCCTACCATTTGAGGGCATGGAAAAGCGACTCAGCAAATCATCAGAACTGAACCACAAATCACCAGAAAGGCATAACCATGCTTGCTTTGTTGTTACCCATCGCCACTGAGTCCCGGTTGCCCGGTTACACATCCCCACTGGAGGTGCCCTGGGAGACCCAAGAGGCGGGACGGCTCACCTCTATGGCCTGGTGAACTCATCAGATCTTTGCGAATAGGGAATCGCTCGGTGGTCCTGAAAAGCAGAAGGCAACACGTGCCAACTTGGAGCACCTTATGTTTGTTGTTGGTTCGGTTTTACGAGCGCGTGGTGCTTGTTTGCGTCCAAAATGCACAGAGGCGTTTCCTGGCCTGGCACTGTTCATTTTCTAGCTCAGAAATTGAGATGAAAGCAAGCCCAAAGTTTAGAATGTCGGGAACAAAACACTGGTAGCATGAAAACACACGTGAGCACGTGCTCAAGTTTTTCTTGTAGCATGTTTGATCAGAGGGTTGGCACACAACACAGAGTTTGCAACCAAAAGGTTGGCCATGAATAGCCAACATACAATGCTGCCTGTATCAAATGGAAACGGATTAATCTGCAACTCGCCAGGAATGCTTGTACGGAACAGCTGTTGAGCATCTCGGAACCTTTTGGCAGCAAACATGCTCCACACCCAGATTCCAGCAAACATGCCGTGATAGTAGCCAGGACTTTGAACCGAACATGTGGAGCATTTAGGACAGCTAAAGCCACTCAGGCGGACGAAGCCGGCAATGAACAATGGCAATTCGTCAGACACTCACGCGACGTGCAGCCCACAGCCTGGTTTAGAATTCCCAAATCCACAGTCCGAGAGTCAACAGACTATGGTATGATGTGCACCCAGGACTTAAAAGACCGGTTGATTTAATTGGGGGTGTCCAATTTGTAAATCCGGGGTCACCCTGCAGTCTGCTTCGAGTTGCAGGAAGACCTTAGCCAGGTTTGAGCTTGATTGACCAAGATAGCATTGGTGGAGCTCATAGGCTCATGAGTTGAATCAAGGGGGTCAAGTAGCCCAACTGTACCGAGGGACAAATGAATTTTTTGGCACGCACACGCAACCATGCTAACTGTCAGCAAAGCGTATTCAGCCATTGGGTTGCCTTCCGTACGTGTGCCAGTCAACAGGTAGCCCCTATTGCCTACGGCTAAAGTCGTACTCCAACAAGGTCATGCCCTGAGAGAAATGAGCAACACGTGGGCAATCCAGCGTACCGAAGTACGGGCTTTTGGGGTAAGGACCTCCGCCCAACTCTGCGCGACTGCTAGGCGCAGCTCGTGGAATGCTTGCGAGGGGTGCAGCAGGCGATTGACAGCTCAGTGTCGAGCATTGACATGCGGACGGGTATGTTTGGTGACCCATGCGCGTTGATCTCTGACCTCATAGGACCTTTTTGCTGTTTATGTTGGTCGTCCCAAACCGATTTGTCCTGGCTGTTGGGTCACCTTTGGTGAACGTAAGGTGTGGTTCTGTAGTTGTGCTTATCATAGTTTGTTTCGCTTCCGGCAGCGTGTTAGACGTATTGCTCCTGCTCCAAGCCAAATCTGCATATCTTCATGGCATTCCAGACCCCATTGCGATGCATTGCGCATTAGTTGCAGGAGTTGCTCAGAGGCTCGATGCCAGGCGCTGCAGGCCGTTTGCACTCAGTTGTACCAGCAGCCGGGAGTGCAAGGGATGCAGGCGCAGCGCTGGCAGGACTGGAGGGTAGTCCCGGGTCCCATTTTGGCGAACCCAGGTTTGGATGAGGACCAAGCACAAACCGGGTGTGGTCCCCGAATGTGGAGACAAGACCATATGGGTTTGCTTTGCAAGTAGGCCAAGGGTAAGGGAAGGAGACCAGCAGGAGGCGAAGATAGGAGGGTAGTGGCTGGGTGGGTGAATTGCTGAAGATGGCAACGGTTTTGCTTTGAGGTTCATCCCGTACTCGCGAGTCCCTCAACAGCCCAGAAAGCCTAGCATTCCCTTGGGTCGGATACGCTGTAGTGCGCACAAGTCAATTATCGGCCCTAGATGCAACAAGAGTTGCTGAGCAGGTGAAGTTATGTAGCATGCCCCTCTCAATTTCTGTAGGCGGGCAAACTGGCAAGATTGATAACCGTCGAACGTTCCACGAGCACGTGGCCAAGCAACCTTGCTGGCCGACACGAGCACAAAAACAAGGCATTGTCGACAAGCCTCTCCGGCAGGATATGTACGGAGGGTCAAGGCTTGGCGGCGCTGATTTTTGTTCAGGGGTGACTGGGACCGATCTCCGGGATGTCCCGCTCCAACGATTGCAGTACGCCGAATGGGGCCAAAATATACCAAAAGGCCCACGGACAATCACGGACGTTTTCGGTTCTGTAGGTATGGTTTTGTGTTTGCTTTCTTGGGCAGGGCTCCTTAAAAGATACGTGTTGCCCATTTGAAACATGGCTTTTTGTTCCACCAAAATGGAGGGAAACCACCATTTGCAAGGCAATGT
This sequence comes from Effrenium voratum, assembly GCA_963377175.1. Classification (NCBI taxonomy): domain Eukaryota; class Dinophyceae; order Suessiales; family Symbiodiniaceae; genus Effrenium; species Effrenium voratum. Next base: position 718,869 of record CAUJNA010003274.1, read on the forward strand.
TCAGGTGTATAATGTAAGGATCCCTGTTGGGCTTGCCTTGGATCTTCCACAATGGTGTCCCCCCATTTCGGTATGCCCATCGCCGCAGGAAGCCGTTTCCGCCTGGGATGTTGCCCAGAAGGCGCTTCTGCGAGGCTTCGGGGCTAGCGTCAGGTCAACTTCGCTGATGTTCGATGTGCATTTTTCATTGTTTGCATTCATGTGGTTTGCATTTTCCACTGTTTCCACTGTTTGAATTGTCCAATCCCATCAAGTCTTGTTGGCTTGTGGCTGCTATGAGTTGTGTGTTTTTGTACAGCCTGTTGCCGATCATAGACGCCAGCGTTGCTGCTCAGCAGGGTGGTTCCTCAAAGTCTGATTTATGCAGGCTGTTCGTCTTTCTAGTTGTGTCGCAGCCACAAATGTGGTGTGTCTCCTGAGGGTCCGACTGCCGAAAAAGGGAGGCATCTTTGCGTCCCTTGCTCCTGGCCTTGTGCATCAAACATCCTCGCCAGATGCTGCCCAACAGCCCGCCTGCGCTCGCCGCGAGCTGCGTTCAGCGCAGCCAGCGGCGTTGCTGTCTGGGGCGTGGCTTGGAAGAAGGGCATGGGCACTCCTTGGAACCAGTCAACGCTCGCTTCTTGGGGGTTTGTTGTGTCAGATCAGTGAAGCAGTGTAGTTAACTCACCCAGAACCCACAGGTGTGTGGTGGTTTTGTCCTGCGGATGTTGTTTGCTTCATTTTGCAGCCATGCCTGTGGACCCTGACAACTTGCTTTACATTGTGGACACCCTGACTCATTCACATGAAGAGCGGACAGTTTGAAATTAAACTTGCCCACGCTGAAAGCAAAAGGCAAACCTTGGCCCAAACACTAGAGGACGGTTTGATTTGCTTGTCCCCTACCCCTCAATTCAGGGGGCCTATGCTGCCAAGACAAGGGGATCATTGCAAAGGAAGACGGAAGAAGGATGAGAAACAAAATTAGCCTGGCATGACACCCTCCGAGGTAACAGACCTTGAAACAATCCTTGGACGTATTGGCGCAGCCCGGTCCTGCGTTCCAACCCATGTCTGAGCGGAGAGCCCCTGATCCTGGCAGCTGCACTCACACGCCGGCAATGGGTTGCGTCAAGCACAGACGCAATCAACTTGCATGAACAAAGACTTTGGCACGATGGTTGCAAACCAATGTTCGCGGTTTCAGTCTGGATTTAGCTCTACTTGCTAAAGGCAAAATATCCAATGGTGAGTTTCTGAAAAGGAAACCACACAGGGATGGGCCCTTGGCTGGCTATGTGGTGAATCCTGTTCCCGTGATTTTACCCAGGAAACTGACCCGTGACATCGTGGTTCTTTCCCCATTGGCCCGAGGTCTGTGCGCTTCGCCGCCCTGGCACGCAACAACGCGGCGCCCAGGCAATGGGCCAAGGGCCCGACTGGCTGCCAGTTACATGCGTTGAGGGCATGTCATTTTTGTTTGAGGGGACCAGGTTGTCCCTTGCATTTTAGCGAAAGGCCAACAAGTTCAAACATGTTTCGGGCGGTCAACCTAGCAAGTCAGAGCAACTGAGAAAAGCCAAGTTCTTCCGTGCGGGTGGACAGTTGCTTGCATTTAGGAAGCTAAGCAACACGCTATCACACAAATCGAGCAATCGCCGGGCAACCACTGGTTTTGAGTTGCTCGGCCGTGCTTGCCAACTTGCTGTGAGTCAATGGCATGCTGAAGAGCACCATTCTGGGGCCTCAGCGAGGCAAAGCACGGCATTTGGCTAGGGTTTTGGGGAGGGATTGTCAGGAGCTGGCTCTACCACTTTCAGAGCACCTGGCGTATGGTGTGGCACCTCAGCTTTGGGGTACTGATTTCTTGGGAGCGCACTTGGGGGATACAAGGCATTTGCCGGGTAGATGAAGGTTAGTAAGGGGCAGTCCCAGCCAGAAAAAGTTGTGGCCGCCTTCTCAATTCTTTACATGGTTCTGGGTGCACCATTTTTGTAATTACCGGGTTTTGATGGTGACTCAGGTGCTGAAGCTCGTAGAGTTCCTCCAGGTCTTGTCCCTGGACGGCCAGAAGCTCAGACAACTCCACAGTCGGTCGGTCGAAGGGGGGGGGTTGTGCTACTGGCAACGCGGGGGTTTTCTGGCAACCCTAGGGAAAAGCGCCTTTCTGATGGCAGAGCCTCCAAAGATGTGCGCTTGCGTGCGCTGCGGATGAGGGAGTTTGCCATTTTACCTCGGCTTTCAGAAGGCAAGAGGCACGCACCCTAAGAGAGAAGATTTCCTCTACCCCCACTCCTATTGGTGTTTCAGTTGCGGCTGCTACTTCTTGATTCAATGGGGGTTATGGTAAGGTCCAAGCCGGCCCCGGCAAAGTGTCCAATCCTTGGCCTCGTTGCCATCAAGACTGGCTGCCGAGCCGCGCGGAGACAGGCACTGTTTAGGGAGTGCACTGTTTGATACCTGTCCGTAGCTAAAAGATCCTTGTTAACATGGTTCTCATCAACAAAGTAGAAAGTACATATCAAGGAAAGCTAGCTGGTTTGCACACCATGAGCGCAACAATAAAGCGTACTGGATGCGGCCCGCCGCACAGTCATATGAAGAATGAAGTTCTGCGAGGACAACTTGTGGAGAAACATAAGTTCGACAAGTGTATGAAGATAAGCTCTCAAGATGTATGGGAAGAGGTTGGGCTTGTATGTTTGGCACAAACGCGCTGAGTGTTTCGGGTGGCCGAGGATTTTCCATGGTGTCGGACCTCGCCTACTGGCTGCACCGCCGCGCCTACCGCCAGGACTGGTTGACCCACGGCCTGGATACAGCTTGTTACGCGGATCTCTTCTTGGCGAAATCAAGTCTGTGCAAGTCCCGAGAGATTGGTACAAGACGGATGGGTAGGGCACCTTGAACCATCGCAAAGCACATGTTTTTGCCCCGGGGTTGGAAGAGGGCCTATTCTGAGGCTTCGCCCATTGATTCCAAGCAGCCGTCGGAAGGATATCCTTGTCACGAATCATAGTTACATGTTGCGTGTGTCAGGTCCTTGCGCGGGAGCACGGTGATGATTAGCTCGTGCTAAGTATGGTAATGTTTTATAGTTTTGACACCAGCAAGTGCCAATCGGATCATCGCAACAGCCATGCCCAGCATGATACATTTAGTTATAGCTCTTGGGCCGATGAGGGGAGCCTTGGTTTTGTTAAGATTGTCCCTTGTTGCGGCATGTGTTCACGCTAACAACATTCAAAGCTGTTTCTGGACCGGGCAGCATGTGGAGGGCCGCCCAATTGTCCCACAAAGCTCAGGGGGCGTTTCTCCCATTCCCCACATTCTCTTGGGGAGCACTGTCTCCTTTGAGAGATTGGAAAATGCTTGGGGCGCCCTGAAAGTGTAGGGCTCCTCTTGGATGCCAAACTTGTCCCAAGGTTGCAAGTATGTGTATATTATAATATATATGTGTATGTGTGCGAGCAAGCCGACAACCCGCTGCAAAGAGTCAGCAGAGAGTGAAGATGCCCAATGTAATTATAAGGCCAACTCCCCGAGCAAATCCCGCCGGGATTTCGTATCAAGATAACTTGATGCCACAGCGCTCGGCGGCACCCAAGGGTTTTGAAAACACATCCTCCCCCTTTCACGGAGGTCCCGCCAGCAAGCTTTCACACTCTGCCTCAATCTTTTGGCTGACTGAGCCACCTTCCTTGAGTAGTCACTGGGGTTGGATAAGTTTAGGCACCCTGCGCCCTTTTCCTTCAGGCCGGCCAGAGCGAGCAGGAGCTTTGGTCCGTGGTAGCCAAAGAGCTGCCAACCTTCAGGCTGGTGCTCAAGCACAAGTGAGCCGCATGTGTTGGGATTTCGTAGTGTTCTTGTTGCTACTCATGATCATTACGAGATATCGTTATTTGTACAGTTACCTTTGTTCTTGCCGTTCTTGCTTTGTGCTGCATTGTGCGCTATTGTCGTTCTTGTCATGCTCATTGTTAGATATGCTTTCGTTGTCCATGTGTTTGTTCCTGCTTTTGGCGTTTGTCCCTGCTGCTGCCGCTGCTGCCACTACACATTACGTTGCTGCGACCGTGCGTGCTGTGCTCGTCAGACGTGCAGTGATACCTGAGATGGTGTGGCGGTCTTGAAGTCTTGGATGATTAACTTGTCATACCTTGACATAGTTGTCCGTGTTCAGGCAGAAGCAGCCCTTGGTGCCCTCGCTGATTTCATTCGTTTCCGCACGCTGTAAGAGCAATCCTTCCAAGAACCCAGGCATTGTTGGTAGAGACTCTCATACCTTTTTCCCCGGCGTGAATAAGGCGCAGTGCTCACCATGCCGTGTTTTCCACCGGTCCCACTGTGTTACGCTATGATTCTCGCTGGGTCCCCAAGCAGCGCCGCTCCCTCGAGGATCGCCACAGATGGGGCGCCGCTGCGGCACGACGTGGGCGCGCCCTTCGTGGTGGACAGGGCCCTCGCAGCAGAGAAGCGCGGACAGGCGCGGCGAGCGGTTCGGCAGCTGGGTGGTTCTCAGGGAATCACCGCGGGGTCTGGGAGTGTTGGATCCCATAAAGGAAGCCACAAGGGATGCAATTTATAGGGGTCATTCCGTCGGTTCTCCACTGAGAACCAAACAAGGCAAGGAAGCTCGCTGTTTCCGCACTTCCAGCGAGCTTGGTGGGGTACAAGATGAAGGTCCCTCAGCCATTTTTCAATGTAGGTTCATGTGCAGCGCTGTATATACTGCACACCTTGATTGATCGCCCCTCCCCCGCACCCCCCGCTCCCCTCAATCAATCCCCCAGAAATAGACGACCGCGTGGCAAATGAATTGGTTTGGAATTAAGTAGTATCGATTGGGCCAACTTTCAGCTGGAGCATGGGATTTGAGGGGTGTGCACGAACTGCCTAGAAACAACTCTTGCATGAACAGGGTTGCACTGAACCTCAAACCAATGTCCAACCTGCTAGGACAGAAAATCGATATGTGGTCCTTTTGTCCTTTTCCAAGGAATAACTTGCTGCCTCGTTTCCCAAAAAGCGCCTGACTTCCTGTTTTAATTTCAAAGGACCAGCTTTCTACCCGTGAAAGCTGAGCCGAGTTTGTTCACAGCACATGGCCTCCAGGCGCGGGTGGTGGAGGTGGGGGTCTTCCAGGCCAACCTCTCCCATCACCTCTGGCGACGTAGCGCCCGGCTGCGAGGGCAAGGCGAGTGGTCAGCGGAAGTCAGAAGGAGGGAGGCGGAGATAGGGAGAGAGATGGCGCCCAGGAGGTGTGTGGAGTCTTCTCCAAAAATGATGTTATACTTGGTCTAGGGGAGTGACTGTAGGCGAAATATGGAACGAGGTCAGAAAGCTTTTATAGTTGTGTAGTTCAGAGGTGGGCCAAGGTTTTTCTAACTGTCGCCAGTTGCCCCTCCTTCCTTGCACCAAGACACAGGCATAGGTGTCCTTTTGGTTGTTTTGGTCGAAAAATAGATGGCGATTCCTGGTTTACCTGGTGGTTTTATCATCTACCAGGGCCATCTATTTCCCCTAAACGGACACCTATGGACACAGGCGTTTCCCGTGTTGGGTCCCTTTGCACGTCGCTTGCGGCTTCCATCGGCAGGCCGCGTTGAGCTGCACTTGGTGGACCATTGGGGCGCCCCCAATGTGCCGCTGCTGCGCCGCGGCCGGGTGGCGGCGTGGCTCGGTTTGGCGCACCGACTCGCACCCGACCCCGTGGTTGGCGGCTTTTTTGGGGAAAGCGCGCTTTGGATGGAAGAGATCCGTAGAAATCCTGCCGAAACCCCATGAACACTATGAAACATGTTTGGATACAGCGCCTACCAACTGGTGCAGGATTTTGTTTGTCCAGCCACTGGCAACAAGAAACCTGCTTCGGATGTATGCTGTCGGCCTTCAGAAATCGAGGGAGGGGCTAGTTTTGAACCACGGCCACTCTCCATGCAGTCACCTGTTGGTTCTTTCAAGCCCCGCTATGGCTTCGCATGCTGAGAGCCCAGTGTGTAGAAGCAAGCCATTTGCTTTGATTCGCCAGAACCATCTTGCGTGTGGTGTGTCATTACGCTAAAGGGAGCAACATGGCGTGTTCGTGTGAATGCCAACAGGAAGTGCAACGTCCACCAGCATTGCTGGAGCATTTCGAGTTTAGGCTGATTGGTGATGTGATCACCCTTTCTGCTCAAACATTGGTGCCGGCACCAAAGACCAGCAGTGTTCCTGCATCCTTCATCTCCTGCCGTTTCATGTCGGTTGCTGCCGAAAGACAACCAAGAGTGGAATGAGGCAATCCCTGTGTTCTGTGTTCTGTGGTTGAATGTGAAATACAGGCGGCCGTTTGTGCCATCGGTTGGTGTCCATTGTTTGTCCATCCAAACTCCCAATCTCCACATCCCCAGCCACACTAGGTTGGCACAGAGGACACGGTGTTCAAAACGGTGGAAAGCTCCTTGAGATTCTACCATCCGCGCTGGAGCAAGGTCCAGTGGATTTTTTTGCCTTCCTCCATCGCCCCCAAAAGGGCGCCTAGATCAATGATTTATGCATTTGTGTGTTCCCTTTATTGCTGCCCTGTAGTTGCCTTTTCCAAAACGAGCAAAGTGTACCCTCAAACAACGGCACCCTGATATGTCTCCACTCACCCTGAATGTTGGAGCATTTGGCGACAAGCCCGTGTCTCTCCACACACCTCGACCGCGACACATTGGTTTCCTTTAAAGCTCATCCAAGCCAGGGCTTCCTGGCCACAAGCGCAGACTTCCCTGCAGATTTTCCCATTTTTCGTCCAGCAAGAAGGTCCTTTTGGAAGACATGGCTCGCCCCCCTTGCTTCCTTTCGCCTTGGAGCTCGCCCTGGCGCTCGCTCGGCTGAAGCTTCGATTCAGCGGCCGAAGCTTCCTGTATGGGTCAAAATTAAAGCACCAGGAATTGGACCGCAGGTGTTGGTACCAATACCCATTTACCATTTTGGTCTTGGAAAAATGGGTACCCAATACCCAAAATTGGTTTTGGGTCCACACCCAGGTTTTTTCCATTTACGATTTTGAAGAAAAAAAAGTACCCTAAATGGGACCCTTCCTTGGGTTTCATTTGCCCTTAATGAGACCCCATACCCATTTTTGAGCCACAGCCGGCCGAAGGTGGGCACGGGCTCGGACATGGGGGGCCAGAGCAACGCCTCGGCGCTGCTAAAACTCTGGCGCCGCTTCGAAGCCCAGGGCGCCCAGGGCTTCGAGGTGCCGCACTGGGACGCCAGGCGCGGGAGATGGTTCTTGCGCTTGGTTGGTTTATGTGTGTTGTTGTTTGTTGTTTGTTTTCAAACAATTTTCATCACAATCACAAGACCCCCTCAAGTTGTTTTCTTTTTTTTGTCTTAAGAGGTTGGCCCACAGCTGACCTTTGCCCAGAAATGAAGGTGCAAACTAGCCAAGACCACGGTAACTTGCCAAAGCCACGAGGGCCTGCCATGGGCTCTCCGACGCGCTGGCCGTTGGCTCCGACCTCCTGCTGCACCGCAGCACCAGCGTGGGCCCGGCCAGGCGGGCCGCTGAGTCGGAGGGGGCGATGGATGGCTGGGGGTGGGCTGGGGGTGGGCTGTGGGTGGCCGTGGGTGATGGGGGTGGGCTGTGGGTGATGGGGGTGATGGGGGTGATGGGGGTGATGAGGGTGATGGGGGTGATGAGGGTGATGAGGGTGATGAGGGTGGCAAAAACATTCGGAAACAATGGGAAGGCATTGCTTGAAGCATGATGTCGAAGGAGTAAAGAACCATTTTGGGTGTTGCTCGCACCCTCTATGTGCCCACTTCCTGACAGGTCATGTTTTCTCGTTGGCTTTAGGGACATGCTTCGACTGTTTGCCACCCTTGTTTGGTGTGGTGCGATGTGTTCGGGCTTCTTTCGGGGCTCCCCCAGAAGTTCGAAGTCAGCAATCCTCACCCAGCAGTACTACGAGCATGGGCCACAGGTGCTTTGAGGATGACAGCCTCGACCTGGTGTACATCGATGCAGACCACAAGTGGTGGAGTGTGCTTCAGGATTCCAGCGCTTTAGCTTTGCAACTTGCTAGGGTTCAGGAGACTAGGGACAACTCCATGCGAGTATTTCACTGCCAGCGTGGGCCCGGAGAAGCTTCACCTCGCGAAGGCAAGTGGCTGTTGAGCTCTGCCATTCCAAGTAACTGCTGTGTCCAGAACCAACAGGAACAATCAGATGCCGCTGGTCAAAACCCGATTTCAGAGGAAGGGCCAGCGTCCTCTGCTCTTTGTTGACTCACAAAATCAGCATGACCAACAAATCAGATTGTCCCTGTTTTCCTCGCGCGCGGCCCAAAAAAGCGTGTACATCCACGAAGCAAAGCACGTTGATTTATGTGAGAAGGGCCCCAGGGCATTCGCCGCCGCATTTGAACCACCACAATACCACTAATATCGTTCGCCTCTCATTTACCTGGCCCTTGTCCTGGAGTTCACTCCATTTTTCCTCCCATGAAGTTTTACTTACACTGTGGTACAATGTCTGTCCAATGCTCCATGATGATGGTGGGACAATTTTTCGTATGGTCCTTTGGCGGAGTTGTCCGCGGAAGCACATTGGCCCGCGGGTCACTTGGCAAGGACTTGACCGCGTGGTGGCCGAAGGTGCGACCAGGCGGCTTGATGAAGCTTGCCTGCAGCGGATACGGTCTGGGAAATCCGGAAATGGCCAGTGGCAATGGAATGCTTGGGTTAGAAAACTGTTTGGTTACGTTCCAAGGTCCTCCCCAGTAATTCTTAGCAATCTCTGGCTGAGCTGAGAGGTTGTCCGATGGTTTTCGGTGCAAGCACTTGGATTGAGCTCAGGATGGGTCACGACTTCCACTTCAACTCGCTAATGGCTCCCTGGAAGAACAGAGATGGCCAGATCTATTTGCTCAATGTGCTACGCAGTTGAACGTGTTCTTCCTTGCTGTTGCCTGAAGCATGTCTGACGGGCTGCCATGTGACAGAAGCCATGTTGTAGCATACTGGATGCAAAAGAAGACCAAACTGAGGGATGCCCAAACCGGCTGGACCTTCCATCAGTGCTGCTGTTGTTTCCCATGCTCCCTCAATTCTTCTGATCCGAGGAGCGGATCGGGGACGCGGCAGGTGACATGAATGAAGTCCCTTTGGCCGTGGCTGCCTTCTTCCGATCTCCGATGGAGGTGGAGCTCCACTCAAACTTTGTGTGGCACCTTGGCGTGGGAAGACGGCTTTCTCTTGAATCAGCTTGAGCATGTGGCCAGTGCTGGGAGGTTCCCCGATCATCAGCAACAAATGGCAGAAACCCAAACAATGCCATGAGCATGGAGGGAAACACTAAATGCTTTGTGAGTGAATGCCTGGTGTCATTTCCTACATGCCTCAACAACTTGAGAGATTCAGACCAATCTGCCAAAGGAAAAACTTCTGGTTCAACATGGTGCAACAACATGTTGGGTTGCCGGGGGGGGTTGCCCGGACCGAATGACAGTCACTCTTGTACGTGGGTTGGGAACTGCGCAAACCCTATGCGAATAGCAGTGAATCGTGGCTTCGGTGGGATCACAGGAAAGCCTGCGAATGTCCAACTTCGCGTATTCGAATCTCAGATTCGAATACGCGGTGCTGGCAGGCGCAGCAAACCCATCCGCTTGAAGCAGGCTCCAGGACTGTGGCCTGACTCTCTTAGTGAGAGACGGGCTGCCTTGTACATGCTTCGCAGACAAGTCATGAGCTGCGCTGACAACTTGCCGGCGGAACTTCCGTTCCTGCTCGGTACTGTGAGCGCAGCGGAGACAGGAACCAGCGTTCGGGAAGGTAGCTCCTTCGAACGCAAGAAGGCCCCAAGCCCTCTTAGACACCAGGTGTCTAAGACCACCTGGACCTGTGGAAAAGTGGTAACGCGTCAGATAAGCAAATAGGACTGCGCAGTTGCGTAGAGTAGAGCGCGCACATAGCGGAGAAGTCACATGGCGTGTTGGGCTGGGGGGTTGGGATCGACTAGTTTGAAACACAGTTTGGCCTCGACATGCTGAAAACGTGGGCCCGTGTTCTTTCCATCCCCCCCCCCCCCGTTCCCCCCGCGTGAACACGCTGAGGATCGGCATGCGCGGGGCAGCATGAAAGTCCGGGCAAACTGCCCCCCTCAACCCAACATTTTGGAGGTTGTTAGTTTGATTTGGACTGGCCCGCACATCGAAACCACCCCAACTCATGAAGCCGACCCCAAAACTTGCTGCAAGCCCGCCCCGAATCGAGAAACCCAACTCCACCGGTTGAAATCAGTTGCTTCACAGCAGGCCCCGGTTTCGCTGCCGCAGGTCGGTGCGGAAGGCCTTGCGGAGCGGCAACGCCACGGAGTCCCGGTGGCGACGCCAAGAGCTTTGCGAACTGCTGCGGAGGCGGGACATGGGACGGAGAAGGAATTCAGGGGATTAGAAGGACCGCAAATGGACGATGTTCATGTGGCTGTGGGTCAAAACCAATGGGATCCCATTTTGGGGTAGGTGCACCACCCGTTTTAGTCTATTTCCAGTGGGGATTGGGATGTTCAGTGGGGGTACGATTTGGATTTTGACCCGTGGCCTGTGAGAGACAAAAGGCTGTGCCGTCAGAGGCTTCTGAAGGGCACTGGAAGACGCTGGCTGACGTGCAGCTGCACAAAGTCCAACAAGATTTCAGCACCATGCCGCATGGACAACAAAACAGGCAACTGGAACAGTTTGCAGCAATCTGCCGTCCCATGTTCCTATGGCGCGTTGCTGGAAGAATTTGTTTGTCAATCTTTTTAAGCGCTGCTTCGGCCAAGTTCCGATGGCTTGCGCCCACCTATTCGCCTTCGGCATGCAACTACCACATGCAGGGCTTTAACCTCCCGTGCAGGAAGCTGCAGCCCCACTGGGACTTCGAGACGTGCTCGTTTGATTTCGATTTAGATATAAAATGATAATTTACGTAGCTTGTTTTTTGGTTCGGGCGATTGGACGAGTTTGAAATTGCGTTTCGTTTCGTTGACTAGGGCGTTCTCAAATTTTCGCATTTGTTTTTGGATTTCTTCGGCGGATACGCTGAATGAACGTTGACTGGCGTAGATCCGAGCCCCTGAGTGCGGAATAGCGAGGCTCCATGTGGCTTGGCGCGGATGTAGTTGCGCGACTTAATGCGGAGCGGCGCGGCCGCGCGTGTGGTTTCGTGCAGTTTGTTTGGGATAGCCGATTTATTCAGAGCGCGGAATAGCTCGATTTTCTCTGGATTGATATGAGGGCCGTCCTAAAACCCTAGTCTTCGGTTTTAATCATCGCCGAACGGGGAGAAGTAAAAGTTGTCAAAAGCTGTGCGCGCGCAAGGAGCGCGCAAGTGCGGCCCAAGGGACGCGCAAGGTTACAGTTTTGAAGGGTTTCATGTACTGATGTTGCCTAGTTTCATGAAAGGAGGTGACATTTTCTTGCTGTACTTGTGCTTTTCGAATCAGTCAGACGCCAAACGAAGCCAAAGCTTCTGCGGTCATGACTTCAACAATCAGCAATTGACACGACAAAATCCGCGCAAGCCGCGCGCAAGCCGCGCGCAAGTTGCGCACAAGCACGAGAAGCCCCAGCAAGACATCTAGCCATGCTGTCTCGGATGTCCTTAGCGGCGCGGTTCAAGCAATGGATAGGCACCCGCAACATGCACTTTCCTTCTTTCAGGCCGTGTCCAAGCTGTGTGGCAGAGCCTGCTGTTCTTTCTGTTGAGTCAGGTGTTGCTGGCATTGAATTGTCGGGAGCGACCTCAGCGGGAAAAGTCTTTGTGGGTTGCTGTGTGAACGACAAACACACTGCTTAGAAAAGCTTGCGCGCAATCCGCACGAAAACTTCGCAAACCGAGGTCAACGAAAACGAGTTTCTGCGCCACTGTGCGCGCGCAAGTCCGCGCAAGTGCCGCGCAAGTGCGGCCCAAGGGCCCAATCGCGGGCGAAGGAATATAGGACAACCCCCATATGGTTTAAAGCGGATTGTTGCGAGATATATTCTATAAATTATTTAATTTTGTAATATATAATTTATATTATCAAATGTTAAATAGGTAGATTTTTTAAAGTTTAATATATATTATTTATATTTAATATAGATTATTAAAATATTAAACTTTAGAGCCTCCGGCTCAGTCCGCCGACATTGTCCTCTCCCTTTTCTCCTTCTTCCTCTCTTCCTTGTCTCCCTTGTGTGTTCTGTCGTCCTCTCTCTCTGCTCCCATCCTCCCCATCCCCCCAAGCCTCTCTCTCCCCACTCTCCCTCTCTCGTATGTATGCATGCATGCACATATGTATGTATGTATGTATGTATGTATGTATGTATGTATGTATGTATGTATGTATGTATGTATGTATGTATGTATGTATGTATGTATGTATGTATGTATGTATGTATGTATGTATGTATGTATGTATGTAATGTATGTAATGTAATGTATGTATGTATGTATGTATGTATGTATGTATGTATGTATGTATGTATGTATGTAATGTATGTAATGTATGTAATGTATGTATGTATGTATGTATGTATGTATGTATGTATGTATGTATGTATGTATGTATGTATGTATGTATGTATGTATGTATGTATGTATGTATGTATGTATGTATGTATGTAATGTATGTATGTATGTATGTATGTATGTATGTATGTATGTATGTATGTATGTATGTATGTATGTATGTATGTATGTATGTATGTATGTATGTATGTATGTATGTATGTATGTATGTATGTATGTATGTATGTATGTATGTATATGTATGTATGTATGTATGTATGTATGTATGTATGTATGTATGTATGTATGTATGTATGTATGTATGTATGTATGTATGTATGTATGTATGTATGTATGTAATGTAATGTATGTAATGTATGTATGTATGTATGTATGTATGTATGTATGTATGTATGTATGTATGTATGTATGTAATGTATGTATGTATGTATGTATGTATGTATGTATGTATGTATGTATGTATGTATGTATGTATGTATGTATGTATGTATGTATGTATGTATGTATGTATGTATGTAATGTATGTATGTATGTATGTATGTATGTATGTATGTATGTATGTATGTATGTATGTATGTATGTATGTATGTATGTATGTATGTATGTAATGTATGTATGTATGTATGTATGTATGTATGTATGTATGTATGTATGTATGTATGTATGTATGTAATGCATGTATGTAATGTATGTATGTTGTATGTAATGTATGTATGTATGTATGTATGTATGTATGTATGTAGGTATGTATGTAATGTATGTGTGTATGTATGTATGTTGCATGTATATAATGTATGTATGTATGTATGTATGTATGTGTGTATGTAATGTATGTATGTATGTATGTAGTGTATGTAGTGTATGTATGTATGTATGTATGTATGTATGTATGTATGTATGTATGTATGTAATGTATGTATGTATGTATGTATGTATGTATGTATGTATGTATGTATGTATGTATGTATGTGTGTGTGTGTATGTATATATGTATGTATGTATGTATGTATGTATGTATGTATGTATGTATGTATGTATGTATGTATGTATGTATGTATGTATTTATGTATGTATGTATGTATGTATGTATGTATGTATGTATGTATGTATGTATGTATGTAATGTACGTATGAATGTATGTATGCGTATAATGTATATACGTATGTATGTATGTATGTATGTATGTAT
>CAUJNA010003275.1:0-55000 GCA_963377175.1 Effrenium voratum
CGCTTCGATATGTTGCGGCAAGTGAATCGCCTAGCACGGAACGTGCATAGGTGGACTGACTCCGATGATCGGGGTTTGCATCACTTGATGTGCTATGTGCATCATACCAAACATTGGCGCATGGTCGGTTGGGTTGGAGACCCTATGGACTATGTGCACTTGGCCTTGTATGCGGACGCTGACTTTGCGGGATGCATTGACTCGCTGCGTTCCACCTCCGGTGGACACTTGAATATACAAGGGCCTAATACCCGTTTTCCGTTGTCTGGCAGCTCTAAAAGACAGGGTTGTGTGAGTCACTCCACTCCCGAGGCCGAGATTGTTGCGGCCGATGTTGCCATGAGATCGATGGGTATGCCCGCTCTCAAGTTGGTAGAGCGGATCCTCAAGAAGTCTCCGAACTGTGTGTTCTATGACGATAACAAGGCTATGATCGGTGTCGTGCGATCGGGGAGAAACCCCACGATGCGCCACCTTGAGAGAAGCCATGGTGTTAGCATTTCGTGGATGCATGAGATGTTTACACGTGATTACATGTACTTGGCGTATGAGGTCACCGACAGGATGGCGGCCGACATCTACACCAAGGCGTTCAATGATGGGCGCAAATGGAAACATGCATGTTTGCAGATTGGTCTACTTGACCCGAGCTTGCTATCTGACCCGGATACCCTCAAGGCGCTCACACCCACGTGTGATCCCATAAAGGGGACCATGCAGACCGCTTCGGGGACAGTTGACGGAGTTCCAACATTTCCGTACACACACATACCGATCATGCCCCCGGACCTATGGTGGTCTGGATTAACAACTAAAGAGGGATTGCATGAGCATGAAGGACATGATCCGGTTGTTGTTGCCAAGGGACCCAGATTGATGCGTGTGAAACCTCCACTCGCGGTTATGACACCGTTTGGGAGCAAGTGGCTTCGTTCCACTTGGTTTCTGAAGAATGGGTCATGGATCAAAGTTGAGGATAGAGTTGACCCGGGGCTACAATGTGTGCGAATTGATGGTTGGGTTGAACGCGCAGTTTGGCAGATTCATCCCGTACCGGTCGCTGCACCGGCGCGGGAACGGTCTCCACGGCCACGACCAATTCACGTCGGGTCCGGGGATGTTGACATGCAGTCCGTGCTGTCCGCATTTGTTGAAGAACTGTCGAACGAGCGCATAGAGTTGAAGTGTGTTAACGACCTTGCTTTGGAAACGTTGCTCCGATTGAAATTGCTCATGCGTTGTCTGCATATCAATCACGAGCAGCTTGTCCCTGGTCGTTGTTTTGTTCCGTATCGCATTGCGGTGAAGCACAAACCACAGTTAGCGCCGGGTATTGAACTCGCGATGGTCAAACATGACGGTGGTGTGCTTCGCGCTCCTGTTCATGTCTCGCTTCCTGGTATGAGAACTCGCACAGTCGTCACTCTTTACAGTGTTGGCTTGGCTCGGCCCATCGTGCTGATGGCATGTTCCGAACCACGTAACTGGTTCACTGCTCTTGCCCGCCATGACGGGCCGCAGGTTGTCACCATAACTCTGGTTGATGACTTACTGAGCGAGTACGGGGGAGAATCGCCAGACATGTGCTTACCAAACCTTCCGATTTGTTGTTCTTCGCCGGGCCTTGCACGGGGGGATCATCATGGGCACGCCTCAATAAGACTCGCGGAATAGACACCGCAGAGAAAATCGAGGCCAAACAAAGAGAATTTTGGAGATTGTTTGAACGGTTCGTTGAGATTAAACGGCATGCCATGACAAAACGAGCTGCGATTTTGTTTGAGTTGCCTGGAAGTTGTGATTATAGGAAAGATGAGAGACTGCATGAGGTTGTGCAAGATGGGACTAGTCACGAGTTTGATGGGTGTCGCTATGGCTTGAAACAAAGATATGCAAAGAAACCCATGCCAATCAAGAAACCATGGAGAGATGTCTCATGGAACTTTGAACTTGGCGGCTCGTTGTCTAAGAAATGCAATGGAAACCATGAGCATGGACCTTGTGCTGGTCGTGAAACCAAAGAAACCCAGTTGTACACGTCTATAATTGTGGGTGTGATCCTTCGCCGTTTTCGTGCTCGAGCAAGGTGCCTCAAACCGGCACCGTTGAAACTCGCACTTGCTTGCATTACGCGAAGGAGATCGCGGAAGCACCAAGCTACTGCGAGCGAAATCTGCACCACCCCAACTGCGCAACCGAGGTGCTGGGTCAGTCCCGAACCTCTGGTGCATACGGGGAGCTGGGTCAGTCCCGAACCCCAAGCTTCAAGGAGGAGCTGGACGAGTTCGTCACCTCAATCTGAAGCTGGGATCATATTGGGACAATTCCGTGGCTCCATTTGCAGCTGCTTATTTTGGGTTTTCCTGGTTCTGGAGAATATCATCAAGATGACTGCCAATCCGAATGTCGTCAATGCAAATGAGTTCTTCTGCGTGCCTGTTGGGAAATCTAGGCAAGCAGCAATCTTCTTGGGAAATTTGGTGAAAAACGCCATCGAGGAAGGCAAGAGGATACCCAAGAGGATGGAGATGAGCAGCGACCTGGGTATGTGCGTGAAGTGGATCGAGGACATCGGCGTCCCCGCTATTTATGCATACTCTGCGTACTATTCTGCCAAGGGCCGCGGGGTGATGAAAGGTGAAGGGCAGTCTATGAGGGTTGCCTTAGAGTTCATCAGCAAAGTTTTCGGACAGCTTTCTGCCGACGAATGTATGCTTGGATGGAGGGAATTCTGCAGCAAGGGAAAGAAGATCGTGTCGGCGCTGAACCAACTTTGCGGTGAGGCAACGATGCTAGCGAAGAACCCCGAGTTGCTCGACATAACCAAGTACTGCATAGAAGGGGCGGATATGTTGAGGTCAATCGCGAACATCTGGGATCTCGCACTAGGCGTGGCCGAGGACAACGATGAACGGTCGTTCAAAGCAGCATTCCACCAGAACACCCCGGTTGGGGAGGTGTACAAAGAATTCATCAGCGACGAGTCATCTAGGGCATCGTCATCGAGGAGGTGGAGGAGCTCCGAGGAGTTCCAGACGACTGCAGAATTTGAGAGGCACGATCGGAGAATTGCAAAGTACAGAGATCGGAACTGGGGGAAAGTGTTCACGTTGAGCGTGATCAAGGCTCCCAAGATCGACTCCTACGGTCGTGGTTCCAAGGACGACTACTCAACGAAGCGGGTTCCGCCGTAGCCCTGGTACGAAGTCGTCCAGGTAGAAGTGGCTTGTGACAAACGAGTGGCCTTGCGGTCCGGTTGATCCAGGGCAGCGGCTCATTCCGCTCACCACCTGCTCAAAGCGCGGGCGCTGGTTGAAGCCGTGCGCCCGAAGCGTCTTCATCTTCTTTACCGTTGTGCAACTTCGTCCGCGGCTTGTTCCACGCCCCGGCGCTCGGCCCGCGCGTAGCGCAGCTGGGGTACCTGGCGGCGCACCGCCTCCGACATCTGCGGCTCGTTGCGGGGCTCAATGGACATCATCTTGCTTTTCATACCAGTACGCTTGCGCCTGTCGTCAACTGGTCATAGGCGGACTGCCTCTCCAGCATGCGCAGGGCGTTGCTGCTCTTTGTGAGCTGAGGCGCCTCTGGTGGGGCCTCGCCCCGGCGGTGCCTCTGCTGGTGGTGCCTCCGCTGGTGTCGTCTCAACCGGAGGCTGCTTTGGCTTGCGCTTCGGGGCAGCCGGCTTGGCGGGCACGTCCTGCTTCGGTTTGTTTTTGCGGCCGGGGGCCTGCCCCGTCGTTTCGGCTCCGGTGCCTCCAGCGCAGCGTCCGCCGCAGCGTGTGGTGCCTGCGTGTGGTGCCTCCGGCGCCTCTTGTTCGGTCGGCTCCATTTATTATACGTGGTCAAGATATAACACGAACGACAAAGACGAACCTCGAAGCCGGACAACGTTGCCGTCCAGGTCGGTCAGCCGGAAGCGCATGTGCCTCAGGGTGACGGGGCCCCTGAGGGCCATGAAGCGCCCGTCGTCGGAGCCCGTCTCCACAATGGTACCCACGCCGCTCTTCAGTCTTGGAGAGGATGTCGTCGCCCAGGTTGCCCAGGTCGGCTGGCGTTGGCCAGCTGGGCACAGCGCAGGTGGACCTCGTTGTGCGCCATCATCCGGACGAACTCAAAGACCTGTGGTCCACGCTGAAGGGCTTGGTCGGAGAGGCGGGCGGCGCAGCAGGGTAGTCCGCTGCGTTAGGAAATTGCTGGCGCAGCTCCAGGTCGTTCAGGATCAGCCGTTGCCGTCGTAGGCAACGCTCAGGCTGTTTGTGGTCTCGCTATAGGTGGCGGTGGCAAAGTTGGAGCTGACCCAGGCGGCCAGCCGCCCAGCGCCCTCGGGCAACAGCGCCCAGTTCAGCGTGCCCAGCGCGGCGTCGACCCAGTAGAGGTAGCGGCCCCGGTCCGTGGACAGGAAACTGTCGGCCAAGCGGATCTTGTAGACGGCCAGCCGGGCGTCGCTCTGCAGGTTCAGCGACTCTCCCAGGTCAACCTCAAAGTCGCTGTCCAAGCCGGCCACCCTCTTGCGGCTGTCCACGTAGATCGTCGTCATCCTTTTCTTCAGGAAGCCGCCTGTCCGGCGGACGGGCGGCTGGACGGCTGCGACGGAGGTGCGCCGCTCCCATCGGCGTCTTTTTCAAGTGGGAAGCGTGTCAACTTGCGTAATTAATTGGGCCCCGGGGGGGGGTCAGCGATTAAGCTTTGAGATGGTGACGCAACATGTGGAAACCGTAGTCCTTGAATTTGAGGCATTTAGGTGGTTGCCCAATTGATTTGACGGTTGGCGTGTTTGGGGTTTAGGGGCAGTAAAGGGGGTGTCAGGAGTGTGACGGGTGTTTGAAGTTGGGATGTGTGAGCCGGTTGGGGCCATTTTTCAGATAGAGTTCCAACTGATCAGGAAAAATCAGGCATTTGTTGGAAATCACTTCTGGGGTGAGTTTGCGTCAGGTAGGACATGCGTTCCATTATTTTTACCCTGCAAAAAACGGCTTTTGACAAGGGCATCTCCAGCCAATTGTGTGGCAGATTTTCATGCTGGTGGGGTCCAGTTTGTTGTGAAACTTAAGAATTGCAACTTATCATTAGCACGCTGTGGGAAAGTGATGACATGATGATGGCCCTCAAAAATGGGTCGTTTTCTTAGCTGATTTGCATACATAGGTTTGGGGGGCATGTTGCAAACTCATGGACACCGGCCACTTTTGCATCAAGCGGCGTTGTTTGGAGGCAAGAGCTGACGTGCCGGCAGATCCTTACGCAAAAAACAGAATGGGAGCGAGCAAACTGGATTCCCCTAATGCCGGGCCCCAATGGGCCCCCGATTCCAAGTTTCTTGGCAGCAACGCAGCAGCAGTGCAACAGCAGACATGCATCGTAACGTCAGCTCATGTCGCTTCCAAGCACGCTCGCTCAGATTCATAGTCAGCTGGTGGTAGCGCAGCCTGCGATTGTGCGCCATGGATCCGAGCTCGAGAAGGCCAGCTTCCAGACTGCCTTGGACTCGCTGCGGAAGCTTTCTGGTGGCGCAGCATGGCTGCAGCAGGGGCCATGACCATGAGGTGACATTGTTTTTGTGCCGGTGCACCCGGTGCACCCGGTGCGGTTGCGTGTTACTGAGAGAGACTGAGACTGCTGACACTGAGGCCTCTGGCAATCTCCAGCCCGCGTCGAAAGGGCATCTCAGTTGTTCAAAGCAGACCTTTTGACCAAATTTTGACCTTTTGGTTTTCCCTTTTTGATCGATTTTTAGTAGAGGTCCCAAAAGGTTAACCTTTTATAAACAGGTCCTTTGGGCAACTGAGGCATGTGGGGGCTCCGTCGTATTCTCTGCAGCAGCTGTTCCAGTATATGCAGGTGTGCCTCGTCTCAATTACAGATCGCTATTGAAGTCGCTTTTTCCCGATTCCCGATTCCCGATGGTTGCTTTTCATTGTTTGGGTTGCGGGTTGAATTGCTGTCGCCACTGGCCAGCACAGGGCTTTCCATCTTCGATCGGGTAGCCGGATGGCGTCGGTTCTGGAGTCTGCCTTTAAGCTGGTCTATGGGCAGGATTTTCGCTTCGATTGGGAGGCCACCATTCACGAGGCCCCGCCGGCGCCGGCAGTGCATCTTAAGACCTCTACCTAGCAGTGCTAGCAGTGTCTAGCAGTTCACTTCGTAACTGTTTGTCTATCACTGTCACTGTCTATCTCCTTCATTTTTCTGTTGCTCATTTCACATTTCCCTTCAACCCTTCAAACCCTTCTTTAGTTTTTTTCTCTCTTTGCGACAATTTGCGACTTTGCGGCAAGCAGGAGATCAGGAGTCCACAAGCAGGAGCATCCTGTTTTCAAGTGTATTTTTAGTTCTTCAGTTTGCCTGCTTATTTCTACCATTGCGCCGGCGCCGCTGGCTGGGTTGTTTGATGTCACGGATTAGGGATGTTGCTCAATCCCGTTTACGGTACACGTGTCAGGCATCAGGCATCCTGTTTGCCACCCGGCATTGCGTAGTGCCCTGGCAGGCCACCTTGAGCAGGGCAAAGGCCAAACTTGATATAGCCTTGATGCTCTTGAGAAGGGCAAGCTGGAGAGAGCGGTTCTCGCGCGACCCGGGCCGTTTGTCGCGGCACTTTGTCTTCTTGTTCTATGACTCTTCGCCCGTGAAGAAAGACATCTTTCTCATACAGGAAGTGTCTGTGTTGCAGCTAGGCAGCAGTTTTTGGTGCCGGCTTGTCCTGCCAGGGTTGATTGAGGTGGGCCCTTTGCCCCATGAAATACCCCACCCGGGCCGGGGCCGCCCGGGGTACCTGCCTCTGCCCCCCTCGCTGCTCTATTGTCTCAGTCCAGGCAAGATGTCTCCCGGGCTCTGCTCGCAGCAATGCGGGCCACTGCGACGACCGACCCAATGGCGGCTCTTGTTGAGGAGGAGGAGGAGGAGGACTGAATTAAACTGAGTTGCCCAACATTTCCAAGTTCAGCCTTGTTTGGCCCAGCCCCAATGTTCCAAGACGGCCCCGGCCACTGCTCTGAGAGGAAACCCTGCTTGAGCTGGCCAGCGAGGATGGCGCTGGGCCAGAGACGCGGTTGCTGCCGGTTACCACGTTGGGGCGCGGTCACACAACCGCGGCCGACAAGTTGGCTGCGCTCCTGCACGCTGTTGGCTTGGAGGTCGCTCTAGAAGATCGCCTTCGATACTTCCAATCGGTGGTCTCGACGACGAGCGATCAAGGACAGTTTGCATTGCTCTCATTGATAGAGGTATCACTGAATCGCCTACACAGGCACGATTGTGCTGCGGTATAAGTTACACACGGGGCGAACTCGAACCTACACGGCAGCCACGGCAGTGTGTGTTGTGTATATTCACAGTTCACATTCACAGCTCACCCAGTGCCCAGAAGATAATACACTTCTCTAGACCACTACACCCATACCCAGCATTACGCTCTACAACCTAGCCTCCTACCCAACCGCGCAGTGGGCAACGCCACTACCTACTCCCTTATACCCGAAACACTACCACCTCACCTACCTACGTAACCTACCCTACCGTGCTGGACTCGGACGAGTACGAGTCTAGACCTCAACTGAATAAGTGGGAACTGGCGGGCCTTGTACCTCGGAGATGAAACGTGTACAGGGCATGTCCTACACCTAACGCGTACAGCTCTACCCGCTACCTACGCAGACCTCCCCACCGCGCGAGCGCGCGAAGCCTCCACACCTTCCAACAGATGCCACTATCCTCACATACCCTGCGAAAAGTTGCCATCTGGTCAAAAACACACACGAATCTGATACAATATACCGAGACACTATGCAGATAAATACATCACATACTACACAGCAGTCGAGCTCAGCGCGTACATTACTTACATTACACACTAGCTACATACATACATGCGTACTACATGCATACATACATACATAAATAAATACAAACAACAATACACACATACCTTCAAAGGCAGCAACCATTTCTAGAAACCTCCCTTTCTCCGTGATGTCTCTAGTAATTCAGAGAGAATTGTTCCATTGTGGAAATATGCATGGAAGATCAAGGATGGTGTTCGTCGCCAATATTAAACTGACAGTCTCATTCCAACAGAAGCTCCCCCCAGACCCGGATGCGGACGCCCACCCAACATAACCCGCAGCACATCCATACATCCATCCATCCATACATACATACACACATACACGTACATACATACATGCATGCATGTCATGCATGCTTGCATGCATACTAATACAGACATCCGTACAAACATACATACATACGCCCGGTGCAGTGCGGCGGTGTTCTTTTTCCATCCATTCTGTGACAGCCCAGCCCAGTTGGTCTATTCGCAAGGAACGGAGTTCGCTTTGGGCGACAGCCCCGCTGTGCAGCTCGACCAATGGATTGCGGACGAAGCGGCTGTGCTGGGCAGTGAGCCTATCGTGCTGCCGGCTGACGCGGAGGTTCTGCCAGGTGGGAAATTGTGACTCGGACTCATATCACTCGCATCGAATGTCGGATGAGGATGCGTTCTATTTCAGAAGACGTGCTTATAAGTAAGTACATGATTGATTTCTTTCGTCCGCTGGGTTGGGTCCGCTTGGCGGCCGGCGTTCCGAGGATGCCGAATAGCATCAAAGTGGCAGGCTTGAAGCACGTCAGTGATAACCTGCTGAAGTCGTGCTTGGAAAGACTCAGCTTGCCCCTATGCTTGATTCAGGTGAGAGGATCTTTGGTATCGGGTTTTTGCAACGATTGTATTTCAATTCACTTGTGCAACAGCTTGCATTGCACATGTCCATTTTAGCGCCAGCAGGCCAGCAGGTCTTGCCTTTTGTTGATCACTGAGTCACTGAGTTGGGGCAACTTCAACCGGCAGATTCACGAAGTTGAGCGCTTGGTCGGGCGTGTAATGCCGCGGGAAGCTTTCATCTCGCACTGCATCCCTGAACGTGACAAGGACGATTGAGTTTTGAGTGAGCAGTCAGCAGCGTTGCGTGCGAAGACCTAATTTTGTTTCATTGCGAAGCGCACGCTGCCATTCACGCATGATTGTCGGCCACCATGGCACCGGACCGGACCATTGGTTCATGGCGAGGAGGCGCGATCATCTTTTCGATCGTGGAGCATCTCGCTGAAGTCGCTCCGGTGGGAACGGCTGGTTGACTTCTGCGCTGCTGTGCCTGGGCAATTGTAAAAAAACGTCCAGATGTCATTGATGTAACGATGTCAATGTTGGTGAGCTGATGATTGTTCATGGGTGTTCATTTTTTCAGCACGACGTGTCGCCCAATCATTGTTGTTTGGCTTTCGCAACGCTGCTCAGTTGACTTGCGTCGAGCGCGACCTGCGGAAGTACTGGCACAAGGGCAAGTACTGCGCGGGGATGGAGTCTGCGCCTTCCCGCGCTGCCTCTGGCACCGATGAGGCCCCGGGACCTCGCGCAGACCGCTTGGACAAGGCCTCTTGATTTACTGGCTTGCTAAATCTGGTTCTGTGTCTAGCGCGTTCATTCCATCACGCCAGCCCGAGCCTGCAAGGTGCTCAACAGCAGCGTTTTCTGGTGCTGCTGCAAGATGGTGCGGGACCTGGGGCTGCTGGCGGAACACACAGGTCGGTGGAGTGAACCTGGGCCCCGTATGACCGTATGGCTGTTTTTTTCGGTCAAACTCCCGTATTTGGCCGTATTTGCCTGTATGGCCATGATTTTTCGGTCATTTGCGTCAATCACCCGCATGAAACCCATATTTTTTCGGACATGTTGTCGAAAAAAAGCCGTAAACAACTGTGTGGCCATTTTTTCGGTCAAAGGCGTCGGTGTCGGTGTGACCAAAAAACGGCCATATGGGGAATATGGGGTCCCAGGAAGGTTGCATCTGCCACAGCGACCACATTCACATCTGGGCCGTGTCCTCCACGGCCGAGAAGCGAAGGTTGCCAGCGCCTCCTAGTTGCCCCTTCAAAGGCCGCCCCGCCAAAACTGTCAAGTTGTCAGTTGTCAAGCCTCTTTTTTTTGTTTTTTTTTTTGCTTTGTTTGCTTGATTGCTAACTTGCATACTTTCTTTCCTGGCTTACTGTGAGCTTCACATCGCTCGTCTAGCTAGCTGGCCAGCGTGTCCAGTGTCAACGTGTTTCAAGTTATTGTTTAACTTCCTGGCTTCTGGGTCCCGGAGTCCCAGGCCCCGGGTTTACTATTTCTTTTGGTAATTATGGTCCGGTCCGGTCCGGTCCGGGTGTTGTTATTAGGTATGTGTTTTGGAGTTGTATGTTTGGGTCATTATGAGTGTTTTCTAAACATTGATAATTAATTGATATCTTATCCATAACTCCAATTTGGAACTGTGATGAAATTCGCATTCAAGCTTTAGCAATGGTTCGACATGAGCGTGCCACTTCTCAGGTAACAGAGCGCCGGAGCTCAGTGCTGGCGATGCTCTCAGGCAGCTCCGGGAAGTTGCAGCGCAAACTGCCCCACGCCTCAAGACCTACATCCACGAGGTCGGGACAAGCGCGGACATGGCGCGGCTCTATGCTGACTGGGAAAAGATGCTCTCTGAAATTATGACAACCATGTCGGCCAAGCTGAGCTATTGGCAAGAGCTCCCATACATTTTGTGCGGGTTAGCCCATGTTCAAAGCGAGATGGTTGCTCGGCTCGGTTGACATAGCGAATAATTTTTAGTTTGACAATTGCTCGGACTCGGACCCTCCGGCACCTTGACCAATACTAACAGCCCAGTTTCCATCTTCCCGTGCCAGGTTGCGTCATGCGCCGCTCGCGCGCTGCAGCTCTATGATGATGCAAGCCAGCGGCTCCGGCCGGGGTGGAAGCATTGCCAGAGCCAGCGGTTCCTCAACCCTCAGTGGCAGGGGCTGAATGGCAACGATGAGCAACCCCTGCGCCCGTTAGTGCCCTGGGACAATTCGGTAGGGAGCTTTTGATGTACCTATGTTTGCTAGCATTCATTCATTGGAAGTAACATGAGCCCATGAACTGTGACATGAGCTGTGCAAGGTTGAGCAGTTGGCGAGTGGCAGCATCCTCGTGGAGCAGATTACCGACCCCAATTTTCTGAATTGGGTCTCTGCATTTGCTTTCATACCCTGCTCTGAGAGACCGATAGAAGGCTGGCACAGTCGTGCCACGGGCCTCATCCGGAAGGCTCCCAACGCCTCCACTGCTCACATTAGTTGCATGCTACGCTTCCCGAAGCTGGCTGAGCGTTTGCGTCTGCAACCACAGGCTGGCTGGGAAATTTGCTTTGAAACAAGCCAAGTAGTCAGTAATCAAGTTTGGAGAGTGTTGCCGTGAGATGATGGGCGCAAATACAGAAGGCATTTGGAGGACCCTTGCAAACCTTTCCCAAAGTTTTCCTGACATGGCTCATGGCTCGCCCGCCAGTGCCTTCGCGACCTGGCAGACATCCTCTCTCCGCTGGTGAGGGAAGCGGGCCTTCGAGCCGCTATCTTGCGGCTTGGCCGGGTTTGATTCGCCGGCCCCCAACGGTATCATAGAGCCTTGATAAATTGGACCACTCAGCCGACTCAGCCGGCCTCTAAGCATCGTGCTGTTGTACTGCTGCGCAATGCAATTTCGCTGAGGAAAATGTGCGGCATTTCCCCCACACCACAGCTCCAGATGCGGCCCATCGCCGAGATTGTGACGCTGATCTACCGGGATGATATCACCGTGAAGCATGCAGACAAGAGCCGGCTCAAGCAAGCGTTCTACGATGCGGCCCAGGAGGCCAAGAAGGGTGGCTCAGCTCGTCCTGCAAAGCATAGTGATGTCCGGGTGCAGATGCTCGTGGCGCACTTGGTGCAGGCCTGCAGACACACGTGCGCGCGCACATTTTTCGCTTCATTCCACCCCCATTCCACTCGCCGCCCATTCCTCCGCCAGGTGGGGCTTCGCGGGGACCCGGTCATCTTTGCGGCGCCAAAGTCACTGCTGGAGACGGACTCCGTGATGCCGCTAGCAAGAGTCACAGGCAGCTCAGGCTGGCCTGCAAAACACACTTTTTGGGGCGGTTGTTTGAAGTTGTAGTAGTCGTGTAGTGCTAGGTTTTGAGCTACTGGAATTCAGAACTTCAGACGGCGACTTCAGATTTCAGAATCTTCAGGAAGACTAGTAATTTAAGAATCATTCATAACCTTCAACCTTCACTTCAGAAGCTCAGATTCAGACCAGATTCACAGATTCACATCACATCACATTGATTGATCACTTGTTTCACACGTTTCAGCGGAGCTGACTGAGTCAGGGTCGTTTGACATGCGACCAATGGGTCGAAGCCGCAGGCAATGAGCTGTCGAAGCAAAGGCTGCGTGAGACTTGCAAGCGGAAGCTTTTCTCGGAAGATGAGATCTCTGCTTCGTGGCAGCCAGTGGGGAAGCAGCCCGAGTCTGGGCAGCCCAGCGCCGACTCTGGTCCCAGTGTCGGAGTCCGCGCTGCAAATTTGTCTGCAGCCTCTGACACTGTTTTCTTCAAGATGGTCAGCGACAACCTTGCAAGCCTGACAATTTGTGGCGACATGACGCAAGATGCGCTGGCCAAGGCTTGGTTGGGAAGTTGGGCAATGGCAATTCTCTATCCTTGAAACTTGAAATCATGTAGCACATTTGGGCACATGTCTGGGTGACCGGTGGAAACTGTAACCATGCTGCCATGCTGCATCATGCAGCCTATAAATTGAATGTGCCCAGGGTGGTGAGCACTGAGCAGTGTTGTGAAAACACTTGTGAGGTAGACTGCATTGTGAAGAAGCAGGAGGTCCGGGCAGCCGCTGTCACAAACGGGAAGCTGTCCAGAGTGGGGGTGACTGGGTGCGCCGATCATAGCGCAGACAACTTGTTGTGTTGCAGCTGGTGACGTGGCTCATCGCATCAACATTTTTGGGGGGGCGGGGCGGCGGGGCGGGTCACGGGCCATAGATTCACATTGTTTTTTACTCTCCAGTTTCCAGGTCCATTTTTTGGAGTGCTTGCCTGCCGGTCTGTCGGTCTGCCAACCAAATTCCAAGGTTACGCTGTGGGGAGAGCGCGCAGACCTTGCTGCAGAAGCTTGCTGCATTCCACGTCTGGACTGCCGCTGAGTACATTGAGTACAAATGCGATGGTGGTCTAGTCGCAGACCTCGCGGCAGACTTTGTTGGCAGTGAGCGCCTTGGCCCTGAGATGTAGCAATGTTGCCCATGCGGCTGGGGACGCAACTCATGCCCACACGGTGATTTACATTGTCGCCATGTTGCCACCATGTTGCATGCTATTGAAAGAATACGGGCCAGCGGGGGCGGGACTGCAGAGGTGCGGGGTGGGAACTGCGCACTGCGCAAAATATCCAACAGTAACGTCCAAGCAGCATTGCCAGTGGCTACGGCTAGGAGCCTTGCCCATGACTCATGACACATGACAATGACAGAGGGAAAATATACAGATTTGATTTGCCCCGAAGCATTTTGTCACCAAGGCTCGCTGGTCCCAAGCATCAGAAAGTCATGCTTGACCAGCTTCTGGAGCTAGCTCACTTTGGCAGTTTCACTGCAGCGACAGCAGGGTTTGTCCTTTCGAGCCGCGAAATGGACGGTCTTCTCGATCATGGCTGGGTTGCTTCACTGGTGCAAGACTTTTTCTTTTTGACGGAAACGGCTGCTTCGAGGATCACGCCCGTTATCATGTACGGCACACCCGTCAAGCTGACTCTTTACACCAACAATCAGGTGTCCGCATCCGCACTCACCGTGGTGGAGATGATTTCAAAACTGGCATCCTTGGGTTGGCGGGATGAAGAATGCCCATCTGGTGTGACCTCACCTGACGCTCCCTCGCGCAAAGCGCCATATAATGGAGGCGCCGGCCAGGATCGGATATGGTTCCGAAGCAAAGGGAAGTGTCCAGGACGTCTATATCTTTTATGCCTTTTGCAGAGTGATGCAGTTCTCCAAGTGGTTTCTGCCATTCACCACGGACAGCTTGAAACGCACCGTGTTCAGAAAGAGAGAGAGAGAGAGAGAGAGAGAGAGAGATAGAGACGATATTTTCAGTTTTTCAGTTTCCCGTTCCGGTGTTCCAGTTCCCGTTGAAAATTGAATCAACATTCAACTTCAATTTACAATTGTTGAATGAACCTGCTAGAGACTAGCAGCGCTTGTGTTTACCCGTAATTAGCGTTCAGCGACCAAGGTACTATCGCTCGCTGCTTGCTGGCAAGGCGGTCCTGCCCAACCAGAGTAAGAAGGCGTACGACAACAGCAGCCCAGCCGTAGCGCCAACGAGGCTATGTGAGGAGCCAGGACTCTTGGCTTGATGATGGCGGCCCACGCCGGAAACTTCTGAACGAAACTCCGAAACTGAAACTCTGGCCCGCTTCAGTCGTGCGATCATTTATTAAAGTGGCCGGGGCCGGGGCGGGCCGGGCGGCGGCGGCCCGCGGCCGAGCCAGCCAGATGGGACTGTGTCTGGAGTCTGGGATTCTGGGATCTGCAAATGTAGTGAAAGCCGAGGCTTGCCAGATCTGTTGCGGGGGCCAGCGGACACCGACGACAATGAGTGGGTTACCACTGTGTCCTCCTCGGAAGATGAAGCAGACGCTGAGCCTGCGCCTCCTGCGGAGCTTGGTCAACCTGCAGCAAGCAAGCCTCATCCGAAGCGACAGCGGGCTGATTTATCTGGACCTGTTGGCGCTGTTGGGGCCGGTCGGATTGGCCGGAATGCGCCTTCTTCGTCCTTGTTTGCAGAGTCACCCAGTGTAATCGATATTTTATTTGTTTTGTGGTTGGTCTGGACTTCCTGCTCGCTCTGCTCTGAGCATTGACGCTGATCCTCCCAACTCCCACTCACCTGGCCCAGGTCGACGGTATTCCTCGGCAGCGGGTTTGCCTCCTTCGCGCTGGTGCGAAGAAGCGACTTCAAGACCCCGCAGTTTTATGTGGAGTGCCCGCTGCACACCTACCACGATGGCAGCCAGAGAAGGCGGTGCGCCCGCGCGATGCAGGTGAACCAGCCGGACGAGGCAACTGTCCTCAGGAAGCTACGCTACTGGGTGCTTCAAGGCAGGAGTTCCCTTTCAAGATGAAACCGTATACTCACTGACGCAGCCTATATTGGTCCTTGGACAAACTTATAGGGTCTCAAAGTGTTTGCGGAAACGCCTGTTTGGCTTTTGGCTCGGTTGTGCCGGCTATGACGTGCCCCATGAAAAGGACACCAAACTAAAGTTAACCGCTGTCAGAGTCACAGTTGCTAGACGGTCGAAGTTTCTTCATGTGAGTACCCAGGGAGTCCAAAGGCCTGAGTTACGGAGGCCGTTTAAACACGGAGGTTTTTTACAGCCTTTTTACGGGGTGTTTGAAAGCGTCCTTTTTATGGGCTTTTTACAGCCCTTTTACGGGGTGTTCACGGCCGTTGACAAAAGGCCTAAGTTACTCAGGCCAAGGAAGCTCTGGGGTATGTGAGTTTGGCGCCGGCTCACGTGTGAGGCTTTCATATGGATCGCAGCCATAGCGATGATGCAGAAGCTGCGGAATCGTTGCGAAGACAACACGTCTTTATGGCCAGGGCCTCAGCTCAGAGGGGTGTATAGCGAGTAGTCAGGGTCAGATATGATGTCCAGCTCACTGGGTTAGTTGTCGTCTCAACAATGTCGTGTTCTGATGTTGAACCAGAAAGTCACTTCTCAGGAGATTCCCTCTGCAGCGCCAGAGCTTGATACCGCGGATCGCCTTGATGCAGCAATCAACGCAGCTGCTGCATCTTTCTCTGCCTTGGGCGTGTAGCTGCCACTCGGCGGTACTCAGCTTAGGCTTCATTGTGTTACGCTTTTTGGTCGGGCGGTGGCGGTGGTGGTGGGGTGGGTGGGTTGTTGGAACATTGTTGGCAATTTTTGGCTCCCAGAAATTCCCGCCCCGACCCGGACCCCCTAGAAGGCGATATGGTGCTTCAGCGCATGTGACGACCGTTAGACGCCGCCAAACACTGGCCGGCCGCAACACGATTCCAGCGTCGCACAGTGAGATCAGGCCGAAAACCGCATCAAGATATCGCACCCAGAGTATTCAGAGTATTGGGCATTTGATTGAACGTTGAGACCACAGCCAACTGCCACAGCGTTTTGACAGGCTTTGGGCTTAAGGTCGCCGATTCAGTTGCCTTGCTGAGTGGGTTAGTTGAGACTCGAGACTGACTGATTGCGGTTGACTGTTGGGGCCACGCAATCTTTCTGTGGCTCACACAAATCATTTTGTTTGAGATGGATGCGGAGTCAACATGCGCACACGTGCTCAGCTGCTCAGCGCCCCAAAACCCCAAAGCCTCCATGCTTCCCCGTCCACATTCCGATTGTTTCAGGAGACTAAGAGTTTGGTTAGGAGTCCAATCCAACGCCATGGCTGCCATGGCGGCAGATTATGTCGTCATCGAGTTGACTGATGATGAAGGTGAGGTAGCCGCATCAGCTACAACAGCCACTTCTACATCAGCTGCAACAGTTACACCTACATCAGCTGCAACAGCTACATTCACGAGCAGACTTGCGACAACTGCGACGATTGTGGCAGGCAATGCTGACGCAGCCGCTGGGCCACCCCCGCCTCCAACTCCTTCAGATTCAGATGGCTCGAGTTCCGGCTGCAGCCGCAGCCGCAGTCGCAGTCGTTCACTTGACCGAATCCGGCCTTTAATAACCTTTTTGCTTGCGCCTGTCTTGTTTGGCTTCCGCGGCGCCGAGTACCCCAAAATGGTCCACAAGAAGGTTAAGCTTCTCGCTGCTTCTCTTTGCAGCTTCTCTTTCATTTTTAGTTTCGGGCCCCTTGTTTTGCGTGGCAACTGAGGCTGCAGTCGCAGCACCAGCTCCAGCTGTGATGGCTGCCGCTTCAGTCGCTACTGCTTCGTGTGCGGCAGAGATATCCGCGTGCTGCGCTGGCCTGGCAGCGCTCAGGTTGGGGGAAGACCGCCATCGCCGCCCCAGCCGCGCAAGAGGTGCTGTCGCTAGAGTGGCGTGCGCCCTGGGACCTGGGACGTGACGTTGCTTTGCTTTTTTCTCAATTCACGAGTCGAGTCACGACACGACACGAGTCACGTTACGTCACAAATAGTCACTAATCTAAACTATAGTCAGTCTAGAGAGTCCAGAGTCCAGAGTCAGTCGCAGTGTTTGCTGCTCAGAAATAAATCCATCCGTTCCGTTTTTCGTGAAAACCATGCCGTTTGCCGTTTGCTCAAAAAGTGATCGTTTTTGTCAATTACAGGAACAACTAAGAAGAGGACAGCTACAAGTACGCTTCCTGAACTTGCGCCCGGTTGAACGAAACTTTACCCTTAGCCTTGTGCCATGTGCCAACTTGGGCCCCATTGTATCATTGTGCGGCCGACGTGTTTGACACCATTTAAGGGCCTAGGGCGTATAGGGCTACTATAGGGGGGTGCCAAAAAAACACTTGTTTCCAAAAAACGTGTGGTTCCTAAAACATGGCCGCTTTGCTGAAAAGCATCGGGGTGCGTGGGACCCGGTGGCCCGGTGGGAACAAAAATGAAACATGCCAAATCAAGATCAAGGGTAATGCGCATGCAATGTGAGGTGATCATGTATTTTCGGCTTGATTTCAGGTACTTGTGCTGGTTTGGCTTGCTGCAGCCGCTGCGGATTCGAGGACCGTTTGCGGCTTCTGCGGTTTGCGGTTGGATGTGTGTGCGGGGAACACCAAGTACCTGTTCAACCTGTTCCCCCAAAATATATTTGGGATGCTTGAACTTGAAACCTCGATCGCAATCGACAATGTGTGTCACTGTGTCACGATTCACGATGGTTCTTTGTCGACGACTTAATGCATAAAATCTTGGCTCAAATCTCAATTCTTTAGAGATAGTGGTGAGTGGTGACGGTGATAGCGTGCATCGTGCCTCTTTGCGCTTTGCTGCGATGAGCAATGGTGGCACTGGTGAGAGTGTCAGTGGCAGGATTAGCCTCATGTTGTTTGATTTGATGTTTGGATGTTCATTTGCATTTTCCCTTTCATAGTTGGTAGTTGTGAGATGAACATACAATTCAACTCAACTCAACGCCTCAACGCTTTCAACAGTTCAGCAACGCATGTCACTGTCCTTGTTTAGGACTCCCATGGGAAGTTTCAATCAAGTTTGTGAGTCGTGAGGCCAGGTGTCAGTGTCAGGAGGCGTTTTTTTTTGCCTTCTATACTTCTATTCTATTCTATTGTGTAATTTTTCAACACAACGATCATCTCAGTCATCTCAGGTTCTTCTGAGAAGGGTGGTGGTGGTGGCATGGCGCCTGCGCCAGGCGCTACGGTGGCAACATGTCAGATTTGGTTGTGTTGTTTTCAGTTTTTTGTTGTTCTAGGACTGAGACTCCGACTCATCCCTGTTTGCAGGTGTGTTCTTGGCTGACGGTACCTACCGCGGGACGCTCTTTGTGGGCGGCTCCATGGCCGATGTGGGCGGCGGCATGAGCGGCAGCATGGGGAGCAGCGCGGGTCCCTTTGTGCCTCGGCAGCTGGGCTGCGACGCCGTGCCCTTCTTCCCTGCGGGCATGGGCGGCATGGGAGGTATGGGCTGCATGGGCGGCATGGGCGGCACGGGCGGCATGGGCCACATGGTTGTTGGTGCGAAACATTTTACATTTTTGCTTATTGTGGCCAAATTGCGGCTTGGTGGGAAGTGGGAAATCCCCGCTTAACTGACATAACTGAACTGCTAAAATTTAAATTGTTGCCCCCCCTCCAATGGCCCTCCAACGTCAACCAAGGCTACATGGGTGGCGTGGGCGGCATGGGCTGGACAGGCGGCGCGGGCGGCATGGGCTGCACAGGCGGCATGGGCTGCACAGGCGGCATGGGCGATGTGGGCAGCATGGCCTGCGCAGGAGGCCCGAGCGGCGTGGGTGGCATGGGCTACACAGGCAGCGTGTGCGGCGTGGGTGACATGGGCTGCACGGGCAACATGGGCTGCATGGGCGGCATGGGCGGCTTCGCGACGGGCGGCTTCCTGGGGGACGTCACGGGCCAGCTGCCGGTTTGCGCCGGCGGAAGAGTTCTTCCACTGGAGGTGCTGCCGTCAGGGCTCCAGGTGATGCCAATGGTGTCTTACTGGGTTTTCGTGCCTTGGCCTATGAACTGGCAAACTTTTTGTTTTGAGGACTTCGGCAACTTCAGTTGAACTTGAGGACGCATTGAGGACTTGAGCATTTTTGATTTTGCATGTCATCTGTGTTCAACTCAGTCGCCATCGCCGGAGAGCCGCTCGCCCTCGATGGCGCGGTCGATGCACTCGGCGGGGCGGGCGATGCCGAAATCGGCGTCGTCCGCGGCACAGTCAGGCACACCGACCCCGGCGAGCTTTCACATCCGAGGCTCGCCGACGGTGATTGCATCACCATCTCCAGGGTCGGTGCGTTGCTTGGCGAGGTTTTAACGTTTGAGGCGCATTTGGTTGACGGTGTTAAAGTTGGATTTCAAATTAGTTTTCAATCGTGTCCAGTGTCCACCGTTGAGAACAACAAACTTATTGCTAGGTTATTCAAGGCCTAGGCCACGGGTGCCACACATTTTAGCGGAATACGGTACTGTTTGTGCCTCGCACCGCCCCGCATGAACCAAGGTTCGCGAACCCCGTTCACGGGGCGGCCGCAGCAGCCGCATCCGGCCGCGCCTTTGCAATGTCGATTTTTTTTTTGCTTTGCAGTGGCTGGCAGTGCTGGCAGTGGCTGTGGCCTGTGGCTGTTTTTTTTGGTTTTTTGTTTTACGATCTCAATCACAAAGAGAAGTCGGTCGGTTGGGAGTCTGAGGTGATTCAGCTTCGTCCCAAGTATGGATGGGCTCCACGACCTCCTCCTCCTAGGTCGTGGATGTGAGGGCGGCTAGGCGGCGGAGGGTGAGTCGGTGAGTCCAGTTCAGAGTGCAGCGCAGTGCAGTGCAGGGACTTCAAAATGGCGAGGGATTTTAATCCACAGCATGTGGCGTGCGACTCATCCCTCAGCTGTTGCCCCGGCTAGTATGAGCCATGTATAGCGGCCGCGACGATGGAAAAAATATGTCCATGCAGTGCCATGCAGTCATGCAGTTGGCAGTTGGATCGCGTTCAGTTTCCACCATTATCTCAACGGTTATGGCCCTTCGACTCAGTGCTCTCTCCTTGTCATTCGCCCTTCAGGATTTGGAGCAATCTCCGAGAAGAGGCCGCTTGGGGACTCAGCTCAGCAATGATTGGCACCACCAACCCTTCCAACCCGCCGCAGAACCTTAATCGCTGGGGTGATTCCTTAATTACTGAGGGGGGTCAGTAATTAAGCTTTTTGCAGGTAGTTTTCAGGGCAAAAACCATGACTGAGGGGGTGTGCCACACCCCCTCAGTCATGGTTTTTGCCCTGAAAACTACCTGCAAAAAGCTTAATTACTGACCCCCCTCAGTAATTAAGGAATCACCCCAGCGATTAAGGTTCAGGGCCGGGATTTTTGGGATCACGGTACTGTGAGCGGTGTGACAGGGGCAATGCGCTAACGCCCAATCCTGGTATGTGTCCTTGATGCACACATGTGTGAAGAACAATTCTTGTGAGGGTTTGACAGCTGGTTTACTTCAATCTCAAAAACATGCAGTTAGGCGTTCCTCACTTACTGCCCCCCCCCCCAATACTTAAGGAATTTGCTGTTTGGAGGTAAGCGCTTGATCCCTGAATTGCCTGCCCTTTATCAGTAATTAATGATTTTTGGGGTTGGGGGTTAGGCGTTCAAATCCTTAATTACTGACCCCCCTCAGTAATTAAGGATTTTGTGGTTGGGGGTGAGGTGCGCTCCAATCCTTAATTACTGACCCCCCTCGGTAATTAAGGATTTTGTGGTTGGGGGTGAGGCGCTCGAATCCTTAATTACTGACCCCCCTCGGTAATTAAGGAATCTGCGGCCCGGACTTAGGCGATCTAAGGATTTTGTGGTTGGGGGTAAGGCGCGCTCGAATCCTTAATTACTGACCCCCCTCGGTAATTAAGGATTCTCTGGTTGGGGGTGAGGCGCTCGTTTCCTTAATTACTGACCCCCCTCGGTAATTAAGGATTTTCTGGTTGGGGGTGAGGCGCTCGAATCCTTAATTGCTGACCCCCCTCGGTAATTAAGGATTTTGTGGTTGGGGGTGAGGCACTCAAATCCTTAATTACTGACCCCCCTCGGTAATTAAGGATTTTGTGGTTGGGGGGTGAGGCGCTCGAATCCTTAATTACTGACCCCCCTCGGTAATTAAGGAACCAGCGGTCCGGAGTTGTTTTTGCGGATTTTGTGGTTGGGGGTGGGTGCTCGGATGATTGAGCCACTTGACTTCAATTGCCCCGGCTAACAGTTTCAGTCCACGCTATTGCAGGAAATATCGGATTAATCAACGTGGCAAGGCAGCCGGCCCGGCCCCCCTCAACAAGTAAGGGGGATTCACGGCAAAGTTTGTGGCTGGGGTTAGGCGTCCCGGGTTGGGAGCTGGGATCTCTCACAACGTGAACCCTAAACCCTAAACGTTGGCCCCTGTTCAACCCTAAACCCTAAACGTCCCCCCCCCTTCATTCAAAGGTGGTTCAACCCTAAACCCTAAACCCTAAACCCTAAACGTCAACCTGCGCACCAAACCCAATTAAGTGGACATTGGGGGGGGGAAGAGTCTTCAACCTTAGTGGCCTGCCCCCCCCCCCCCTGTCCTTGAGCGCTCCCGCTCTGAGGCCAATCAGTCGATGTGAGCCTTTTGAAGGACCGCGCGCTGCCCACTGGATTTTGGAAAACAGCGTCGCAAGTTGCAAGTCGCCGCTGGTTGCTTGCAGATGGCATTTGGTTTGCATGGTTCAGATTGACAATTCATGATGGTTGACCTTTCCGCCGCTGCCATCAGTCTGTAGTGGTGCAGCAGTGCATCGTGACTGGATAATTACGTACTCTGACTGTGACTTGCTGCGCACAAATCAAATAATGACACGCCCGGCGACCTGCAATTAGACCGCACATTGCAAACTTGAGATTTGTTTCTAGAGGGAACGTTGAACGAGGGGCCCATGACCATGTCGGACTCCGATTCTTCAAGCCTCAGCTCGGACACGTCATCTTCGTCATCGCCGATAGCCCTCCCAGGACCTCGCCCAGACCCTTTTGAGGTGCAGTCCCACAAGTCCGAGGAGGGCAAGGCCGAGTCCGAGTCCGCGGATGAGTTTAACGATGATGGTGAGACGGCCCTGCCGCAGGAAGAAATGAATCGCCTCAAGGCTGCGGCTGTGGTAGTGAGGGCGTGTCAGTTTATTGAGTTTATTGCACATCGTGCTGAGTCCTGATTTTGTTAAAGATGCCCTGAACTGAACTTGGCTCGATACTTGTTTATCTTTTCTACTGAGTCCCTTGAGTTCGCAGGAACAAGACATGAGACTAGGAGCTTGTTGAGGTAAACTGTTGGAAGCTTGCGCCTAGTGCCATTTGGTACAGGGGTGCATGCGGAACGTGCCCGCTGGCCCATCAACCTTTGCCGAGCTGTGCGGGTGGCCTTCCCAGTTTGCCTTGGCTTTGCTGGGAGACCCCGAGCATGGGGAGGGCTACGCGAAGAACTTCAGGCTGCTTCACCACAGTTTTGACATGCGCGTCCATGACGCATACGCTGGCACTGGAAATGCATCCACTTCTCTGAAGAAGGCGGTGACTGCGATGTGCGCAACTTCAGGTGCCGTGTCCGCGTTGAACAACTTTCTTTCGCTTGCATATCGCATATAACTCCTGCATTTATTTGCTTGCGCGTTTCGATCCAACGGTTCCATACTTGCCCCTTTCCTCTTAGCCTGTCAACAGCCTTCCTTCAATGAAACGTACCTGGCAGGATGTGAGTGGCGTTCTGGCTGCGTGGTGACAGCAACGGCGCTGGAACGGGATGCCAAAGCTCAAAAAGTGCTGATCGGCTTGAACGAGGACACTTAGTGTGGTTTGCGTTTGCGGGTTGAGGTTTGTGGGTATTTGCCTTTTGTTTTGGTAGACGGCGACGGTCCGGCGACGGCGTCGGTAGACTTAGACGGTAGACAGTAGACAGTATAGTATGAAGTGTGCATTTTTGGCTCATCGCATTTTCCAGGCCTACCGGCCTCTCCACGTGCTGCCCGACCTGGAGGTCCTGGTGACGGAGGAGGCGTCGAAGCTGCTCGAAGAGACGTTCCTGCAGACCAAGCAGGAGTACAACTTGCACGACGCGTGCGGCGCAGGAAGTGATGGCGAGGACGAAAACAATTCCCACAGTCTCATCAACACCTACGGGGAGTTGCTGCTGTCGCGCTACATGGCCGTGTTGGATCGCAAGGATGCATGGCGTCATCATGCCCCATGTGTCTTGTGCAAGGCTGTCAAAAGAACTGCGCAGCCCAAGAAGAAGGCGCGCAAGCAGTGCGGGCTAGAAGTTCTACTGCCACCTGCAGAGGCCAGCTTCTGTTTGTAAAGATGCGGATTCCTTTTGTTTCTCGATTTCTCACTTGTCAGTATTGTGTTTGGTCCACGTACGTCGATGTTCGTATTAGTTCTGGTCAGTGCAGTGCGAGTAGTTATTCAGTTCTGTTTGCAAAGTTGCGACCACTATCGAATCGAGCCTAATTGTACTGGATATTGAAACCCTTCTTTTGCACAATGACGAGAAAAGACGCTGCAGGAGTGTGCCACCCCACTTGGAGACCAGGAGGTCATTGTCCCTGGCATTTTGCAGTCTCAGCATGGTGATGCCTTCGCCCGCAAGACGATTTCAATCCACACAGCTGGGTCTACTTGCACCGATTTGTCAAGCATGGGACTCGTGGTAGCAGTGTTTTGTCTCGTTTGCCATGCTTGCCTCGATCTACTGACTTGTACGAGTCACGTTTGCCCAGCTCAGGAAAGGGGCAAAAGCTTTTGGGCGCAAGCTCCAAATACCTGGCTATTTGGATCAGCAACGTCAGGCAGACATTGCCTGCCAGCAGCTTACTTACATGAATCAGTGAGCACTGTGTGTGTGGGCTTGTGTGTCTCCATCAGCGTGCGTGATGCATGTACGTGTTTCTTGTCCGCTGACGGGCGGCTGATCCGGCGGCTGTCTCAGGATGTTTGTTTGCACGAATGTACATCTCGGTTTGATAGAAATATATTTGAGCGGTGGCTTGGTGATCTCTACACCGTCCACGCCTGCCCCCACCTTCTGAGCCCGGATCTTCTGGGATGGCCAGCAACAAGGCGCAGGACCTTTGTTGTTTTCAGCGCGTGGAATTTGGAATGATATGATATGATATGTCCATCTCTCGCAGCAGGATGTACACCATCCTGACGAAAAAGACCTCCTGCCGCCTTTCCTTTGACAAGCTTGGCAGCCTGAAAAAGCTGTATCGCAAGCCGTCCTTGACCAGCAGATGCTTCCTTGTGGCAACAAAGGCCAGGCATTTACTCTTGTGGTAAACATTGGCGCCAGTGACTCCGGTGGCAGGAAGAAGTCCAAGAGGCCAAGGCAGACATGGCTGCCAAGGCAAAGCTGCCATGTAAGTCTTCGTTTCAGGATCTTTTGACAGGCGCGGTGCGGTTTGCTCATTTGCTTGGGAGGGGGCCGGGGAGCGGACTTTCTTGGTTTCAGCAGTTCAGCCATCCATGGATCACCCATGCGCCTTCAGGAGCCAAGGCAGTGTGGTTGGATGGATACAAGAAACTGGAGAAGGTATCAAAGGCCCTTGACAGAAGCGACACCGTGTTTGTGAACCTGGAGCAGAATCCTCAAAAAAGACCTATAGCTTCCAGATACCTGCCATGCTTGTGCAAATCTGGCACACTATGGGCCATCAAATCGCTGAAGACTGATGACCCGAGCACACAGTGCGAACGGATGCTGATCGGCAAGGCCGGGCCCGGCCAGTCATTCGGTGACATGTTTGGGACTCGTCATTGTCCTCCAACTTCACCGTTCTTGATAAGCAAGCTCAAACAAACAGTGGATTGGTCTTTGATCTGGTGGCTGGAACCAGTTGCCAGGAGCATCTTCAGGCTATGGCAATTCCGGTTTACCCGGAGCTGTCCTGCCGCCATAGCCACTGGCCACATTTTGGTTGGCTTCCAGAAAGCCAGCGTGAGCAGAAGAAGCTTGCCGGCAACGCACCTTGGTTCACAACAACAAGGCTTCTATTTGTTGGTTGCTCTTTTTTTAACGCACAGCCATGCCCAGGCTATGCACCAGGCAGTAGTGGGTGCTTTGTGGACCTGTGTGCTCTGCTGCTTGGAGATGACTCCGGAGACGCTTTCGCCGGATGAGCGCCGCGCCGATGACGTCGATTAGGCAAGGCCGCTTCAGGCCAGGTCCGGTTCAGGGGCGCAGTGATGTTCATAGTTGCGCAGTTGTGCCTGCCCAAGTTACAAGCCTCGGCGGCTGTGCAGTGGCGAGGATTTTGCCAAATTTGGCCACGGGCCACCCGGGCCACCTGCGCGAATGGTTTGAGAGCTAGCTTTGCCTGGCTGCAAAACTGCGATGGTATGCGCGTCAGTGTCCCACGAGTTCGCTGTCACGAGCCATCCTATAATGTCAAAGCAGCGAGACAGTTTCACTTTGATTCCTTTATGACTATAACTCATCCATCACAGCAATTTCGTCAGTGCGGGCTCCAGAGCGATAGCCGGGGGGCACTGGGGGGGGGCGCTATTGGGCGCCATGTCGGCCGACTTGAAGGCCGCGCAGACCAAATGCGTCATCTGCAGCGAGGTCATCATTCCCCGGCAGGGGCGCACGCACCAACTCTGCTCAAAGCACTGGACCAAGCGCCGCGCTTTCATGGGCCAGGCCAGATTGTAGGGTGCTGCAGTGATTCACGGTGTTTGTGTGCCTTGTTGTCGTTGTGAGGCGTGAGTTGGTGATCACCGCATCACACATGTTGTTCTGCAGGCTGGCAAGGCCGGCTTGCTGAACGACATGATGTCCCTTGAGAAGGATGACCCCACGAAGTTCCTTGAGGGGCTGATGAAGTTCATCAACACCGAGTCGTAGCCAGGCAGTAATTCCATGTCTCAGTTGTTGCCGTTGCCGTTACCCCGTTGCTGCACATGAACATGTGTTTCTTTTTTTGTGAACTGCGACTGCAACTGAAACCGGTCGATGTAGGCCACTTTTGATGCTGATCGTTCTGATCGTTTGGTCTGATACCTGAGTCACACCTGGTCTCAAGGACAGCTAAGCCCGGACGAAAAACGGTGGAGGATCTGTCCTCACGGTTCGACTTCACAACCTTGCTGCAATCGAGGAGCCCGCTTTGCCTATACAGCCAGCCTGCCAGTCAGCCAGCCCTTCAAAACGTTTTTTTCAGACTTGCTGCTGGTTATTCTTTTCGGAAACAGAAAGACAGGGACAGGGACAGGACAGGAAGACAGAAGACGTAGAAAGTTACCATTTTTGGATCTATGTCTCGTCCCAGCATCTAGGTTTGGCCTTGGTTTAGCGGCTAGTTTAGCGGTCATTTTTTGGTCGGCATTTTGGCTGCCAGTCAAAACTCAGGATTCAGGAGTTCTTGGTCTGACTCCGAATTGGCAGGACCATGGGGAGCCGCGAATCAGACGATATCCGCTTGAAACCCATGGCCTACGAGGAATTCATCAATTATTTTGTCAGTGAGGCCCCTTCGTACGAGCGCATCTTGGCTTGTTAGTCTGGGTCGATGGCGATGGGATTGCGTGGTTTTTGTGGACTGGCGGTGTACAGACCAAGTTGGAGATGGTCTGTGGCTGTGGTAGCGGTGGTGTCGGCTGTCGGCATTGGCAGAAAGCATCATGTTTGCGTTTTCCTTCTCTTGCACACAGGCCTGAGCTCCATCGCCGCGGACCGGAAGTGGAAGGCAGACTTGCAAGACCGCTCCGTGGGCAAAGTCAAATGCAGAAAGCTGGGCGAGGACGGACGCCATACGGGAGAATTGGCGCCTTGGCGGCGAATGGTCAGCAAGTGCCGCAGTCGGGTCGCAGTAACGCCCCTCATGTGAGGTGACAGCCATCTACGTCGCCATGCCCATGGAGATCAAGCTCTCCCGCTACAGGGACCGGCGCTGGTTACTGGATTTAAGTCTTTTTGGGAAAGCCTTGAAGACAGTCTGAGACAGTGACAGTTTTACCATTTTCCATTTTTGTGGACCATGGCCAGGCATCATGGCCATGAACTCCATGGACTCCATTGCACGATTAAAAGTTCAGACTTTTACCCACGAACCCACGTTGTCATGTTGATTGCCGCCAGGACGACGCCACGACCGTGCAGGCGAGCGGCAGCGCGGTGAAGAGCAAGGAGACGGCCGGCGTGGCCAAGATCCAGCGCGCCGCTGAGTCACTGGCAAAGGGGATGCTGCAGGGGGACGACAGTGGCTTGGCATGTTGGTTTAGGCTCACGCCGGCCGCCGAACACTTTAAGATTAGTGATGACTCATTCTTTGCTGACCAAGAGAATCTTGATAGATCCAAGCAGCGCCCTCACTCACTCTTTCAAAGTGTGTTGGATCACATCCAAGGCATCAGCTTCGAGGTGTCCTTTGACCTTCCCACGCCCGACACTGGCAGCTCAGTTTCCCAAAGCCAGCCGGCCGGCCGCCGGCCGGTTGCTTTTTACCTTTTGATTTTTGCAGCCTGTGCACCTTCGATCATTTCGATCCATTTGAATTTGCAGTGGAGGCGGAGGCAGTGGTGGCCCAAGCGGGCATGGTGGTAGCAGCAGCTCGAACCGCAGCGGCGGCCGGGTGTCCACTGGGTCATCCTCTGCGGGAGGAGGAGGCAGAGGCGGCAAGACGAAGAAGCACACATGCGCAGACCTCAGATTGCTGCTCGGATCACTGTGTGAGCTGTCATTTGTTGGGCTGATTTGATTCTCAGGCGTTGTGGCGGCCAGTGCTGCCTTGCGGGCCTCAAGCCTCAAGCAGTACTGCTCCACAGAGAAGGCTCTCCTTGATGCGATCAGGGTTGGAGAAGACCTGAACTTGAAGGCCTGGCCTAGTCTGGTCTGGGCCCGGGATGTTGCTTGCCGCTCTTGTGCAGGAGGACGACCCGGATGACCCGGACTTCAGACTGGCGGACCCGCTGCACCAGCTTGTCCTTTCCCGGTTGAAGTTGGCGACTGGTCGGCATTGTGCCGCAAGCAAACTATTCCTGTGTGCTTCGCTGTTGCAGGCAAACTCATGTGCCCTGATCGCAATCACAATTTGCTTTCCGCCTGCGGGGGCCCCCTGAGCGGAGGCCGCGCTTTGCTTGGGCAATGGCGTCAGCCACACGGACGGCAACCAGATGAAGGGCGTCGAGGCGAGCATGGCCGAATTGGTGCAGAAGGACGACTTTTTGAAGGAGTCGGGAGTTGAAGGTGTCCTTTGCTTCCCGCGAGTGCGGAGTCTGAGGGGCAGCACCGATCTTTTAGGTTCGGTGGAGCTCGTGGAGGAGTCCTTCGCCCAGGCCGAGCAGGCAATGGTTCGGCAGGGCCAGGTGGCATCTGCTTTGATGGCTGCAGTTCGCCAGTACCGCTCGGCTTCTGCCGCCCTTGAGAAGGCCAAGAAGCTGGAGCAGCTTGCGCAGGAAAGAGAGCGCATGCGCCGCGAAAAGCTTGAAGCCAGGGAACGCGCCAAGGAGGAGCGCTTGGCTGCTGCCAAGGCCAGCCAGGCCGCCGCATCCGCCAACGCAGCCTCGTCGGACAAGAAGCGCCGGGCAACTGCGGGGGCCTGTCCCACAGACGCCGACCCCCCAGCTCTCTCTGAAAAGTTCCAAGGGGTCATGACGGTGGTGGAAACCTTTGCGCCTTGCGTAGCAATTGTCAGATTTTGATCTTGATTCAGTGATGAGGCAGTTAGTATCCAAGTTTGGTGTGGCCCAGTAGCTCAGCAGAGGTTCCAGAAGATACGCCTTTTTGTCAATCATTCGACACCGTAGGTTTCTTTCGGGCAAGTGAGTGAGCAGTGACCTGTCGCCTGTCGCTAGGCCTTTGCTTGTCAGTGGGGGATCGCGCCACCAATCTCAGGAGCAAGCTCTGCCTCATGTGCTCGATGGTGCCAACGTTATCATCCGATGCCGCAG
Source organism: Effrenium voratum (assembly GCA_963377175.1). NCBI lineage: Eukaryota > Dinophyceae > Suessiales > Symbiodiniaceae > Effrenium > Effrenium voratum. Next base: position 29,004 of record CAUJNA010003275.1, read on the forward strand.
GGCGAATATCAAGAAGGCTTTGGAGGCTTCATGGCGGGGTAAACATGGCAGTTGAGAGTGTTGAGGTTGACCGACTTACCCACAGCTGCATTGCCGTCCTCCAAGCCCCCTCTTAGCTGAGTTTGGCAGCATCGATTCCGTGACGAAGAAGGAGATCGCCACTGTCAACCAGGTCATGATCTCCCAGCTGAAGAACTTCGTCAACATGGTTGCTCAGCATTTCCAGGCAGGTCAGTTTGCAGTCCTCTTGATTCCCATTCGCAACTGCAAATTGCCCCTGCCACCTGGAAGGACGACAACAGTTCCGCGCGGCAGACAATGCTCATGGATGACATGGGCCCGTACGTGGGACCGCTGAACTTTGGGGATAAGATGGCGCATCTGCAAGGCGAACTCTGGGACAAGCACGCCGAAGCTCCTTGGCTTTTGCTTGATAGGCGGTTCTCGCGCACTTGTCAGGGTCCATGTGCCCAGGCTAGCGGGCGTGACCGATTGCCAGCTCCTGGCGTGGTGGTGGATGTGGACGGCCTCCGTGCTCTGCAAGAAAAGAGCAGCGAAGAGGAGAAGGCCTAGCGCGTGCCCTGCATCATGGCGTGTGTAGTTGGGTCAACTCGTGCCAGGCTGCGATCTCCAAGCTCACAGAGGTTTACATGGTCGGCGAGAAGGTGAACAAAGTGAATACGGGGATGGCGCCAGGAGGCATGCCCATCATTCTGTTTCAGGCAGGTGTCTGACTTTGCCTATTGCCTGCCTCTTGTCACAAAGCACAGCTTTTGTTTGATTGCGGCCAGGCGGTCGGGGCAAAGCGCTTCCTGGCCACCACGATCCACGACGTGGCCAAGCTGGCGCCTGGTGACGCCAGCTTCAAGGACTGGTCTAATTGGTCTAATTGATGCCGGCCCGGCAGCCTGCAACACCCGGCCTTGTTCTGTTGCAGGAGGCTGTGCAAAGCCTGGCCGACCTCACGCCGGAGAGGGCGGACGCGGCTGGCATGGACATAGAGACCGGAACACTGAGTCCGGGTGACGCCATGATCCTCCAAGCGGGAATAGTTCTCGTGGACCGGCCATGCAATGAACACAACATTGCGGCAAGGGTGTTCATGCCGTACCTCCACGACGATCGGTCGCTTCGATCAGTGGAGTCGGCGCTCGGCGTGACCATCAGCTGCAAACATGAGTGAGCTTTCTTGTGTATTTTGGATGTTGGGTTGTCGGCGTCGAGTCGGCGTGTCGGTGTCGGTGTCATTGCCATTTGTTCGACAGCTATGGCAGCTATGGATGTGAGGAACACTCTGACTTCGCTGCTCCAGCAGCAGTTCGATGACCAGATGGCGCTGCAGTCTTCAGAGCGTGGCAAAGCAGCGCAGCCGGAGGACATCACGTCAGCAGCCGCGAAGCCTCCTTCAGCCAAGGACAAGTGCTCATTGCTCATTGCTCATTGTTCATTGTCCAAAATGGTTACGCTTATTGGTCCACTTTTGGAACTGACTCCGGACTCTGGTGACTGATGACTCCGAAAGTCCAAAAGGTCGATTGTTTTTGCATTTCCAGGTGAAGGCCGAGCCCGCTTCGGGCACGTCAGCAGCAGCTCCAGAACAGTCAGCGGTGCCTCGGGCCTTGATTGAGTCAGATTAAATCCAATTTTGAACAGTTCAACAAGTTCGATTCGGTCCCACCCACGTTTGTTCATGGCTTGCAAGGGGTTATACCATACCTTCTTCTTTCTTGGCGCGCCAGTCATGCAGGGGCCAGATGGGTGAGCCGCCTTCTGACACGGTTGCTTCATGTTGCTTCTTTCCCCCCCCGCCCTCACCCGGCCCCCACCCCGCCCCTTTGGTTGTTGTTGAGGCTGATGCTTCTTCGGACAAGCCTGCGGCTGGGCCTTCGTCGGACAAGCCAGCAGCGCCTGCTTCGGAGACCGAGCTCTCGGACAAGACGGCGACCGCTGCGGCTTGTCCGGTTCAATTTGTTTGAGAGACAGACGTACACTCAGTTTCGTTCTACTACCTCGGATTCCCCAAAGCTCCCTTTTCAAGTCAGGCTGCGCCAGCGCCTGTGGTGGACAATGCTGCAGGAGCTCCGGCTGAGCCTTTTGCGATGCCTGTTTCGGAGACCGAGCGCTCGGACAAGACGGCAGCCGCTGCGGCTTGTCCGGAGTCCAAAGCCATTCTTCAATTTGTTTGAGAGACAGACAGACTCAGACAGACACTCAGTTTGGTTTTCCTTCCTTGGATGGCTGCTGGCTCCATGTTTTCATTTCATTTTTCAAGTCAGGCTGCGCCGGCGCCTGTGGTGGACAATGCTGCAGGAGCTCCGGCTGAGCCTGTTTCTGGCCAGGCAGCGACGCCTACTTCGGAGACCAAGCCGGCAGCCGCTGCGGCTTGTCCGGATTCCAAAGCCATTCTTCAATTTGTTTGAGAGAGAGACAGACTCAGACAGACACTCAGATGGGTTTTCCTACCCCCAAAGGGCCCCACAGGTTGAAAGGGCCCCAAAGCTCCATATATCTGTTTCCTTCTTTGAGTCAGGCTGCGATTGTGGAGGACAATGCTGCGGGAGCTCCGGCTGGGCCTGTTTCTGGCCAGGCAGCAATGCCTGCTTCGGAGACCGAGCCCTCGGACAAGACGGCAGCCGCTGCGCCTCGTCCGGAGTCCAAATTTGCTTGAGTGTCTCTGGTTTTCCTACCTTGGATTCGGACCACTTCTCACCAAGCTCCATATGTTCAGGTCCTTTGTGCAAGTCAGGCTGCGCCTGTGGTGGACAATGCTGCAGCGGGCCCTCCGGCTGAGCCTGTTTCTGGCCAGGCAGCAGCGCCTGCGGGTGAACCGGTTGAGCCTTCGGCAGCCTCCGCGGCTCGTCCACGCAACTGACAGATTGACATTCGAGGTCTGAGTGTTGACGATATTGACGATTGACGTTTATCCAATAGGTCACGGTCACACTACGCTGCACTGGTTAATTACACCATGTCCTTGGCACGTAAGGGCGAGCCGCCTTCGGAGAAGCCAGTTGAGCCGTCGGAGAAGCCAGAAGCCGCTGCAGCTCATCCAAAGCCAGCATTTCAATACAGAGCGATGGACTGTTGGACTGTTCGATTGACAGCTACCTCGCCAACGCTTTTTTTGTTGCTTGACAATTGACAAGTTGGCCGGGTTCTATTTTCGTGTCCTTCGCGCACGTAAGGGTGAGCCGGCTTTGGAGAAGTCAGTCGAGCCGTCCGAGAAGCCAGAAGTCGCTGCAGCTTGTCTAAAGCCAGCGGTTCCTTCAGTCAATTGGAATTGAGCGTTCGATGTGTTTTCTTACTTCGCCAACATGGCTTGAAAAGGTTGGCCTTCTATTTCCACGTTTTTCTTTCTGTGTCTAAGGGTGAGCCGCCTTCTGCGCCTGTGCTTCCCTCGGACCAGGCAGATGCTGCTGCCGAGCCTTGTTTGGACCAGCAATATGATTCAATGTTTGACTTTGGACCGCCTGGACAGCTGTTACTTGTCCAATGCCGATTTATTGGTTTACATTGGTCTCGATATTGTTCCCAAGTCTTTCGGGAGAAAGGCTGAGCTGGCCAAGCCTTCTTCGAGCACGTCCGCAGCGCCAGCGGTTGCGCCCCTTTCTGGCCTGGAGGATGTTCAGACGGCGCCGGACAGTCCGCTGTCCGTTGCCTTGGCCCACGTGATGGATGCTTCTCTCGGGGAGATCAACCAGGCCGAGCTTGTTGCCTCAAGACTCTTGGGCCTTTAGGTTGATTGATCGGGTTGACAAAAGGTGACTGTGTGTGTGTGAAGACCTGGCGCAGGAATCTGAATGTGAAGGCGGAGAAAGGCAAGATCTCGAGGCTCCTGAGGGGCCCAAGGCTGTTCCCAGCCCTACACAGGAGTGGGGTTGCTTGGCGACGCTGACATTGGGCCATTTCAGGCACAAAGGAGGGAGGTGAATGTACGTAGACTCTTCAGACTTTCCAGCATTTAATTGTAAGTTGCAACACAAAAGCTTTTGAGAGCTGCTGCTGCCACTCACGTTTGCCAAGTTTGACAACTCTTACCCGCTGCTTGCCACACGACTTTTTGTCCCGCATCACAGGCTCTGTCAGGCGCTTCCAGTTCCAATCTTGCTGGGTTTCCGTGGCGGGCGGGCCCTGGCCCGGTGCGCCGGGCCCCGGCGCGCCGGGCGCGCGCTCCGGAGCGCGCGCCGCTTGGGACGACTACGGGAAGATGACGGAAGACTACGGGAAGATGACGGGAAGATGACGGAAGACTACGGGAAGATGACGGGAAGCTGACAGAAGACTGCGGAAGATGACGGAAGACTACGGGAAGATGACGGAAGACTACGGGAAGATGACGGAAGACTACGGGAAGATGACATCCCGGGACCCGGCGCGCCGGGCGCGCGCTCCGGAGCGCGCGCCGCTTGGGACGACTACGGGAAGATGACGGAAGACTACGGGAAGATGACGGGAAGCTACAGAAGACTGCGGAAGATGACGGAAGACTACGGGAAGATGACGGAAGACTACGGGAAGATGACGGAAGACTACCCGGGACCCGGCACGCCGGGGGGCCCGGCGCGCCGGCGCCTGCCCGTGCCCGGGGCCCGGCGCGCTTGTACGGGATGACGGAAGACCGCGCGGGAAGCTGACTGACGGAAGACTGACGTCGTGGGACCCGGCTTCCGCGCCTGGGGTGGGGGCCGGCGCGCACCACGACTGCACAGGCATCTGGGACCTGGTGGGAAGGAAGCTGGCCGGTCTCCCCTGCGGCGCGCCGGGCCCGGCGTCCCGCGTGCTGGGCTCCGGGCCCCGGGCCCCGCCCAGGCGTGCCAGGACTGACGCATGTCAGACCGGCTAGCTGCCTTCCCCCCAGCTCCCAGATGCCTGATGCGTGCAGTTGTGGTGTGGCCGGGCGCCGAGCGGGTTCGGGGCCCGGCGCGCCGGGCACCCGGGGCCCGGCGCGCCGGGCGCTCGCATGTAACTTCCTCTTCACAATGCGGCTTCCAGCGCCCTGTCCTAAATTCGTTGCTGAACGTGCCTGTCAAGGGATACAATGCGCCAACAAACGCTTTGGGGTCGTATCGTTTTTGGCTCGTAGTCTGATCGAATTGCGGACATGCACGGCTCATGACGCCCGCGGTGCACTGCGGATCGGAGTGTCTTCTAAATGACGCGTAACGCTAGTATCGCATAGCTCGGTTCTCGGGTATCCTTGCTGAGCACTGGCGCGCTGGGTTCCGGCAGGATGCAGAAGGCAAGGATGGGGGAGCTGCAGCTTCTTCTTCCTTGGCGGCTGCTGCGCGTAGCGCAGAGCAGGCAGCGCTTGCGGACGTCGAGGCCACGGCTCTGCGACGAAGTGGGAATTACAGTGCTACCTCGATGCAGGATCAGGAGCCCCTATTAAACCCTATTATCACCTTTTTTTCCCTAGCAGTGCCTAGCAGGCAACGGCAACCCTGACACTTGGAACTTGACCCTGTAGTTTGTAACCAAATGGAGCGCCGTGACTGGCTCACATGTTCTGCGTTGCGCTCGCATCAAACTCAGAGTGGTTCACATGATGCGTTTCCCCCTGTCGCTATTGGAGTTCCGCGCTAGGATGAGGCGCAGATCATGGACTCGGACACTGATGAGGAGGCGCCGGCGCCGGCGGTGGAGAAGAAAAAGAAGGACTGTTTGTTTGGGCCGCTGTGTCACTGTGTCACTACCCTGCCACTTGGCTCATCACGTAGCAGGACAAAAAGGAGAAGAAGGAGAAGCACAAGTCGGACAAGAAGGAGACGAAGGAGAAGAAGGACAAACAGAAGGAGCGCAAGGAGACCAAAGAGAAGAAGCGCAAAGACAAGGCGAAGGACGACCTGCCGGCGGCGGCATCTGCAAAGGCCAAAGCAAAGGGGAAGGCCAAAGCGGAGCCGAAGGCCAAAACGGGGCCAAAAGCCAAAGCGGAGCCGACGGCCAAGCGCGCGCGAGGCGCACTTGCTTTATGTTGGTAGGATTTATTCTTAGAAGTCTCGCTCAAAAAGAAGGATCTTGGCCGGTGTGACTTTTACATGTGATTTTCACAAAGCTGTTGTTGTTTTTTCGGTCAATTTCAATCAGAACCCCTTAGTCCACCCCTCTAAGTTTTTGTCGGGGGCGCTGGTAAAATCAATCAAATGTTGCTGTTGTTTTCAAAGGGCTCCATCACGTCAAACCACCTCCTTTTTGTTGTTGAATCCGTGCAAATCAGCAACAATCGGTTTGTTTGCGCCCGTGCAGGCAAGGGTGCAGATGAGAAGGGTGGCAAAGCTAGCACCCTGACAGAGTTCTTCCGAACGTGACGGCCCAAATGCGCATTGGGGCCTTTGACGGCTGAAAGCAGCCCGCTTTCACAAGCTGAGATGGGGAGCGGAAAAAAGATTGCAGCTGCTGTAGCCTGGAATGGGATTTGGGCATTTTGAGAAGTTGTTCCGCTTGAAAATCCTTAATTACCGGGGTGCCCCCTTAATTGCTGTCAGAACCCCTGAATTACGCAAGTTGACAGGGAAGCGCTCTTCGAAGCGCTTGTAGAACATTTCATTCCTCGGCTTCAGGTAGTAGACGAAGAGGAAACTGTAAGGTTCCCGCGTCGCCTGTTCGTACAGGTGGTACAGCTGCTCCTTCAACAGCAGGGCGCTGAGCTCCTCAATGACGGCGTCCAGCTCGTGCTGGTTGCGCAGCCTCCAGCAGCAGAGGAATTGCTGATTGACCCGCACCGCTGCGCTGCTTCTGGGAGCTCACCCAGGTGCTGATCTGCATGTGCCGGCCTCGGATGAAGAGCGTGTCAAGGGCGCCGTGAGGCTTGTGCAGCTGCGGCGTGTCAGCAAAGTCGTCGATGACTACAAGCACCTGGTACAGTTTCTTCATTTCCAACTTCGGACGCCTCCGTGATCTTGCGCTGCTGCTGGATGATGCGCCGCAGCGCCGCCTGGTCCCACTCGTCCCAATAGGTCTGCTCCCGCTCTGTGTTCACCCCCAGGTCCTCCTCGATGTACTTCTTGACGGGGATCCAGCCGTCGTGGATGTTGACACTCGGGCTGAAGATGTAAATTCTCTCAAAGACGCCGCGATACTGCTCCTAGAATCAGGCTGATCAGAGCCCGGTTTTGCCCGATTTTGATGGCCCGAGGAAAATGCCCGTGCATGGCACCAGGGGCACCACGGGGTCAGAGGGCTGCTTACAGCTTGATCTTCCCCATTCCTTTGCGTTACTTCCCAAATTTGAAGCCGGGAAGCCGGGCGACGAGTGTGGGAGCGACACGGGATTTACCGCATCGCTCCCATAGGAGACGCAATCCTGTTGCCAGCGCAGGACTGAGTGGGGCAATCCTGTTGCCAGCGCAGGATTGAGTGAGGCAATCCTGTGCCCAGCACAGGATTGACGGGGGGCAATCCTGTTGTCAACGCAGGATTGACGGTGGCAATCCTGTGCCCAGCGCAGGATTGATGGAAGGCAATGGTGAAAAAAACACTCTGTCAGTGCTATGGCAAGGACGGCTTCGCTGACAGACCTTCGGCGCTGGCCCAGTGATGGGTTTTTCGGGCAAAATAGCGAAGTCGGAGTTCCGACCTCGGTGGGAGAGCGAAGTCGGAATTCCGACCTCGGTGGGAGAGCGAAGTCGGAATTCCGACCTCGCGTCCCTTTTCCTTTTTTTCGGAACCCCTTTTTTGGGGACCTTTTTTTGTTTTTTTCTTAGCCCTGCAAAGGTTGGCTCGCTTGAAATGCAACCTGGAGCCAAATTGCAAGCGTATCTCGGGGTCGTTATGTTGCAGCCACACGCCTGCGCACAGCGTTTTAGGTTTTGAATTCTTCGCAGGACGAGGTCGTTTCCTGGACGGACGAGTGTCAGGAGCCTACCAGGTGGAATAGAATCCATTTGGGAAACCCCTTCTAAACAAAGAGTGCCTCCGTCTCCGAGCTTGCCGGTCAGAAGGCCTCACCGTGCCGCCGGGCCTGCCCAACCAGACGGAGGACCCGAAGGCAGGCAACACAGGCCAGAAGCCAGCCAGAAGCCAGCCAAGAGCCAGCCAAAAACCCAGCCAGAAGCCAGCCAGAAGCCAGCCAAAAGCCAGCCAGCCAGAAGCCAGCCAGAAGCCAAAAAGCCAGCCAGAAGCCAAGGGTTTCTTTTGAGGGCTCGCCTTGCAGAAACGCAGCTACATTGCGCATATCTAAACGTAGCGGCAAGCGCGCGAGCAGCCCGCGCCACCCAAGGTCGGAATTCTTCCCACCAAGGTCGGAATTCCGACTTTGCTCTTCCACCAAGTTTGGAATTCCGACCTCCCACCGTTCCGACTTCGCTCTCCGACTTTGTTCCAATTTACAAAGCAGTGGAGGAAAAAAACGTCCTCCGCTGCCAATTTGCAAAAGAACGTCAAAATGTGTACCAATTGCGCATTTTTCAACCCGTGTCACGTGTCGGAAACACGACACCTGCTCCTCGCTTTCAGAACGCGAGAAGCAACATGTTGCTTGTGCTTTTAGGTTACCCACGGACTGTGTCAGGGTGACACGTACTTGTGGAAACTTCTCCGAAAGGCTGAGATGCCATAAAGGGGATACAAAATGCTTTTAGTCTAGGCTAAATTGCAGCCTCAGGTCGCCGTTCATGTCGGGGCGCTTGTACCTGGCGGCGCCGTACGCCGTCTTGTGCGGCCGGGCGTTGTAGGTCGCCGCCCACTCAAAGTGGTTGTCCACACGGCCGTGCCGTTGCGTCCTTGGGGCGCTTCGTCCGGTGCAGCTCTGCAATGCTGCCCTGCCGCCGCTGCCGTGACGAAACAATGGCCGGCGCCTGTGCGCTGCTGTCCAGCGTTGACCTGATCGAGGGACTGGATGGCTGCTCTGTTGTTGCCGGACGCTGTCTGACAGTTGAACGTAGGACGCCCAGCTGCCCTGCGGTGACGTGCGTGCCGTCCGTTACCTCCGTTGTGCTTACAAACTGGCGCGGCAGCGCGCAGACCCGTGTTAATGCCACTTACTGCATCTCTGCGGTTTAGTGCACTTAGTCGTATGTTGGCCACGCTCCCCAACTTGACGTGGTCCGTTCTGCCACTGCCCAGCAGGTAAGCCTTGACTAGGCCTTGCAGGTCTCTAACCAGCGCCCGTCTTTTCCAGCCCGCGGGGTTTCCGTCGGCAGCTGTTCAAGTGGTTAGTGCGGACTCCATAGTGGTGTCCTTCCCTTAGAATCCTTGGTATGGTGGTGGTTGCAGGTGGTGCTCACTGCGGCCATCAGTTGTGCGATCTCGCTACCGTGCCTCAACCAACAGAAGCATTGATCTCTCCTTCGTGTCTCAGTTTAACTCTGACATAAGCAGCGAGTTCCGTGTGCGTGCGGTTTCAATCCTCTATTTGTGACACACCTACCTCCCCATTTTGAAATCTTTCGATGCGCATTCAGGCAGGAGAGCCATGGGGGCCGCGTCCCGTCGGTTCCCACAGTGGCTCCCTCGTCGCAACTCTATACTTTGACTATGGCGCCACAATTACATTGGCAATCTTTTGGCCGATTCGTGAGATCGGAGGCCCACGCTGTCCTTGGCTCTGCGGACTCGTGTGCGCCTCTGGCCCTCTGCTTACCTTGCCACATCTTTAATGATTTTCGTTGTGGCGCTGTGAGTACATGTGAGAAATGCGCAGGGCCGGCCTCTGCGGATGCCTGTGCGCCGCGCTTTCATGCATGTCTTGTTTTGCCTGGTCACTTACTGTGCTTTTTTGCCCGTGAGAGATTTTTAACTCCTCTCGTTGGTTTGCTTGGCAGAATTTTCTGCGCTTCACTTTTGCTTCTTGCTCCCTCTGCATGGCCATTTATGAAATTTAACGATGCGCAAATGTGCCCCCGGCGGATTGGAGCGCGCATTTGTTGACTTTTAAGCCTGCCACTTCAATAACCATACCTGGACTGGGTGCGTTGTTTCTGTGTTTTCTTTGTCTGTGTTGTTTTGGTCGTTTCGATTGCTCGCTGCAGGTATTGCGGTTTCACCTTCCGTCTCACTTTATCTCTTTCTAAGTTGTACATTAGGTTTCGTGACCGATGGCAATTGCCCCAAGTGACAAAGAAGGGCTTTTTTCTCCTCTCACGCGACCTCAGCCAGTCTCCTCGCATCGGTTTACAGCAATCTTCCCTAACACAATGTTGGGACCATGAGATGTTATTGAAACATCCATTTGTGATTGAAATGTTCCGAAGTCTACAGTGTTGGGCTTCATGAAGATTCTCTTGCTTATGTTCAACTGCCTCCATCAACAAAACAACATGAGAGGAGCCACAAGTCTCCTAAACCAAAAAAGTCTAACAGTGTTGTGTCTTAATGTATCAAGCCATGTCTCGTTTGCAATTCTTACTTCCTTTTTTTTCTACTCCTCTCGCTTGCCCTCTTTTGCAGGAGCTGGCAGCTCCTTTTTTGGGGGCCAAGTGTACTCCAGGACCCGGTGACTGGTCCTTCAATCATGTTTTCTTAGGACTGACCGAAGTCAGGTTGTGTGCTGACCGAAGTCAGCTCGTGGGGCGGTACGTATTTGTATCAACAACCCCTTGAGTCGTTTGCGCGCGTGCGGAAAACGTGCGGCTTTGGACCGAAGCCGCGGAGCCGGCCTTGCTTTTAGACCGAAGCCGCGGAGCCGGCCTCGCTTTTGGACCGAAGCCGCGGAGCCGGCCTCGCTTTGAAGCGTGGCGTTGGAGGACTAGCTTGGAAGATTACGATAGCTTGTGTCGGGGTGACACGGACCGTGGGCGACCTCTGGGCGACTGGGGGTTGCCCCCACTTCGAAAACCTACGGTGCCTCGAATCCCGGCGATAACATGACATCGATGCACACCGAACAACCGTGCGAAACCCTGCAAAACCGGCTGTCACAGAAACGACATCTGTCACAGAAACAATGACAAGCTCGGCAGGCTGCCCCTGGCACCCAAAAGGACCGAAAAGCTCACTTGGCTGAGCGGGCAAGCCCGGTCTCTGCGCAATCCCGGCGATGACAGAACGATGACATCGATGAGAAGCCCGGTCTCTGCAATTTGCAGGATTCTGGGTTTGAATCCCGGCGATGACAAAACGATGACATCGATGAGAAGCCCGGTCTCTGCAATTTGCAGGATTCTGGGTTTGAATCCCGGCGATGACAAAACGATGACATCGATGACAAGCTCGGCAGGCTGCCCCTGGCACCCAAAAGAAGCTAAAAACTCCCTTGGCTCAGTGGTTAAGCCCCGTCTCTGCAGCACCCTGACCTGGGGCTCGAATCCCGGCGATACCAGAACAATGACAAAGCCCGGGCTCTGCGAATTTGCAGGATTCTGGGCGGCGATGACAAGCCCGCTCTCTCTGGTGCACCGCGCGGGGCGTCCGGGGGTTGTTCGTTCGAAGCCCTCCACGGCCTTGTTCTGGTTGTACTCGCGGCCCTTCAGCAGATCGTGCACCGCCACGGTGCGGCCGTAGTAGTTGATGTCGTCGCAGCGCTGGCCGTTGGCGAGCTGGATCCTCTGGATGAAACAGGCGGGGTTCGGAGTGGCCGGCGCCAGCGGGCTGGTGCTTTGTAGATATCGATTCGAAAATTGTCGGTCGGGCGAACATGCAAATTGGTTGAGCCGCCGTTGCCTTTGCGAGCTTCGTCGTGTTGATGTTGAGCATTCAAAAAGAGATGTCAAGACGACGCTTTGGTGCTTACCGTTCTTGATAGCGCCTGCTCTGGGTGGATGTGACCTGCCAAGTTCCAGATTCACCCTGGAACCACGTCTAACAAAGCTAGGCAGCAAGACGGGATGCCGGAGTTGGCCACTCTGGCGTACCTGCAGCAGTGATACAACGTCCTGTTGGCCCCCTTGGTTTTGCCTGCTGTGTGTGCTTCATGTTGGAACTGGAAACGTTTTCGACTCTAGAGGGAAGCCATCGGTCTCGCCACTCGAAAATTACCCACTCGAACTAACCCAGCCGACAAGTTGTACTCGAAGATAAGCAACCTCCCTCGGGAGTTCAAGTGTGTGTCGTCTATTTGGCATGCTGCCCTATTTGTTTTTTATACAACATCCTTTCTTACCGGATCTGCTTTTGGCCCTGTTCTGCGAGTGTTTCTTTCATTGGCCGTGCGCTTTGCACGTCGCCCGGCCTTTTCCTTTGTCGTCGCGCACCGGTTTTGTTTTTTGGCTACGTGACTTTCGCTTTTTCAGCGTTTCTGTTTTTTGCTCCTTTGGGTGCTTGAATGCGTGCGTGGGTATAGAGTTGGAGCACAGTTAAACGCTGAGCTCCAAGATGTCTGGTTGGTTTGTGTTGGTTGGTTTGGCCGCCCTTTTTTTTCATGATTTAAATGACAATGGTGGTGGAACATGCTGAGCTGAGATACTGAAAGATAATATCCTCAGACACTTTGCACCTCAAACGCTCAATATTGCAATTCAACTTGAATTTCAAAAACATAAGGCCTCAAAAAATAAAACTTAAGACAAAAATTGCCGTGCACTATTCACACATCTTTCGGCAAACAGACTGTTCTAAGTTTCGTTGTCGTCGCAGCTGGGGCGTTGATATTCAGACAATGCATGTTTTCACAAACGAAATAGTGCTTCAGAGGCTGAATTTGTTGCTTTAGCTCAGTTGAGAGGGGCCCAGATTGCACTGAAACCACTACGTGTTGGAATCCCACAGGACTTTTCAAATCTACGTGGATGCAAAGACATGTTGGACAGCGGCTGGCACTGGTCATGTGAGTTTTCTGAGATGTTTTCGTCCTTCCGGTTCGCCGCTTTTTGTTCAAAGCCTTGGCCGTGCTCCATGGTCGACCCATGGATTGATCGATCAATGTGGCACCGTGCATGAGCAAGCCTCTGGCCAGCAGTTTGTTGGAGGCAGGTTGTTTTTTGGATTTGTGCTTAGAGGGACCGAGGGACGCGCCAATGCACTACCGCAGGTGAGACACACCTTGCATCAAGTGCTGATTCGAGTGGATGCCAATGGGGTTGCTTGGCTTCTCTCAGTTTTCGCCATCTCGGAGACCGAGATGTGAATCGCACTCAGGATGGCTTTATAGACAAAGACGAGCTGTTTTTTGTGCTGGACAGAGTGGGCACGTTCAAGAAAGCCAGATGGCCGCGCGCCCAGCGCTTCACGTTTTTTTTTTTTTTTTTTTTTTTTTTTTTTTTTTTTTTTTTTTTTTTTTTTTTTTTTTTTTTTTTAAACTTAAAGAACACGACCTGGATGTGCTGGGAGATGTTACGACGAATTGGTTGCAGACACACACACACACACACATTCACATGCAGCGATTTTTTCGTGGGCGGTTGGGCAACAGACGAAGATCCAGGTAGTGCAGCCAAACAACGACGAAGAGGTCATTTTTCCTTGTTTTCCACTTGGCTTGTTTCATCCAAGGTCCAATCTGCACGAGACATTGGACAAATTGCTGGCAGGCTCGGCAGCAGTGGGATGTCTGGAATTCGAGATGCAAGCATGGTGCGCTTGCCGAGAGCCATCGGAATTCGATCAGAAGTTGGGTCAGGATTGGACACCAACTGTGATGGCTTCGTAGAACCTGGGCCTGTTTACCGTGGCTTCCTGGTTTTGGCTCTGAGACTCTGAGCACCGAGGACATTCAGGAATTCCTGGATTGGGCAGCGAGCTGAGATTGATCGCACACCGTTGCCCCTGGAGACGATCTTTTTGTCGGAACTTTCTTTTTGCTTGCGAAGAAACCGGCTCGCTTAGTGTCTAGCACTGGCGAGAAACGGGTTTTTGGGTGGTTTGTTGGTTGGTTGGTTGGTCGGGTGGGTGGGTGGGTTGTTGGTTGGGTGGGTGGGTGGGTTGGTTGGTGGGTTGGTTGGTTGGTCGGTCGGTTGGTCAGTTGATTGATTGGTTGGTTGGTTGGTTGGGTTGGATCGTTGGCTGATACTGTTTTTGTTTGGTTGCGCCAAAACACCTATTTCTAAAGAACAATAAACAACTTCTCAAGCAACGCTGCAAACACACACTAGCAGTCACTAGCAAGTCTGAACACTGCGGCATCAAACCAGAACCTATGAGGCATTCACACAAGCTTGTAGGGCATGGCTGGGGTTGCTTTGTTTAGAGTTTGTTGGGGGTGGGTTTGCTGCGGAGTTCGGGGTTGTTTGGTTTGGGGTTGATCTAGGGTGGGTAAACCCACCCAACAACCGCCGAACCCACCTCAAACCCGCCCTAAACTCACCCTAAACCCATTCTAAGCCAAATAGCCCAAAACCAACCAGCAGTAAGCTCACCCCCAACAAACTGTTAACAACCCAACCCCAGCCTGCCTTACAAGGTTGTTTTTTGATGCCTAATAAGTTTGATGCCACAGTTTCCAGTCTTTTTGCAATGGTTTGTTTCTCAATTTCTAGAAACAAATGTTTGATGATTAATACGTGTTTTTTGACGCCTGAGCCATCTTGAACGCCTTTACAATCTTGCCAACTTACTTGCTCTGCGTCTTCCAGGTTTTCTGTCGCATTTGGAAGCTTTTCCCGAGCCTCAGTCCCCTTGCCTGCTTCCTGGCGGCTGTGTTGATCTTGAAAGGCATTGGGCCCCAGTTCCCAGAGCCGGTGCTGCGCACGAAGCCAGTGCTAAGCAAAAAAACGTCCTCCGGGCAACGGTTACCCACTTGGAAGTTTTGTCGCATGGCTGGTTTCCCGATTTGCAGAGTTCCCCAGCATTATGGTTTGAGCACAATCGCAACAGAGCAATGTCACAGATCGGGCTGTGCTTGGCACTTCTCAGGTGCTTTTGGACAAGTCTCAAGTACACCCTTCGCAGACGTTGCAAACCAAGCACGTGTTTCTCTCTGCAGAGGCGGGAGTCGATGTCTCGTCTTGTGGCAGGTCAAGACTTGGATGTGGAAATAAGAAATCGAGGAATCCGTGCGAGTGTGTGATATCGGAGTTGTTGGTTTGTATCCCAAGATTTGTGCTGTGCTCTCTCGGGGCTCTCGTGCGCGTTTTTCTGCGATAGGATGAAGCGCGGATGGACCGAGCCTGAGTGAAGTGTCGACGCATGTGCGAAAACGTGGGTTGCGCAAGAAACCCAATGTGCCAATTTAAGAACAGGTTCCAACTACTCTCCAGTTTGGTGGCGAGTTCAGTGAGGCTTATACAAACCATTCACACCCTTGTAATTATGATGATAGAACCGACAGTCAATAGCTTTCTGGGCCCTCAAGTGAAGCGCAAATCTCGCATCTGGGATCACTTGGATTGACTGAGAGTCAGGGCTGACATGGAATTGTTGGGTCCTTTGTCTTTTTGTCTTTGGGGCCGCAGCGAATTATATCACGATAGTAATGTACAGATTGCATGCTATTGCCCAAACCAATCCCCTAGCTGAGAATCAGCCACGCCTCATTAGCTGAACAGCGGTGATGTGCACACATCAAGTCTTTCACGACCTTGGATGACTCTGCGATCCACGGGAGCCTCCAAATTGCTTCCGTTCAATTCGTATGAACCCTGAACCTATTTTCGGAATCCTTTTGACAAATCTCCCTTCGCAGTCTTCACGCGTGTTTCTTGGATGGGTTTCTCACAGCCGGATCCGCGCCGGGGCAGTGACGCTGAGGAGCGGATTGCTCTGTTCGATCTGGAGGCCGAGGTGGGGACTTTGGGGATTTTTGTCAGAAATGACGATGGCCGAAAGTGATGCCATTTTTCAACGCCTTTCTTCTTGGGCTCGTCATAAAGGCATTTTTGTTTTTTCCCCCAGAACTTGATGTTGATGTTGTTCTCCGATCCGGTAGCAGTTGCTTATATCGGGTCGAGAGTGCGAGTAGCGGCCAGGAGAACCATGACATCCTCACTCAAGCTGGCCTCGGTGCGCTGCGTGGAGAGTTGTATTTGGCAGTTATCCATGACCCACCGCCTGTGCAGAGGTTTGGGGACCGACTGGATTCATATGGCCAAGCTTTGTCAGCCTTCATAGGTTCGCAAACTCTGCACAGGAAGAAATCAATGAACTGCGTATTTGTGCATTCATACTGATCACGTGGGAGGCAAATAGCAATGCCCATTGCAAGACCTCCAAATGACCACCTCCACTCCGTTTGACACTGCGGCCGGCAGGTGATCTGACGGATCCCAAGCGCCTTCTCCTCTCGGTCGGCTCGTCTTCCACGCAGGCGCAACGAGTTCCACTGGGCGGGTTTGCTCACGCCCAGTTGACCCCTATGGCCCATTTAGACAAGGATTGCAAGAAGCAAACAGTTTGTGAAAAACACGGAGAACGTATTTGGGCCTGGTTTCCTGTTTGTTGTTACTCCGGGAGTTTTATTTCTTTCATGGCTTTGTAGAGGCCTCGTTAAACAAGGACACGAGATCGAACACGGGCTCAAAGCGGCCTCAGCAACAATCAGATACCCATCCTTCAGCTTTTGCAAGTGATGTGTGTGTGTGTGTGTGTTTCTTGCACTCGCTTTGAGCCAATTGTCCTTGAAAGCTGACACCAGGCATATTTAACGTAGTTTCTCAAGCCTGCTAAGCTACTGTTTGTCATGCGCGCTTGAGTGCCAGAGATAACGACTGGTAGCATCTATTATCTGATTTCTTCAATATATTTTCGGTCTAGGCCCTCTGTTCCCACAAGAACACACCAACGGATACTGTCAGGCTTCCAACTGTGCGCAGGCCTATGATGCCTTGGGTCTCTCTCTCTCCGTGCCGACAGGGACCAAGGCTCGAGTTCAGGGTGATCAGCGATGGGTTTCGCCCGGACTCAGCTCTCCAGGTGGCCAACGATGCGTCCTTCCGGGAATTCTGCAAGATCATCAAGCACGTGGGGGTGCCCTACGAGTGCCTTGGATAGAATTCTGCTGCTTGATGCAGAGGGTCAGATGGCCAGCTGGTCCAGCCGTCTGTGCACAATGCAGATCATTTTGAGTGAGAAGTCAGACCGGTCCAAAGTTTCCGTGGTGCCGACAACTACGCCAGGCAAATTTTGCTCATCAATTCAATCGGCTATCGTGCCCGGTCTGCAAGAGAGCTCAAGATGTGGCAATTGGCATGTGTCAAAGGGGCTTCCCCCTTTTATGGCCACTTCCGGCTTCCCGAATCAGGGATTCCCCAGGAGCACATTCCCACTTCACCAACGGGAATGTTTGCTTCTGCCGCAAGTTGGAGGGAGTAGTGATCTCTCGCAATATTTTGGCTTTTTGCCCCTAGATGTGCGGGAATCTCCTTCTTGAGTCCTGAGCTTCGTGTTTGGTTTTTCCGAAAAGGACGTCTCACGTCGAGATCAGTCCGACATTTTTCTTCAGCTGGGACCCTTCCTTCATCTTGCTTTGCAGCGAGGATAGTCGCTGCTCCAGGGAACAGCTCAAGACTTGGAGATGTTTCCGTGGCCATCTTTGGTTGGCTGTTTGTCACATTTGGGACAAGAGAAAAAGCAAGCAACTACCAAACATCTACAAACAACTACAACAACCTATTGCCAAGTGCAACAAACTACCACCAACTACAACCAACTACAACCAACTGCAGCCAACTGAAACCAACTACAACCAACTAGAACCAACTGCAACCAACTACAACCAACTGCAACCAACTGCAACCAACTATAGCCAACTACTACCAACTACAACCAACCACAACCAAGTGCGGCCAACTACAGCCAACTACAACCAACCACAACCAATCACAACAAACTGCAGCCAACTACAACCAACTACAACCAACCACAACGAACTGCAGTCAACTACAACCAACTACAACCAACAACATCCAACTGCAGCCAACTACAGCCACCAATGACCAACTACAACCACCTGCGACCAACTACAGCCACCTATAACCAACTAAAACCACCTGCAACCAACTATACAAAAAACAAAAGCAAGAAACAACAAACAAACCAAAAACCACCTGCCACACAACCTGCAACCAACTACAACCAACTACAACCAACTGCAACCAACTACAACCAACTACAACCACCTGCGACCAACTATAACAACCTATAACCAACTAAAACCACCTGCAACCAACTATAGAACAAATTGCAAACTACAACCACCTGCCACACAACCTACAACCAACTACAAAGAACTGCAACCAACTACGACCACCTGCGACCAACTATAGCCAGCTATAACCAACTACAACCAACTACAACCAACTGCAACCAACTGCAACCAACTGCAACCAACTACAAACACCTGCAACCAACTTTTTAGCCAGCTATAACCAACTTTCGCCAGCTATAACCAACTACAATTAACTGCAACCAACTGCAACTAACTTTAGTTAGCTATACCCAACTTTAGCCAGCTAGAACCAACTACAACCAACTGCAACCAACTGCAACCAACTACAACCAACTACAATCACCCGCAACCAACTTTAGCCAGCTATAACCAACTTTAGCCAGCTATAACCAACTACAACCAACTGCAACCAACTGCAACCAACTACAATCACCCGCAACCAACTTTAGCCAGCTATAACCAACTTTAGCCAGCTATAACCCACTTTAGCCAGCTACCACGAACTACAATCAACTGCAACCGACTGCAACCAACTTTAGCCAGCTATAACCAACTACAAACACCTGCAACCAACTTTTTAGCCAGCTATAACCAACTTTCGCCAGCTATAACCAACTACAATTAACTGCAACCAACTGCAACCAACTTTAGCCAGCTATACCCAACTTTAGCCAGCTATAACCAACTACAACCAACTGCAACCAACTGCAACCAACTACAACCAACTACAATCACCCGCAACCAACTTTAGCCAGCTATCACCAACTTTAGCCAGCTATAACCAACTACAACCAACTACAAAGAACTGCAACCAACTACAATCACCTGCAACCAACTTTAGCCAGCTATAACCAACTTTAGCCAACTACAACCAACTGCAACCAACTGCAACCAACTGCAACCAACTACAAACACCTGCAACCAACTTTTTAGCCAGCTATAACCAACTTTCGCCAGCTATAACCAACTACAATTAACTGCAACCAACTGCAACTAACTTTAGTTAGCTATACCCAACTTTAGCCAGCTAGAACCAACTACAACCAACTGCAACCAACTGCAACCAACTACAACCAACTACAATCACCCGCAACCAACTTTAGCCAGCTATAACCAACTTTAGCCAGCTATAACCAACTACAACCAACTGCAACCAACTGCAACCAACTACAATCACCCGCAACCAACTTTAGCCAGCTATAACCAACTTTAGCCAGCTATAACCCACTTTAGCCAGCTACCACGAACTACAATCAACTGCAACCGACTGCAACCAACTTTAGCCAGCTATAACCAACTACAAACACCTGCAACCAACTTTTTAGCCAGCTATAACCAACTTTCGCCAGCTATAACCAACTACAATTAACTGCAACCAACTGCAACCAACTTTAGCCAGCTATACCCAACTTTAGCCAGCTATAACCAACTACAACCAACTGCAACCAACTGCAACCAACTACAACCAACTACAATCACCCGCAACCAACTTTAGCCAGCTATCACCAACTTTAGCCAGCTATAACCAACTACAACCAACTGCAACCAACTGCAACCAACTACAATCACCTGCAACCAACTTTAGCCAGCTATAACCAACTTTAGCCAGCTATAACCCACTTTAGCCAGCTACCACGAACTACAATCAACTGCAACCGACTGCAACCAACTTTAGCCAGCTATAACCAACTACAAACACCTGCAACCAACTTTTTAGCCAGCTATAACCAACTCTAGCCAGCTATAACCAACTACAATTAACTGCAACCAACTGCAACCAACTTTAGCCAGCTATAACCAACTTTAGCCAGCTATAACCAACTACAACCAACTGCAACCAACTGCAACCAACTATAACCAACTACAATCACCCGCAACCAACTTTAGCCAGCTATCACCAACTTTAGCCAGCTATAACCAACTGCAACCAACTGCAACCAACTGCAACCAACTACAATCACCCGCAACCAACTTTAGCCAGCTATAACCCACTTGAGCCAGCTATAACCAACTACAATCAACTGCAACCAACTGCAACCAACTTTAGCCAGCCATAACCAACTTTAGCCAGCTGTAACCAACTACAACCAACTTTAGCCAGCTATAACCAACTACAACCAACTACCACAACCAACTAGAACCAACTACAACCAACTACAACCACCTGCGACCAACTATAGCCAGCTATAACCAACTGCAATCACCCGCAACCAACTTTAGCCAGCTAGAACCAACTACAACCAACTGCAACCAACTGCAACCAACTGCAACCAACTACAACCACCTGCAACCAACTATAGCCAGCTATAACCAACTACAATCAACTGCAACCAACTACAACCAACTACAACCAACTAGAACCAACTGCAACCAACTGCAACCAACTGGAACCAACTGCAACCAACTGCAACCATCTAGAACCAACTACAACCAACTGCAACCAACTGCAACCAACTACAACCACCTGCGACCAACTATAGCCAGCTATAACCAACTGCAACCAACTGCAACCAACTACAATGAACTGCAACCAACTACAACCACCTGTAACCAACTTTAGCCAGCTATAACCAACTACAACCAACTGCAACTAACTGCAACCAACTGCAACCAACTGCAACCAACTGCAACCAACTAGAACCAACTGCAACCAACTGCAACCAACTACAATGAACTGCAACCAACTACAACCACCTGTAACCAACTTTTGCCAGCTATAACCAACTGCAACCAACTGCAACCGACTACAAACACCTGCAACCAACTATAGCCAGCTACAACCACCTGTAACCAACTTTAGCCAGCTATAACCAACTGCAACCAACTGCAACCAACTACAATCACCCGCAACCAACTATAGCCAGCTACAACCACCTGTAACCAACTTTAGCCAGCTATAACCAACTGCAACCAACTGCAACCAACTACAATCACCCGCAAGCAACTTTAGCCGCCAAAAACCAACTACACGCAGCAGCCGGAGCAGCGTCGCCAGTCCTGGAGCCTTGCGACCCGGTGCTTGTGGGCCTGGGCGAGCTGGCGAGGAGGATCGGGGGCGCAGCGCGGCGCTTCCACGAGGCCCTCGCCGAGGTGCCGGTCGGTCGGTGGGTTCTCTGCCCTCAAAATGGCCGGGGGTCATAACCCATGCCTCCACGGATGAACGCCCATATGGTTGTGGCTCGAAAAACCGGTACCCAAAATGGACGCCTGGTAAGTGGAAACATGGACCAAAACCTGCGGTTTGCCCCTCCTGGTTAATTTTGAGCCACACCCAAATGGCCATAGATCAGAACCTATGCCTCCAGCTTGCGGATGAACACCCATATGGCCGTGACTCAAAAAGCCGGTACCCAAAATGGAACCCTGGTAAGTGGAAACATGGACCAACACCTGCGTAACCCCCCCTGTTTAATTTTGAGCCACAGCCATATACCACCTATTCTTGATGTTCACCAGGGGTACAGGGGTTTGACCAGCCAAATGATGGGGGTTGATCAAAAGGTCCGGTGAATACGGAATAACCATCGCGGATAACCACTAAAAATATGATATGTTCCACTCATGGTCGTTTGAGGGCCAGGAATATTGATCAACCTCAATGTGGGTTTCTTGTCTTTGGAGTTGGTACCCGTTTCTTTTTGGTGGCAACGGGAAACTAAAAGGACGAGTGAAACCATGTTGGGGGTGCGTAAAAAGCGATACACAGACACACATAGGATGTTTTTAGCACCAGGTTTTGATTGTGCCTCACAGAAGCTGATTTGTTTGGCAGGCTGCTGTTGACCATTTTGCCCATGTCTTCTTAGGAAGCAAACCACACATTGTCCGTGGGTCATATCAAGACTGGCCCAACAGCCACAATCAAAACCAGGGTAGATGAATGTCAAGAGGGACCAGTCCTCAGCAGAAATAGGTGCAACATGACGCGGATATCCGCTCCTTGGATTGTTTGCCATTGGTTGCTGGACGACGTTTTGATTATGACTTAATCGAATTTTACTCGAATGTTCCTCTGAAGGGTCCACACAGACCATGTCGTGTGCTCCCACGCAGTTGCGCGGGGAAGGGAGGTGCCTTCGCGCTTTATCCCCGAGGCGTTCCCTGAGGCGCAGACCAGGGTTTACAACCGGGCCAAGGAGCGGCCGGCGAAGTTTCGGGGAGGGGGATGGTCTGGGCTGAGGGCTGGTTTCGAGCTTTCTTGCTTCGGCTGGCCTTGCAACAGTTTTGAGCGATTCGGGGGCAAGCTGCAAGTTGCAGACCAACCATACTCTCTGCGGGTTCATCCAAGGGGAAAAGGCACCAAACATGATATTTTTCAGCTACGGGAGAAGTTGGCCATGCCAATGTTGATGAATGTCCAGACTGGTCCGGTCCAGGAAGAATCAGCCAAGAAAAGGTGGGGAAAGGGGGAGACAAACGGGACGCCGAATTGGTCCCTTTCCCTTTGGACAGGCCTCAAATGGGCTGTATCAAAGCTTGGTTTTGAAAGGAAGCCCAAAGAGTTTCGACCAGAACGCAGGAAAGCAGGCCGAGATCCTTTTGCGCGAACATCGGGCAATCCGCCATATGCTCCTTGAGAGTGGCTGGAGGGTTGTGTGTTCAGGACCCTCAGACGAAGCGATACAAGTTCCCACAGCTGCTCAATGACTTCAGCCTGTCTTTGACCAAGGCCGGGCTTTGGCTGAGGTTTGAAGCGGGGGTGTCTTTGCAGGGTGCCCCCCGCCCCCAAAAAAATAATAAAAAAGGTTGTTCTTGTTGGGTTTCCCTTCAAAAATCCCTAGAAAAGAGGTATATAGACACACCCAGGTGTCCCAAGCTTCTCTCTCTAAAGGTAAGCCGAGCTTCCGAGGGATGCGGCCTGCCGCCCGGGGTCTTGGCCCGGAGCCCAGAGGATGGGAGACGGTTTCGCTTTCAGCTTGGCATGAAGCCCGCAAATTCCATGGGTTTGACATCGAATGGACATCGCCCTGCCTCTTTTTCTTTCCTTCTGTTTCTCCCTCTCTTGCTCTCTCGCTCTCGCTCTCGCTCTCGCTCTCTCGCTCTCTCGCTCTCTCGCTCTCTCGCTCTCTCGCTCTCTCGCTCTCTCGCTCTCTCGCTCTCTCGCTCTCTCGCTCTCTCGCTCTCGCGCTCTCGCGCTCTCGCTCTCCCTCTCGCTCTTGCTTGCTTCCTCCCCCCTCCCTCCCTCCCTCCCTCCCTCCCTCCCTCCCTCCCTCCCTCCCTCCCTCCCTCCCTCCCTCCCTCCCTCCCTCCCTCCCTCCTCCCTCCCTCCCTCCCTCCCTCCCTCCCTCCCTCCCTCCCTCCCTCCCTCCCTGGCCTTCAAGCTCAGGATTTTCAGCCGGACGTCATCGTGGATTGGGGTGGCACCTCATACAAAGTCTTCCTCAACGGCAAGCGCATCGGAACGGAGGCGCCGAAAAGGGGAGGTGTGAGCGGTTTGAGGGCACTCGTTGCTTCACAATTGTCTTGAGTGGACGCAACTTTGCACCCAATGTCTCCTCTCGGCTGAAGCTATTTGCCGTAGTAAGTCAACCAGAAGCATTCCAAATGTGTCGTCAGCGCTATGAGTTGCGCTCCCCGTTTTTGACGGTCGGCAGGTGATGGATGCAAACGCATACCTATGCGAGGGTGGCTTCCTGCGTAGAGAGCGTGACTTCGGCCTGAGGGGAGGCGTCCTATTGGGGGAACCCTTCGGACAGAGGTCCTCCTTGGACGAGGGAAGCAACCAGCGGAGAAGAGAGACAGCCAAAGAGGGACAGAGGTCCACGCCAACACCAGTGAAAGTATTTTGGTATGGCTCAAATTTAAAAAGCTGGGGTTACGCGGGTTTTAGTGTTTGGTTCCATTTACCAAGGTGCCATTTTGGAATTCCACTTTTTTGAGCCACAGCCATTTTGCCACCTGTTTCCTTGGAGAGAGACAGACACGGAGCCGTTCTGGCGCTGCTTTTCGAGGACTCCCGGAGGCCATCCGCGAGATCGAGGCTTCCGTCCTGGCGCTGCTTCAGCGGGAAGAAGTGGACAGCCCGGCCAACAAGAAGGCGGGCGAGCTGCATGAGACCCCATGTAAAACTTAACGCGTTACAGGGTTCTAAAGCTGAAAGCCAGGACTAGTCAAATGTGCATGTGTGTGTGTGTGTCAATGAGTGTGCGGCTGAAATGATTGTTTGGGACTACCAAAGATGGTTGAGATTCCCATGTTGGACAGGAACCCATGTGTCCAAGCTGGGGCTGGACCCTTCCCCCCCCCAATGCGAAGTGTGCTCTAATTTCTTCCCAGGTGGCTTTGGGAGGTCTTGCATTTTGCGATAGACGTTTTGCTGCCAGTTGTGTTTTGGACCGAGAAGTCGTGGGGACGCTGTCGACGGATCCGGATACTTATTGCAGCAAGGAAGGGAAGCCTTAGGCTTACCTGACCATAGACTCTCCCCGTGAAACGAAAGCAGGCTGACCAGAAAGTCCGGTAAATTGAAGAAGAACTCAATCGTTCTGCGCTGTTGCAGTGTTTGAATAGCTTGGAGTAGGATCTCCACCCTTCTGTGGATGGACAAACTCCAGTTATAGGTGGTTTTGCCCAGTATTAAAACAGGATTTCGTCCATCCATAGCAAGACTGCCAGCAAAGCTGACGTCAACACTAGCCATGGTATGCTCAAGCGCGGGTAAGACCCAAGCCTCCCGACCCATTGGCAACGGCCCATGGAGCGGGAGGGGGGGGGGGGGGGTATACCAAACTGTTGCAACCCCCCAAACCCAAGCTGGTTTGGGTCGGCCCAACAAACGGCACCAGCCACGTTTTTTCCTTTCGCTTGGCCGGGGTGCCTGTGGGGAGGCATCGGCCTCGAAGCGCCAAATTCGTTCGTCACAGGTCTTGATTGCTCAAACGGGGAAGGCACGTGAGCTGGCGATGCACGAGGAACGCATGTGCAAGAAGCTATCATGTACAGACTAAACCCACTGCTCAAAGAGCAATCTCTGGATGCGACATGTTGAGATGAATTCGCAGCCGGTCATCGGTCTTCCAGAGGAAGGTCTGTTTTTGGCGGCTGAGTTGCAAATTCACGCAGGAAACTCTTCGGATCACGGCAAAGAGCGCCACGGGAGTTCCGTGTTTCACTCGTGCGAGTGAGAAGGCCTCAGGCAACCCGGACAAGAAGCGCGGCCTTACTGTTCCATCAAGACTCTGACCTGTGCCACTCTTCACTACAACTGTTACATGCGAGATGTTGCGGCTGTTGAGATACAAGCTCTGAGCATAAGGAGGTCACGAGAGAGGTGTCGCTCGACGCTTTGCCTCTTTCGTAATGGCAGCTGGGTCCTGCGAAGCTATGTTCGATCCAGAGGTCATTGCAGCTCCTCGGGCTTTCACCTTGCCAGAGACTTTGACACCCCCCCTTCCCCCCAGAAACAATCCTAAGAACTATTGCTGGGGAAGGAAAAAGGGGGGGGGGTAGGGGGCCTTTGGTTCTCTAGGCTTTCTGGACCGGGCCAGCCCTGCTTCTTTCCTTCAGATTCCGCCTTCCGAACATTGTTTTCAAAGGGCGAGCTAGCAGCAAAAGTCATCATACCACGTCCTCAGCTTGAGCTCTTGAAGTCGAGACTGCAGCTCACGTGGGCAGAGGGTCCATTTGGAATCTTGACATGGGCGTTGCTTTTCTTAGGATACCAACATTGGTTTGTGGTTTTCAAGGAAACCAAAAGGACGACCACCATTTTGGAGGGTCCATGGGGCCAATAAGGGAGGACTGGATCTCTTGATTTCCTAGACGTCTGCCAGATCGCAAAAGGTTTGGGGTAGCTGGTATTTCGGTGCCGCGCTCTTGAGGAATTGCGGCGACAGTTCCAACAAGCTGACAAAGATGGCTCTGGGGAGATCGATGCGCTGGAGGCGGGTTCGGGTGAGAGATACGATGCCGTCCGATGTTGAGGGCTGTTTCGCAGGTGTCAAGCTGTCCAAAGGATCTTTTCAACACATGCTGGATAAGGTATAAATTCAGATCCAGAGATCCGAGTCCGCATCCAGACGCGCCC